>CM035137.1:98442112-99042112 GCA_020205605.1 Panax ginseng
TCACAAAGATGTATTTTGTCGTACTTTACCATTCATCGTCGATAATTAAGTTGTATTTGAATTTTGTACCATGTATTGGCGACTCAAGATGGGTGATGTATACCTATTTTGGGGGCGTCACAGTTGGTATCAAAGCTTAGGGATATGATCCCTGGCTAAGATATGAGACAAGAACTAGGAGGGGAGAGACGGGGAATTCTTTCGCTAGTATGACCTACCTAAGTTTTTTGGTATTTAATTGGTCGGTCAGAGTATAGGGATAATATGTGATTTGTTATTTAACTCTTGTTTTATGGCAATATTTGAAAATGGCATCCCAGAATGTTGAGAACATCAATGGAGCACAGGAGATCGTTGAGTCTCCACAAATCAGGATAATGTGCATCAGGAAGGAGACAATCCTCAGGCAAACAACAACACTGACCAAATGATGAACGATGGAATGTTCCGAGGCTTCATGCAATTCATGCAACATCAGGCGAGAGCGACTCCTGTCCAAAATGCAGGTGGAAACATTGGCAACTCTCGGATGGTCACCGCCAAGCAGTTTAAGGAACTGGGACCACCGGAGTTCTTTGGAGAGCCAAAACCACTTAAGGCAGAAACGTGGATTAAACAGATTAACAAGATATTTGATGTCTTGGGATGCTCCGAGGAGTAAAAGGTTCCCTTTGCCACCTTCATGTTGCGCGGCGAGAGCGACATTCTTGGTGGGAATTTGTAAAACGTACTCAACCTGCCGCACTGAAGATGTCTTGGGAGAAGTTCCAGGAACTATTCAACGACAAGTACTTTCCCGAAAGTATTCGACATATGAAAGAGGTAGAGTTCATCAAGCTGGAGCAAAATAATATGATCGTGTCACAGTACAAAGCCAAGTTTGCCGAGTTGTCCCGATTTGCGTCCCATTTAGTTGATAATGAGGAGAGAATGACACGAATATTTTTAAGAGGTTTGAAACCTGAGATACGGCAATATCTTATATCTCATAAACTATGTTTGTATTCAGATGTTGTTAATAGGGCTCAGTTATTGGAGCATGATAATGAGTCAACCCAACCAAAAGAGAGCAGCCGGCAAAATGATAATACCAGTGAGAATCCATCACCATCAAGTTTGTGACAACAAGCGTGGAGGGAATCAACAGGCGAAATGGTAACCACCGGTGGTAATCAAGGCCAAAACAAAGAAGAATGGACATTTCAAGAAGAGGAGATTCAATAATGATGGAAAGACGCCAAAGACCAAAGACCCGTTGTGAAGGAAGGAGAATGACCACCTATTATATGCTTCAAATGTGGAGGGAGGACACATCACCAAACTGTATGATGCCAGTCAAAGCATGTTATAATTGTGGAAGAGAAGGTCACCTAGCCCGATTTTTGTCGTTCATCAAGACAAGCTCAGCTAGGATGGAAGCACCAAAGGCCGTCCCAGAAAAGTCAAAGCCGGTAGTGCAAGGAAGAGCGTTTGTTGTGACCTCCCAGAAAGCAAGGAACCCGAACGAGGTCATCACGGGTTAGCTTAAACTCTAGCGAAGTTTATACTTTTTATTCGATCATCGGGTTCTACCCACTCTTTCATTTCTCCTACTTGCGCTCAACGTTTAAATTTGACTCCGGAGAGATTGGACTTTGATTTATCTGTTGAAACTCCGTTGGGAGAAACCTTCATTACATCCACGGTTTATAAGTCTTATTTGGTTCAAATCGGTACCCTCACATTACCTGTCGATCTTATTTCATTGAAAATACTTGCATTTGATGTAATTCTAGGGATTGATTGGTTAACTACTCATCATGCAAAAATTGATTGTTTTCGTAAGGTTGTTAGCTTTAATATTCCTAATCAACCTATTATGCTAATTCAAGCAACCAAACCATTAAAATCAATCATCGCTATCTCAAGCCATAAAGCTATTCGTTTATTGAAAACGGATGTCAAGCTTTCTTAGCTCATGTTACGGATCTAAACAAAAATACGCCGAGTTTTGAATGATATTTCTATTGTTAATGAATTTTCCGACGTATTCTCGAAGAACTTCTGGCCTACCCCCAGGCGTGAAATTGAATTTTGTATCGACCTTGAACCCCAGACAAAACCCATTTCAAAGCCCCATATCAAATGGCTCCTATTGAACTTCGTGAGTTAAAGATCCAACTGCAGGAATTGTTAGACATTGGCTTTATTCGTCCCTAGTACTTCTCCTTCGGGGTGCTCCTGCTCTATTCGTGAAGAAGAAAGATGGGAGTATGCGACTTTGTATTGATTATCTGGAGTTGAATCATGTCACCATCAAAAATAGGTACCCATTGCCACGTATTCTTTGACCTATTTGACCGATTGCAAGGAGCCAAATTCTTTTCAAAGATTAATCTTCGATTCGGATATCACCGGTTGAAGATTAGAACCGATGACATTCCAAAGATGGCTTTTAACTGAGACGGGCATTATGAATTCTAGTCATGTCTTTTGGATTGACTAATGCTCCCGCCGCCTTCATGGATATGATGAACAAAGTATTCAAAGAATATTTGGATCACTTTGTGGTAGTCTTTATTGATGACATCCTTATTTATTCCAAAAGTCGTGAAGATCATGAGCAACACTTGAGGTCGACACTCCAAAAGCTTCGTGAATATAAGCTTTATGCCAAGTTGAAGAAATGCGAATTCGGCTCGAGGAAGTAGCATTCCTTGGGCACGTGGTATCAAGTCATGGAATATCCATTGACCCAAAGAAAGATTGAAGCTATTCAAAGTGGGAGCAACCTAAATCAAATGAAAGCACGTAGCTTTCTCGATTTATTTGGTTATTATCGGAGATTCGTGGAAGGATTTTCTCAAATCGCTACTCCACTAACTCAAATTGACTCGAAAAGATACAAAGTTCGGTTGGAGCAAGGAATGTGAGAAGAGTTTTCAAGAACTCAAGAGGAGACTCATTTCAAAGACTGCTCGACAATACCATCCGGCTTGGAGGGATTTGTCATCTACAAGTGATGCTTGAGCAAAAGGGTTAGGATGTGTTCTCATGCAACATGGGAAAGTCATAGCCTTTATGCCTCACGACAACTCAAAGAATATGAGAGGAATTATCCTACTCATGATCTAGAGTCAAGGTATTGTTGTCTTCAAGACTAAAGATTTGGAGGCATTACTTGTATGGGGAGAAAGTGGAGATCTTTACGGATCATAAAAGCCTCAAATATTTCTTCACTCAAAAGGAACTCAACATGTGACAACGGCGTTGGCTTGAACTGTTGAAAGATTATGATCATACCATCCAATACCATCCCGAAAAACGAACGTGGTAGCTGACGCATTGAGTAGAAGATCATATGGTACGCAGTGTGATATTGTCAACGTAAAGGCCCATTTTGTATGACTTGCAAAGGATGGAGATAGAGATAAAGACTTCAGGACCCACGTTGTGGATGGCGAATATACGAGTAGAACCAACTTTAATTGATAAAGTTTAAAGTGGCTCAAACTACGGACTGGAGCTGATGCGTATGAGGAAGAAAGTGAAAGAAGGTGCTATGCCGGAAGCAAGAATCGATGATGAAGGAATACTTCGAGTCAACTCCAAACTTTGTGTTCCTAACGATCCTGAGTTAAAGTATAAAATCATTATGGAGGCGCAAAACACACCATTTGCAATCCATCCTGGGAGTACCAAAATGTATCGTGATCTTCGTCATACATTTTGGTGTAGCAATATGAAGAGAGAGATAGCACTTGTTTATCTCAAGGTGTTAACTTGTCAACGAGTCAAGGCGGAGCATCAAGTACTAAAAGGTCCATTGCAACCACTTGAAATTCCAGAATGGAAGTGGGAGCACATTACCATGGATTTCGTTACTGGTCTTCCCAAGGTTTCTCAAGGCATTGATGCAATTTGGGTCATTGTTGATAGATTGACCAAGTCTGCTCATTTCTTACCAATACAAGAAACTTATCCACTTGAACATCTTGCTCGTATGTACATAAACAAGATTGTAAAACTGCATGGTATGCCAGTATCCATAGTTTCTGATCAAGACCCAAGATTCACTTCAAGATTTTGGGTTAGTTTGCAAAAAGCTATGGGCACGGATTTACGATTTAGTTCGGTATATCATCCTCAGACGGACAGACAATCAAAGAGGACTATTCAAACTCTGGAAGATTTATTAAGACTATGTGTCCTTGACTTCAATGGAAGTTGGGATAAGTTCTTACCATTGGTGGAGTTTTCCTACAACAACAGTTATCAAGCAAGTATTGGCATGGCTCCATTCGAGGCGTTGTATAGAAGAAAGTGTCGTTCTCCAGTATGCTAGGATGAGGTGGGTGAAGCAACGTTGTTGGGACCGAAGTTGGTACGTATGACTACGGAAAAGATTCAAACGATCCGACAACGTATAAAAATCTCACAAGATCGACAAAAGAGTTATGCTGATCTTCATCGAAAGGACGTGGAATTCGATATAGGAGATCATGTGTTGTTACGTGTTGCTCCTTGGAAAGGAGTTACAAGATTTGGAAAGAGAGGAAAGCTCAATCCTCGATTCATTTGCCCATTTTTAATCCTCGATCGGGTAGGAACTGTGGCCTATAGACTCGCTTTACCGCCAAGTATGTCTCGTGTTCATAACATTTTTCACATATCCATGTTACGTAAATATCTGGAAGACCCGAACCATATTATTGAGTTAGAACCAGACGAAATAGTGGAAGATTTAACGTATGAAGAGGTTCCTGTTCAAATCTTGGATAAGAAGGAACATATTCTACGCTTCAAGGTTAGACCTCAAGTCAAAGTTTTGTGGAGAAACCACAATGTTGAGGAAATGACTTGGGAGTTAGAATCTGAAATGAAGTCAAGGTATCCTTACCTCTTCGATATACAGTCGCACCCTAATTTCGAGGGCGAAATTTCTTAAGAAGGGGAGGTTGTAAGACCCCAACTTTTTGAATAAAGATGAATTTTTCTATAATTATCATTTTTGAATATTATGGAATGAATTTGATATAATGTTATAGTTGTGGGTAATATTTACAAATTTTACAAAGTATGCAAGTTGTCATATTATATTCGATTGGTCGGAAAATATTCTTTTTGTCAGAAAATATCCGTATTATGGTACAATCATTGGTGGACCCCACAACAGAATTATTGTCGGATTGAGAAAACGACAAAAATATTTTATTGAAAATAATTCATGAAAGTTTTTTAAGTTAATCTTTGTTGAATTACTCGGTAGTAAAAGTACAGTAATACGTGTGGTTGCATAGTAGCACACGGTATCGATTATTGATGCTTACGTGAGAAGTCACTCAATTTTGCTTATTAGTTGGACCCCCATTTACCAATTTTTCAAAATAATCGGTAGGAAGTTATTCAGTGTATATATATATATAATATTGGTGGGGGGCATGAGTGGGGCAAGTGTTGCCCACATGTTGGTAGAATTTGGGAGGTCTCGGATGGTGGGAGTTAGCATTATTAGCTAGTGTTGTTATATATATATAAATATATATATATATATGTTTATATATATTATATGATATATTATACATATATGCAGAATTTGTTGACATTTGGGGCATGAAGAAGAATCAAATCGTGGGAGTGTATCCCATGAGATTGTATCACATGCTATATATATATATATATATATATATATATAATTAATATATATATAATATATTTTATTTAAAAGATTTTGCTTTAAATATGGACCGTCAGATTAAAGTAAATCAATCTGGACCGTTCATGGATTAGTTACTATGCATTCCATTTTCTTATAAATAGAAACTCATTCCTTCATTATTTTCTTACAAATTCACTGAACTCTAGAGAGAGAAACTATAGAGAAAGACTATAGAGAGATAGAAAAAAGTTTTCTGCTACTTCACTACTCTTATATCAAGTATTATTTTACGGTAAGGGATATTATTCTTTTGTATTCATGAAGAGAACTTCGTTATTCCATTCCTTATTATTACATTGGAATAAACTCGATATGTGAATGCCCTATACTTGGTGACATTCTTCTATTATTATGTCTTTATTATTCCGTTGGAACATCCTCGTCAGGCTTTACGCCTAATGGGACCTAGTTCCGCTCTTTATTATTTTGTCTTTATTATTACATTGGAAATATCCATCTTGTGTGTTTTACAGGACTGGTTAAAATCTTTATTATTCTCAGTATTTATTATTCTATTGGAATAACTCATCATCTGAAGCAACCGCATGCATGGTGATTTACATTGTTATTCCATTCTTTATTATTACGTTGGAACATCACATTTGGTGTGATTTTCACGACACGGTTCCGTTATTATTATTCTCGTTGGAATAACTCGCTCATGCGAAGTACCGCATGCATGGTGATTTTGTTGTTATTCCATTCCTTATTATTTCTCAGTTGGTTAAAATTTTGACTTCTATACTCCATGAAATTAGTGGAATATCCTTGATATTTGCGCTTCATCCAAAGATCTTTTCATGGAAATATTCTTCCGAGCATTCTTGAATTTTACTTTACAAAGAAGTATCATGTTGACAATTTGGACGTTATTAGTTCCCTGAATAACTTAATTTTTGAACTTGTTTTATTGAATTCTTATATCATTGTCATCATCCTCATGTTTATATTTTTGAAAGTCATCGTGGGTCTGTAGAGCATGGATGGACTTGGTATGATTATGTGGATTATTCAATTGTAATCATGACCGTAATGTTACAAATGATGTGGTAAAAGTCCTCATTGGCCTGTAGTGCATTGATGGATGATTGTTGACATGATCATGACTATTGATGAATACACAAATATCCTTGGCCCGTAGTGCATGGAATTTGTGGTCGTGACCCTAATGAATATCCTTGGCCATAGATGTGAGGGATGATGTGGATTATTTATTTTAATGAGTCTCAAATGACAAAAGTGATGAAAACTTTTTAAATCATAAAAGATAGTAGAATTTATTCTCTACTTGACTCTTTTAATGGATTGCTTGATCTCGCTATGATTAAACTTGATGTCTATTGTATATTATCGCTTTTAATTGTTGAAGACTAATGATAATTTATTCTGCATTATCTTAGTCATAATATTTCTTACTGGGCTAGTTGAGCTCACCCTTTCTTTCACTGTTCTCTTCAAGAAATGAGAACGTAGCTGGGACGAGTCGGGGAACGGAGTGATGTTCTGGATGATAGTGTTAGCTAGTAGTCCTCACTATTCTGTTAAATAGTGTGACAATAAATGTATTGAGGACTTATTCTGAGAGTGGATATTGTCTAGAAGGCAATATTTGTATTAAAACTCACAGCATGTATTTTGTCGTATTTACTTTTACATCGTCAGATAATTAAGTTGTATTTGAATTTTGTACCATGTATTGGCGACTCAAGATGGGTGATGTATACCTATTTTGGGGGCGTCACAATCTCACAAAATTATTAGGTTACAACTATGAAATTCTCTACAAACCTGACAAGGCTAATACTGCAGCTGATGCTCTATCCAGGAATCCCACTCATATGGACAACCCAGCCACATTCATGGCCATTTCAGTGCCAACTTTCCTGATCATAGAAGATATCAAGAAGGAACAAAAGGCCACAACTAAAATCTCGAATATGGCTCAGAACAATCCAGATGGACACTCAAGGAGGGACTCTATCTATTTTAAGGAAAAATCTACATTCCCAGTCATTCAACCTTGAAAAATACTCTCCTCAAGGAGTATTACAATTCACTTGAAGGTGGGCATGGAGGGATCCACAAAACTTTCATGAGGATCAACACAAATTTCCATTGGAAAGGTATGAAAACAGATGTTATTAACTTTATGAAGCACTATGTAATTTGTCAACAAACTAAAGCTTTAAATATAAGTCCTTTTGGTTTATTGTAACCCCCGGAAATTCCATAAGAAGTTTGAAAAGAAGTGAGCATGGATTTTATCGCACACTTACCCCCATCACAAGGATAAACCACTATTTTTTGTTATAGTCGATAAACTCACTAATGTAGCGCATTTTGGAGCCCTTCCCACTACCTATACTACTTCTAAAGTGGCAAAACTATTCTGGAAAATGGTAGGCAAACTCCATGGGATACCAAAGACTACTGTAAGGGATAAAGATTCTATTTTCTTGTCCAAGTTTTGGCAGAACTTGTTCTTGCTACAACCAGAAAGTGAACTGAGGGAGGGGGGGGCGCTGCCTGGGTAAGTCGGGTACCCGAAGAGTGAAGACTCTCGATGCAATGAAAATTGCTTCAACAAAAAAGAAAAAAAGAAAGAAAAGGAAACTTACCAAAGCGCAAGTCAAGTTGTCAATACTGATTAGTGGCCTTTTTCCATATAAATTGCAAACCATAACCTTTAGCAATTTGTAAAGTCTCTATTTCTTAGAAAATCAAAGCCTTTAGTGGTTCTCCGAATATTCAATTCTCAGGGAAGACTTGCATATTTCATTCAATTTACATATATTTTATATTTTTTCTGTAATTTTTTTTTATAGGTCCTACATCTCAATGCGAGTGAGAAACGTAAATTTGAATTGTCTAAATAATGACAAAATGTTTGCAAATAAAAATCATAAAGAGGCGATTTTGTTTTGTTCAATATAAAATTATTGTGAACTTTTTAAAATCAAATTAAGATATTTTTAAACTCTAAATTAATATAATTTTTTTAATTTTAAAAATTCTGAGGCACATGCTCTTAATAGTCAAAATCAATTAAAAGTCACAGGAAAACACAATTTCTTTCTTATTTGATGCATTAGAAACTTCAAATTAGCTTTTAATTTAATTAATGGGTGATATAATAAGCATCTCAATTTTTAAATGCATTCTTCTCCGGAAAAACTCCAAATTAACCTTTAGTTAATATGTAATCAAGAAATCTTTGTGAAGCAATTCAATCAAATATGCTCATTTCTATATTCCCACAATTTTTACACACATTGAATTATTATATTTTTCCAACAATTAAAAGCGAGCAAATTTTGAGACGTTTTCAAACTATGCAGACTCGCATGATACAGTTGCCTCCTCTTAGTCGTACAACCGAAAGAAACACTTCAAGCGTCAATAAATAAAAAAATTTTACTGATGTATTTTGACCCCCTATGAAAATCTTCTGGTTCCGCCACTGGCTACAACTGCATAACACCCATAAACTATTGGACAAAGTGAAATTGTTAACAAGTGTGTTGAGCTATATTTTAGGTGTTTCATGTCAGAGGCACCACACTCATGGCATAGGTTTCTAGGCTTAGCTGAGTGGCATTACAACTCATCTTACCATTCTGTCATTCACAAGACCCCATTCGAAGCTGTCTATGGTAGGTCACCTCCAATCTTAGCAAATTATATTTCTGGAAGCACACATGTTGTAGCTGTTGACAAAACACATAATCACAATATTAACTAATATTTTTATTGAAATTAAATAAAAAAACTTAAACTAATCATAATATTAACTAATCACAATAATATTTATAAATTATAATAAATATTCATAATTTAAATTAAAAAATAAATTTCAAATAAAAAACATTTAAATATAATTTAAAAAATCACTACACATACTCAGAAAATGGTGGTGGACCAATTAAGAAGAAAATAAAAAAGAAGAATTGATTGTTACATAACTAAAATCATGTGGCTCTAATTTCTAGCTACCTAAAAACATGTTGCACTCATATATAAGTATCTGACCCCGTCTGAAGAAAAAATCAATATTATATTTTACAAGAATTGTTTAAATGCATATTTAGTGACAAAATAACTAAATTTAATAACAATATAGTAATTATCATTAATAATTATTATGTCTTTAGTGCTATAATACTATTGTTAAAACTATAGTTTTAATTGCTAAATGGGAAGAAAATAAGTAAAACTGATAGGATCTACATCCTAATACGGATATATGAATCGGTTCGGTTCAAAGATAATAGAGTTCTGCTGTATTGTGATAAATATTTTACGTCTAATTATAAATGTGAAACTTATCAATACAGTCTCACTTATTACATATCCCTCTAAAAAAATTAACACTAATACTTATCCACGTAATCGACAATTAAAAAGTCAACGTAAATATTTGCATTATATATCATTTTCCAAAGGAATATATGAATTCTCAGTTTTGAATTTCCAAAATACTTGTGATAATTAATTAAAAAACAATTTATATATGTCAACTAATTTTATGACGATATTAGATTATGACTAACGTGAAACTTTAATCAATAAGATAAAATAATAATATATAAATCATCACTTCTTTATTTACTCGTATCTATAAATTTATATATTTATATATATATATATATATATATATATAAGCAAATATGAATTTATGATTATTTAACATCATTTATAATTAATGTTGTATAAAATTGTTATAAAATCTAGGTTATTTATTTTTGCAAGTTTGGAGTGAGAGACTGCAGTCGCCGTGCAAGTTGCAGGTGCCACGGTGGTGTCATTAATCCAAGTCCGCGGGTCGGGTCGATCGTCAAAAAGCGAGTTTTGAATTTCATTTTTTCAGCCCATCAAAACTTAGGTCGTTTTGGCCAGGCCTGTCAATGGCCCGACCTGTTTGGGCTCGGCCCATAAATGTGTTAAAATTTGGTCAGAATCGATTTCAAGCCATGTGGTATAGCTCGGCCCGTCAAAATTAAAACGAGCTTTGGACTTCACTTTTTCAGCTCACCAAAACTTGGACCGTTATGGCCCGACCCATTTGGGCCAATAAGGCCCGTTTGCAAGGTCTACCCATGATTTCTTAATGAATAAGTCTTGACGGACAGGTCTAATGGATCAGAAAATTGGACCGGTCTAAAAATTATTATTTTTTGCTTTTTTTGTGATTTTCAAAAATATATATAATATTTATTTCAACTGAAATTTTTATAGAATGCAATATTTTTAGATGTAATTTAAATATATTTTTTTGAAAGTCATAAAAAAAAAATTAAAAATATTCAATAATCATGTTCAATAATCCGGTCCATATAGTGATATAGATGGACTCTTTCTTAATTCTTGTCCATTTTTGAATATTTAAGATATTGATTCTTGACTTTATATTTTATTAATTTATTTATTTTTGCGTGTAGGAATATATTTGCAGCGCCTGCATCAGCGTGGACATTATCAACCGTTTTGTTCCTGTTATTATATGGTTAGCCGTTTGCGTGCGTTGACAAGTATTAGTAACAAGTATTTTATATAAATGGGTAAGGCAAAAAGTAATTTTTTTACCATTGTGATTGTAGTATTTTAGGCAATTAGTCATTATATTTTTAAAATATTCTTAGCCCACTGTACTTTTTAAAAATATTTAATCAAGTCATTCCATCTAATTTTATAGTCCGTTAAAAAATTGGGCTGATTTTCTTACGTTGCTTTTGAAAAAAAAAATAAAACAAGTTATTTCCTACATGGCAAAGCCAGGTCAATTTAAATTCTTATCTTATTGAGCCACTATGACTTTAAAAAAAATATGCAATTGGTACAATTGTAGTTTTAAAAATATTTTTATGTTTTATTTTCTTTCTTTTTCTTTACTTAAATATTTATAATATGTATAATATTAATATAAAATAGAAAATTTGATACAATTAGCAAAAATTAGTTAAACAAATGACATAAAAATTAAAAGTAATTATACAATCAAAACCTAATTACATGGTATATCCTTATGTGGCAACAAAATAATTTTTAATGAATTTTCTTTATAATTTTTCTTCTCAAACAAAAAAATAAAATAATAAAATCATTATGTGGTAAAAAAATAATTAAAATAATAATAAAATTAAAATAAATATTTAATTCATTTTTTTACAATTTTTTCTTTTCCTTTCTTTTAATAATTATTTTTATTTTAAAAATTAATTCTAAATAATACAAATAATATATCAAATAATTCCAAATTATCTTTTCCTTTATCTCTTTTCCTTTCTTTTAATTATTTTAATTTTAAATAATACAAATAATCAAAATATTCAATCTAAAATAATAATACTTCGGCATCACATCTTTTGAAAATCCCCTTGAACCGATTTTTCAATATTCTGCTTTTGTACTTTATTATTTGCTCCTTTCGAACTATAATCTCTTGTAAACAAAGACACAAGCGGCGCTTCTTCAACTTTGAACTTCACAGTGAAAAATTTCCCCTGCGGCTTGCTCTCCTGCTTGTTGGTTTCTTTTTTCTCTAGTTTTGGATTTTCAGAAGCAGATTCATCGGATTGTGCTTTTTCAGGCGCATTCGATTTTGACGATTTCTTCAATTTCAACATCATGACACCAAATTTAGTGGATTTTGTGGCAGATTTCAGCAGAGAAACAGGCTTGCAATTCGGTTCAGGGATTCAGTTAAAAAAAATTTTGAAATTTTTAGACAAAAAAGATACAGATTCTGTCACTTCATTGAGATCAGATCTAAAGAAAATCAAAAAGGAATTCCTCAAAAAAATCATGGGAAAGTTTCATAATCTTAAATCTTTGTACATAGAGTACAACAAATTGGAATCTAATCTCAAATGGAAAACAGTTTACGGATCTGGAATTTATTGAAACCCGATGGAGTTGATTCCGAATCTCAAATGGATTGATAATCTCAAATGGAGTTGATAATCAAATGGAAAGCAGTTGATTGATAATCTCAAATAGAGTTGATTCCGAATCGGATTTGGAACCCAATGGAGTCCTGCAACGTTCGGAAAGGATTTCTGCGATGATGAAATTCCATGAGTTTGACTATTGAACAGAGAGAGGGAGATAGAATTAATCAGCAAATACACGTCATTAGTATTTAATTTGTTAAAACAACGTAGGAAAATCAGTTCAATGGAATGGGTTGATTGAACATCTTTAAAAAGTACAGTGGGCTAATTGAATATTTTAAAAGCACAATGACTAATTGCTTAAAACACTACAACTACAGTGGTGAAAAAATGATTTTTGACAAATGTGTAATAAGTGGGGCATTCTTATAATTCTATTTAATATCACATATTGATATATTTTATAATTATAATTCGACATAAATTTATCGGAATGTATGAGAGGACTCCAAATAAAAATACTCAACACTTATATATTACAAAAAAAAATTCTCTCTAGTTAGAAACCTAACCTCCAAATTTTTTAATTTAGATCGGGGTCTCTTTACTTTTTTGAAGAGAACTATCTTTTTGTTATCATTAGTTATTATTTTCTCTTTTGTAGAGTTTGTTTTCTCTGTTTTTGTCGGATTCATGAGTGATAATAAGAGAAGATCTCTCGTTCTTTCCCCACTTTTGTGAGAGTTATTTTTCTCCTTTAGAGAACTTGGATTCTCTCTATGTAGATAGTTATTTTCGGTTACGTGATGGTTAATTGCAAATATGTTTATTGGACGCAGAATGTGATGTCTTCTACAAGTTGTTTTGTAATTGTTTTATTTTTCTACTTATATTATGAAATTTTGTAATTTAAATTTTATTTTTGAATCGGTAGATATTCCTCAACTCTATCATACATGTAATTTGTGACGTTCTAAAATAGGTATACATCACCCATCTTGAATCGTCAAATACATGGTACAAAATTCAAATACAACTGTCGTGTAATATATGACAAAACATAAACTGAGAGTTTTAAAACGAATATTGTCATCTAAACAATATCCACACTCAATGGAGTCCTCATTATATTTATTATCACACTATTTAACAGAATAGTTGTGACGCCCCCAAAATAGGTATACATCACCTATCTTGAGTCGCCAAATACATAGTACAAAATTCAAATACAACTTAATTATACAACAGTCGTGTAAAATACGACAAAATATATACTGTGAGTTTTAATACAAATATTGTCATCTAGACAATATCCACACTCAATTGAGTCCTCATTATATTTATTATCACACTATTTAACAGAATAGTGAGGACTACTAATGCTATTATCTAGACCGTCACTCCATTCTCCGACTAGTCCCTGCTACGTTCTCATTTCCTAAAGAGAACAATGAAAGTAAAAGGGTGAACTCAACTAGCCTAGTAAGAAATATTATGACTAAGATAATCTGTAATAAATTATCGTTAGCCTTCAACAAAGTGTTAAACCGATATAATATAACAAACATCAAGTTTAACTGCAGAGGAACAAGCAATCCATTAAAAGAGTCAAGTAGAGAATAAAATTTACTATCTTTTATGATTTAAAAGGTTTTTTATCACTTTTATCGCTGGGACTCAGCTTAATAAATAATCCACATCATCCCTGCACTACGGCCAAGGATATTCATTAGTATCACAACCATAAATTATCCATGCACTACGGGTCAAGGATATTCGTGTATTCATCAATGGTCATGATCATGCCAATAACTGTTCATCAATGCACTACGGGCCAATGAGGACTTTTACCACATCATTTGTAACATTACGGTCATGATTATACCGATTAATCCCTGGTCATAATCATACCAAGTTCATCTATGCACTATAGGCCACAGATGACTTTCAACATAATATAAACATGAGGATGATGACAATGATATAAGAATTCAATAAAAGAAGTTCAAGAATTAATTTATCCAGGAACTAATAACGTCCAAATTGTCAACATGATACTTCTTTGTAGAGTAAAATTCAAGAATGCTCAGAGGAATATTTCCATGAAAAGATACTGGATAAAGCGCAAATATCTAGGATATTCCACTAATTTCATGGAGTATAGAAGTCAAAACTTTAACCAACTGAGTATAATAAATAATGGAATAACAAAAGAAATCACCGGGCATGCGATGAGACCGCATGCATAAAAGTTATTCCAACAGAATAATAAATAACGGAACCGTGTCAAAGAAATTAGCATCGACGGGATGTTCCAACAGAATAATAAATAACGGAATTCGGTCATGCGTAAACGCATGCATGAGGATGTTCCAAGAATAATAAAGAATGGAATAACAAAAGAATTTCACCATGTATGCGGTACTGATGCAGGTGAGTTATTCTAACATAATGATAAAGAATGGAATAATGGAAGAATTTTACCATGTATGCGGACTTGCATGTATGCAGATTATTCCAACATAATGATAAAGAATGGAATAATGTAAGAATTTCACCAAGTATAGGGTAGATCAGCGATACAAAAGTTATTCCAATAGAATAAAAAAATAGAATAACTGAAGTTCTCTTCATGAATACGAAAGAAATAATATCCCTTACCTTAGAACAACTGGATATAAAAGTAGTGAAGTAGCGAGAATACTTTTCTTCTTTTTCTATAGTTTCTCTCTCTAGAGTTTCAAAGTGAATTAAGTAAGAAATAATGAAGGAATGAGTTTTATTTATAGGAGAATGGACCTAATAGTAACTAATTCTGAAGCAGTCCAGATTGATTTACTTTTAAATGAAGCGGTCAGATTGGTTTACTATAAAATATTCTAATAAAAACAAAATCTTTTAAATAAAATATAATATATTCTATTTATAATCTAATAAAACGAATAACTTTATAAAAGTATTATGTTTTATATAAAAGATTTTACTATGCAAAACACTACGCAGTAAGCACCATGCATAATAAAATATAATATATTCTATTTATAGTCTAATAAAAGCGAATAACTTTATAAAAGTATTATGTTTTATATAAAAGATTTTACTATGCAAAATACTATGCATAATAGAATATAATATATTCTATTTATAGTCTAATAAAACGAATAACTTTATAAAAGTATTACATTTTTATATAAAAAGCTTTTCCGTTTTATTACATTAATAATACCAATAAAACAAAACTTCATCATCATTATTATAATTCACACTATTATTAATCGACCGTGTCGTTCCGTGAAAGAGGGGCTTTTAATAAGGATTTCTCCCTATTGACGCGCAATTAGGTGACCAAACCTCTCCTTGGCAGAACTTCTAGACATCGTTAATATTACAAATAATAATATTAATAACTTCGTCGTCTCAATTATTTATTTAATAATATATAAAATATCGACAATAATTGAATCAATTAACATGAGATACTATGCAACAATTACTGAAGCAATAATTGAACAAAACTGAGTGACTTCTCACGTATGCATCAATAATAATACCGTGTGCTACTATGCAACCACGCGTATTCCTGTACTTTTAACACCGGGTGTTTCAACAGTTAACGATAAAACTTCCGCCGTTATTTTCATAAAATATTTTTGTTATTTTCTCAATCCGACAATAATTTCGTTGTGGGGTCCATCAATGATTTTGCCGTCGTACGAATATTCCCTGTTAAAACGAATATTCCCCGACCAATCGAAAATTATATAACAACTTGCGTACTTTGCAAAATTTATAACTATTACCCACAACTATAACATTATATCAAATTCATTCCATAATATTCAAAAAATGATAATTATAGAAAATTCATCTTTATTCATAAAAGTTGGGGTCTTACAATAGTGAGGACTACTAATGCTATCATCTGGACCGTCGCTCCGTTTCCCGACTAGTCTCAGCTATATTCTCATTTCCTGAAGAGAATAATGAAAGCAAAGGGTGAGCTCAACTATCCCAGTAAGAAATATTATGACTAAGATAATGCAGAATAAATTATCGTTAGCCTTCAACAGTGTTAAACTGATAAAATATAACAAACATCAAGTTTAACTGCAGGGAACAAACAATCCATTAGAAGAGTCAAGTAGAGCATAAAATCTACTATCTTCTATGATTTAAAAGGTTTTTCATCAACTTTATTGCTGAGACTCAGCTTAATAAATAATTCACATCATCGAATCATCCCTGCACTACGGCCAAGGATATTCATTAGTATAACGACCACGAAATATTCATGCACTACGGGCCAAGGATATTCGTGTTTTCATCAATGGTCATGATCATGCCAACAACTGTCTATCAATACACTACAGGCCATTGAGGACTTTTACCACATCATTTGTAACATTACGATCATGATTATACCGAATAATCCATTGTCATAATCATATCAAGTCCATCTATGCACTACGGCCACAGATGACTTTTATAACAATATAAGCATGAGGATAATGACAATGATATAAGAATTCAATTAAAAAAAAGCAAAGGATAAATTTTTAAAGATTTATAATTTAATTTATCCAGAAATTAATAACGTCCAAATTGTCAACATAATACTGCTTTTGTGAAGTAAAATTTAAGAATAATATTGTACCAAAAATGATTTGGACCGAAAACAAATCAATTTTTATCATGAATAGTACTCCGGGAGAGTAGTACTCGAGTGAATAGTATTCTCGTGAATAGTACTTCGGGAATAGTAACCCTGTGAATAGTACTCCGGCATGAAAAAGTTAAAACTTATCAAGAATGCTCAGAATAATATTTTCATGAAAAGATACTGGATGAAGCGCAAATATCAAGGATATTCTACTAATTTCATGGAGTATAGAAGCCAAAACTTTAACCAAATGAGTATAGAATTCGAAATCTGAAATAAAATAATATTACTTACATACTACAGAGTATGGAAGAAAATATTATTTCAAGCGAATATTGAACAAAAATAACATCCATTATCTTGAAAAGAAGAGTATTCCAACTGGTACATCGGGGATATTCTTGAAGAAAACTTTCACTATTTTCTACGCTCAAAGCTTTCTAAAACTCTAAAGAAATACGCTCAATATTATAGAAGAAGAATTCTTTGATTCTGGTGTGATTTTCAATTCTAACTAAGCATCCTATTTATAGGAGAATGGAAAAGATACTATTTGAATTTCTCACGGACGTAACAGTTTTAAAATTTTCACGAACGATTTTCAAAACGTCTGATTTTTCAAAAGTTATTGTGCATTTACTATGCATGCACTACACAAACACTATGCATAATAAAATATAATATATTTTATTTTTCAAAAAAAAAACAAAACTTATTATATATATATAAATATACTCCCACCATCCTGCCATTTCTTAAATCCGTGACAAACATATCTCCCCCACCCCTAAATGTCATTTTCACTTGTGGGCCCCACATGTGGGCCCCCACCTTTATAATATTAAATAATTTTTTATCGATTATTTTGAAAAATAGATAAATAGGGATCCATATAATAAGTAAAATTTACAATAAATACTTCACAAAAATCCCCTTAATATTTTTAACAACATTTATTCATTATTATTATAACTCGCAATATTAACAACCAGGTCGTTCTCATGAAAGAGGGGGCTTTCCAATAAGGATTTTTCCCTATTGGTGCGCAATTAGGTGACCAAACCTCTCCTTGACAGAACTTCTAGACATCGTCAATATTGCAAATAATAATATTAATAACTTTGTCGTCTTAATTATTGATTTAATAATATATAATATTATGCAGATGATACTGTGACAATAATTAAATCAATAATATGAGAGATATGATGCAGTAATTACTGCAGCAATAATTGAATATAACTGAGTGACTTCTCACGTAAGCATCAATGATCAATACCGTGTGCTACTATGCCACCACGCGTATTACTGTACTTTTAACACCGGTTATTTCAACATTTAACGGTAAAACTTTTGCCGTTATTTTCATAAAAAGATATTTCTATCGTTTTCTATTTCCGACAATAATTACGTTGTGGGGTCCACCAATGATTGTGATGTCGTACGAATATTCCCTATTAAAACGAATATTCCCCGACCAATTGAATATTATATAAGAACTTGCTTACTTTGCAAAATTTATAAATATTACCCACGACTATAACATTATAACAAATTCAAATCTTAATATTCAAAAATGATATTTATAGAAAAAATTATTTTTATTCATAAAAATCGAGGTCTTACATAATTCGTATATTTTATTCAATGAATTAACCTTCTCTAGTCATGTTTTCGAGGTTTGTCAAAAAATAAATAAATAAATAAATAAATAAAACCTCTCATAGAGTACAAGAGAAATGATTTATAAGTTGAGTAATTCATGATAAATATGAAATACGACTAACGTAAAACTGTCAATAATAAGGTTGAATAGTAATTTGTAAGTCTTTTTTTTTTTATTTTTATTTCATATATTCACATACATCTTTATTTAATATTGACATAAATTACGTGCTATATCATACCATTAATATTTAATAGAAATTTAATAAATTTAGAGGATAAATTAGAAGATATAAAATTAATTAATTAATGAAAAATAAAGATTAAATATAACCAAATTTACAGGATTAAAAGGGGGTGGGGTTTGTGACACACCTAGCTCCCCCTCTCCCATTATATTACCTTTTCTCCAATTTTATTTACTCCTATTAAACAGGCAAAACTCAATATCTTACAAATAAAAATCAAAACTTATCACTTACTTAATTTATCTGAACGAGTTACCTAATTATATCAACAAAATTCAAAACAATCAAATATAGTTCTTTGTCATCCAATGGATATGTATAAATATTAATAGTTGAGAAATGATATTAATTTTAAAGGATAATTTATTTTTCTTCTAATGATTCTAATTTTTTGATTGATATATTTGGATGGTTAAATAACAAATATGATATATTAAATACTAGTTGGATTGAGGAAAATTAGAGAAAATAATATATTTTTTACTCTAATAAATATGTTATATTATTAAATAAATAAATTCGATACAGTGAAAAATATTTGTAATTCTCAATCACTTAATTTTTATTATTAAATAACTAAATATTTATAAAAGAATAAAATTTCGTGTTTCGCCCGTGATAATGACCTTGTTAATATAATTACATAGATAATTAATTGATTTAATCACTTACAACAGAACTCCACATTTTACTGCAAGATATTTTAATTAAAAAATTGTTTAAATTTGTGAAATTTTGTTTTAGGTGGTGTTAAGTAAAAATAATTTCTTTTTCCCAATTCTCGGAATGAGACCTCTTTCACTCCCTTAGTGAACGACCTAGAGTTGTGATAATAAAGCGTAGAGGTACTTGAAATGATAATGAAATTGTGATAATAAATTTAAAGATACTAAATACTCATACTATTATTTAAAAAATATAAATTATTTTTTAGACAAAAATTAAAAATAAAAAGTTGATAAATAAAACTCTTTCTCTGAAATAGATGGAACAATAGCTATCCCAAGCCAGTAGAAAAAGAATGATGCATAAAGAAAATTGATATTTTCACATGACTTTTTGATATTTTTATATGAAAATCGACACTTTTTATGTTGAAATATCAAAAAATCATATAGAAATATCAATTTCCTACATAAACCAATCTTTTTTCTACAAAGTCTTTTTTGATTTCCCATAAGCCAGACAAATTGACCTTTTGACTAAATCAATGTTATAAAAATCCTCAATCAACTAATCAGATTGGGGTTTGGGTGATGGTGGTTTCTGGTAAGTGATCATCTTCTCTTCTGGTTTCAGATTTGGTTAAGTAGTGACTGATCTGAAATGGATCTAAAATATTTGTTTTTTAAAGTTTTTGAACATTTAATTGATCTTATGGTTATTTGTGTTGAAGTATCCATCTCCTCATCAATATTCTTTTTTTACTTTCCTTTTTAAGGGGTTGAAGTTTTTAAGAGTTGAAGATTGTATGTGTGCTCTCCTTAATCTGAAGGTTGTGAAATGGTGTTTTTGTTTGTTTTTAAAGTTTGCTTTTCCCTTGTTATTCTAGTTTAAATTTACATGTGATTTAAGTTTTTCTTTATTGATACAAAAACTAATAGATGTCGATTTTTGTTACGAAAATACATCAGTTTTTAGGGGAATCTTGGGGAAAGGGAGCCGATGTGAAACTTAGGCTATTTATGTATAGCATCTTGGTTAATTCTGAAATCTTTAGACTTCTGTTGAAGGGTAAACTCGAACATGTAATCTTGCACAGTGAAAGGAGAGACCTCTCGCAACAAGAATCAACGTGTTTTTATCGGAACGAGGTGGGCTTGTTTTGACTAATGTGATTATGACTCTAGCTAGGTTTGCTGAATCGAAGATGGTGGGAAGTCTGCATCTTTATGGGTTGTTGATTTTTCATTGTAGTATATGTTTTGGTGGTGTTTCATTCCATCGACTTTGAAGCTTACATTTGTTTGTGTCCTCCTGTAAATGGCCAACAATGAAAAGGAATTTATTAGTGCTCATGTTTGGTTGATAAGTTGATATTTGAGAGGGACAGGGTGCCCCAAGGAAAGATACTCCATCAAGCTTGGCCCATTTGTTGCTTCATATCCCATTTTCGGAATAGGATCCTCTCCATTTCAAATGAAATGGAGGGTCTATGATTTAGCATGATGTCACATTTCAACACATTTTAAATCTAAACCATGAAGAGTCTCCATTTCATTTGGAATGGAGAGAATCCCAGTATATTTGATATCCTATTGAAATCTGCAAATATCATTACATCATTATAAATCTGTTTCAGATCATTACATCATTGTTTCAGCCTTGATTCAGTAATCCACAAGTGCATCAAAATGTTGTATGATACAAGTTTAATTAGTCCAGTTTGAATTTCTTAAAGATAAAACTTTAAGAAATTCAACTCAACTAAGTATTTTTTTTGTATAAAGTAAAAGAGGGACAGTTTAGATATTACAACAAAAGACTGAACCAAACTATGAAAACTATGCTCAATGTGGCTTTGCTGTTCATACCAGCCATATTCAGATGTTCTTCTTGTTTGGCCAATTCACTGATTCCTGAAGAATGTCAAAAATGAATGATTAGATTTCACATAACCATCATATGGTATGATCAAGTGCTTCTGAATAAGAGAAGAATAAAGGTTGTAATTTTACATAAAAATAAAAAAGCCAGAAAAGGGTATGTCCAAAAGCCGATTGTGCTAGATATTACAATCTTACCTGAGTATTAGAATCTCTTAAAAGATCGGACATCGTTCCTCCACATTAGTCATCAAGATCAAAGTTTTCGTCATCCTTCATGTACTTCTCTTGCACTGCTGCAACTGTGAACAGCTACGTTAAGCAAAAGCAAGTGGAAATGATGCAGAGCGGACACATAATGAATCCATTCACTTTCTAAATTATAGGTCTGTTTTACAAGCGCAGCGATGAGTGACAAATACTTGAAAAAATACCCAACAGGCAACATCACGAAATACACAATCATCTGCCAGACGAGAGTCATCTAGAGGCCAGACCAACCTATTTGGCTAAACCTTCTGAAAAAGCCTGCCATTTTCACCTTTGTTTTAAATTCCTTATCTCGGAAAATACTTTCCATATTATCTTATAGTATGGAGATATTAGCATGCCCCAACAAATCTATCCCCACCAATTATCATTCTCGTAGTGCAGTATATTGAAAAAATTTCCTATTGAAAGAGAAAAAGATGGCACATACCGAGCATAATGCAATTCTAAGATTTAACATCTATACACTGAAGTTGTGGGGTACCCTTAAATAATGGATCGCGTTGTAAGATTTTGATAATTATGAAAACAGGATTAAAAGGCAATCAACAGAAATTCATCAGAAAACCAACACAAAAGGATATCTATAATAATCCCAATCAGCAGAACCAACTGCAATTTTGCTGAACTCAACAGCACTTCCATCTATGCCCGCAAAGATATATCCATTGCTCTTGTCAATCAGCTTGACAAGATTTCCCACACTCTCTTTATCCTGAAAAACAGATGTGATTAAGAGCATTTATAATACAAACAATCAATGTAAACCAACAAAAGAAAGTGAAGATATACCTGAATGTCTAAGGTTGTAAAATTGACAAGACCATAATCTTCAATCACTTCGCACAGCTCCTTTGTAAGCTTCCTGCAATAGAAACAAAGGAACAGTTACAAACTTAAGGTTGTCCGGAATGTCTCGTGCCAAATGTTTCTGTTAGAAAACCAGACACAAAATATCAACCAGTTCAACTCCTCCCCAAGGACAAAATATATATCAAACGGAAAAAAGGTAATAAATATAAAGTAAAACAGAAGCTAGACTTGTCTTTCGAGGATGTTATGCTAGACTTCCCACTAGCATCCTTTTCTTTTCCCTGGATAGTTATTCCCACTAACAGTTAAACAAGTTTCTCTTTAACAACTTCCAAAAGACGAGTAATTTGACACAAGTTACAGTGATTGTATAATATTACATGATAATAAGGAGAAACTGGTAAGTGGAAAGACATAGGCCACCTGTACTTTTTAACCTAGTATGTTTGATTCAGGTATTCACAACTGTTATGTCCAAGAGTGGTCAGAGAAATTACCAGGCATATAACAATATCAAAGAAGTACTACGTATAGACAAAAGTTCTTATTTAATTAGGTAACTGCCACCAATTACATTTGAGATGAAAGAATCATAATGCCATACCATACTTTGATGACAAGACATTTATATATAATTAAAAAATAGAGGTTTCTGGAAATAGCAAAAGTGAAAGAAAACAATCTGTGAAATAGAAAAAGATGATTGAAATGGTAAATTTGAGTCCAGTACAGTGGATCTCAACAACGCCGTACAATAAGTTGATTCATAGGTGACAATAAGAAAAAGAAAGATTAAAACGTGAATATTCCTAAGATCCAAGAAATGAAATGAACTGATTAAAAATTTATCACATATGAATCACACATGAATCACGCTATCTTGGTGATACATAATGAATAGATGTCAACAAATGTGCCATGATCTTGGCTCCCCATGTTTCCCCCAAACAACCATTCTTCCAGCAAAATAAAATCACGTGGAGGAATATAATATTAAGAAATGATTTCAAAAATCAGTAAAATGTCACAACAACTTGCAAATTAGTCCCAAGTACAGACATAAAGTAGAATATTAAATTTTAAATAAAGAAACAATAGAAAGTTTTATTTAGAAGCAATCTATAATTCAACTAGTATAAATTGTCAGAAGAAGTATAACTTGAAAAACAGTTCTGGTCAATCACACCTGTACTTAGCAGACCTAGGATCCTGACCAATATGATGCTGTAAATAAGATAAATCTTGCACATCCGTATAGAAATCAAGGTTAAAAGCTGCAGCAACGAAGTAAGATGATTATTTATAATGAGAATAGCACAAACTGAATATGATTGAATATCTCAAATTGGTGTCGAGATGAATGCCATGAACTAACCTAGCTTTCCATAGCTTTCAATAAGATCAATTTTAGACAAAACATTGATGTGTGGGAGTTCCAAATGTAGCATGGTTGATAACGAGAGCAGCAATGCGCTCACATACTTTCCAGGATCACTGCAGAGATGGGCATCAACTAAGTGTACTGCAGTCAGCTGCAATAAATAAAGAACTCATAAGAAGCTAATAATTATGGCATCAACATCACAAGCTGCTCAAGTTACCCCAGTCGTCAGATGTCCTTCCACTGAAGGCTTCATAAGAATACCACATAACTGCATTTCATAGTGCAGATGAACATACCCTAAGGTTCAACTTCTTTATGAGCTTCATAATAACACTCTTGGCATTCTCATGAAGAAAAAATAGCTCTACTTGGCCAGGAAAATCAAAGAGAAGATAGTGATCTGCAAAATAACGGCAGTGTTTAGGTAATATTTCTATGCGATTGTCACATCTATGGATTGAGGGATAATTAATCAGCCGAATTGAAGAGAAATTCAGATAGAAATTCAGAGAAGTTAGCAAGATAAAGATGAGGAAGCTTAGCCAAGGTAAAACAAAGGTAAAGAGAAAAAAAAGAAGTAGATATCTGGTTAAAAGAGAGAAAGCTTAGGCAGCAAGAACTAATCTAATTATAAGAGAAAATAAATCGTACAATACTCCACACGTTATTCTTACAAAGACTCCTCTATTTACAGACAACAAACTACCGTATGTGCTGACAAGGCATAAATACTGCAAACTGTGACAGCAATCCATGTTCCAGAAAGACAATTTAAGTTATTAGAAGAGTTCAGTACTCAAATTAAGAGAAGTATGCAGAAGCATCTAAAAAAGAATGAGATTAGCGGATAAAACTGGCATCTTAATTTATTGGAGGGTCATCATACTTAAAGAATCTCAAGAATAGCAGCCCTAACCCTCTAGTTCTCTTCGGCATTTCACATATGAACATTAAACCCCTGAGGAAAGAACACAAAATAGAATTTTGAAGTGTACCTATTTGATCTTTCTTAAATGCTTCAGTTTTGCTTTCCACATCGTGAAAATAAATGTAATTTGATTATTGTGATGCATAGAAAAGCACTACAGACCAAACAAGCCAACATGGAGTACTTGATCAAATATTTGTTTTTTCAAATCCATAGTTTTTACTTGCATATTCATTGAAGTCATCATACATCAATTTGTGTCAAATATATCCATCAAGCCATACTTCGTAAGATATCTATTGATTTGATTGTAATTCTATTCTGTTCAGATTCTTGCTTGTTGAACTATCGGTAAGCAATGATAAAAGTATACAACCCAGTTTTCAGACTAGAAATAGAACAAAAAGCAGAGAAAGCATATCCAATATGCACTATGTGATTGCTGAATGCAAAAAATTTGGCAAAACTACTCGAAAAGCATAAGCAGCAATGTACATCAACACTGATGTCAAGTAATATTTGTATGACAGAAGGATCTCATAAATAAAGATTGAAATACGCCAACCTTTTACAAGGGGTTCCAACTTGGACTGCAACCAATCAATGTTTTTCTCCAGGTAATCCATGCAATATACAAGGCCTATATGACAGTAGAGATTAATTAGAGGTCAGTTAAAGCAACTAAGATCACATGAATACCTTTAGGTGAGATATCAGTCTACAAACTTCATATGTATGTCATTATGTCTCATGATAGGCTGCATGCAAGGCCTATAAAATACAGCAATACACACGTAGCAACAAATTCATTAGCCTCTGTCTATGAGACCTATACAAAAAACAAATCATTAATGATTATTGTGTAATATATGGACTGGGCTACTTCTAGACATCCCACTCATGAGTCATGAACACCTGCTGGCTAAAGGAACACCCATGTGGGTTCTCAGGCGGTATTTGCGTGTGTTGTGCTACAGTGCAGGAACCCTCCACAGTGAGCCTAAGAATGATGGGTCCTTTATAGCATGAAATTTTATGCAGTTGAAGATTATCCAAGTGATGGCAGCTTAACAAATCAAAAATAGTAATTCATGAAGATGCAGCCGTACCTCCATTAGGACCAAGAGAATGCTCAATCATCACATCACTTAGTTTTATAAGATCCTCAATGTTCACAGCACAATCATACCTGTATCCTTTAAGGAATAACTTAAATACAACCTCTGATCTGAATGAACATAGATGATTTAGTGTGAATCATGATTTTGTATTTCTCAACAAAAGTTATCAACTTAAAAACTGACAAGAATCAACAAAAATGGATACGGCAAAACATCATTTGCAGGATCCAAATTTATAATTGCAACCTTCCTGCATGCCAACAATAATTTGATTACTATGAGAGCAACTACATTTTGCATACTCAAAACATGTTCAGAACAACTACATTTTGCATACTCAAAACATGTTCAGAACAAAAGCTACATGTACGCTCCATTAGTTTGGATGATACATATTTTACAAAAGAATATTTTTCCTACTGAACTTTTCAGTGCTTGGATGAAGTCTGAAAGATTTTAAAAATTAAATTCAGCTGTCTGCTGTTTAGAACAAAAATCAATTGTAGATAAACTTATGTATTAAAAATATTCTATTTTATAAATAAATGAGCTTTTAAATAATAAATCCCTTCAAGTATACTAAACGTGAAAAAAAGTGCCCCTTAAGTTTCTAACTCGGTGACAAACTCACCTTTTAAGCTGCAAAATCAGCCCATCTCCCTTTCTCCCACTACAAACTAGTGAATTACAAACAACTCTCTTCCCAACTTTCTCTCTCGCCCTCTCTTAACATTTCAATCCATCACCTTCTTTTCTTCTTCCTTTTTCTTACACTCTATCCAAAGTGGTGAAAATCCAAGGTTGGTGAACATTAATTTCCTCGGTCTTTTTTTATCTTGACATTAATATGTTTATCTTTAAATTTCATTTTCAACTGTAACAAATTTCATGCTCGGGAAAAGCTTATTTATCTCGTTAAGACTCATAACAGCTGCATTATAAGCAGCCCACATTACCAGAGTATAGCTTTCAGAAAGAAGTGATGCTGCCTATGCTCAAACTACTTGATTTGATTGAGAGGGCAGGGGATGTCAAGCAAGATAAAGATAATGTATGTGCATGCTCTCTGTGCTTGTTCCTCGTTCTCAACTTCCATTAAAACTTGTGGAGACCTATTATTAGAGCAAATTATTGCTTTATGTTTAGCTGTTGTTGAATGATGTTTAGCTGTTCTCAAATTCTAGTTATCAACAAGCCATTATCCTTTTTCTTTTGTTTTGAATTTTCCATATTTACTCTTATCTATTTACATGTCACTGTATCACAAATGATTGCAGAAGTGACATGCTTGCTTCAGCAAAAAGGCATCATATTGAAAGTACAGAAATTGGTTTTCTTTTCTTTCTTATTTCATATCCCCGATCATTACTGGCAATCTAACATTGGATTAATCTATATCCACAATCACTTCTTTGTTATTCATGATTAATGGCAATCTTCTTGTCTATATACCTCTAATTAAATCTGAAAAGGTATCACCCAACGAGGAGTTTGAGAGGGCTCATGCTAATTTGTTAACTCCTGCATCTTCAATTGATATTTCTTGGGCTTCATTAGATTGGTAAAAGATACATAGACGCAACCACTGAAGAGATGTTTACCATGTAATTAAAAGGTAAGATATTAAGCTTTCCATTCCTCCATTCTCCCTCAATAAACATTATGTTATATGGATATTAGGCGAGTTTGTCACGGTTTAAATATTTGGAAGGACTATTTTCTCTGAGTTCAAACCTTTACGACACATTTCTAGCATTGTTTATACTTGAAGGAAAATTCTGTAGTTAAAGGAGTAAAGAAATATGGATAAACCTACAGTAATACGCAAAGATACTTCTTTCCGGCATTTTATCAAACAGCTAGTACGCCAAACTAACTACAATAACTAAACAAAAGATAGCCAAATCTTAAATCCTAACATGTACAACATATTTTCTATTCCATTAACTCAATGTAAAACAGGTAAATTAACCAAGATAGCATTTTTTTTAAGCCTACAACATGAATACATGGATTGAGAATCAGGAAGCAACAATTTGAATATGAATTTAAAGGAAAAAAACAGAGGAGAAAAATATAGGATTAAGTTGTTACCGTCCGATAAGAGGGAGAAACTGAGACATGCCATTACAGTAAGTGGTCTTGCCAGAACCCGGCGGTCCAATCACTACTTGACCAAACACCATTCTTTCCTACTAAAGAACACGAAAATGGTTTAACAATGATAGGGTTTATAATAATTTCTACGGAAAAGTTTGAGAGAAAAAAAATTCAAATTTGTTTATAAAGGCCCATAAAGGGCATTCCGAGAATCGAACTCGG
The DNA here is from genome assembly GCA_020205605.1 of Panax ginseng. Lineage (NCBI taxonomy): Eukaryota > Viridiplantae > Streptophyta > Magnoliopsida > Apiales > Araliaceae > Panax > Panax ginseng. The sequence continues at coordinate 98,470,658 of CM035137.1, forward strand.
GACCTCTCGCTTCATACCACTAGACCAAATGCCACGCCATTACAGAGTCATTCTAAGAAGCAAACAAGATCTCGATCTTGGAAAATCGATCAAGAAAATCAAGGAAAATTAGGGCTCATGGATCAAAATCACTGGTGCATGAAGAAATCAAATGATGAAGACAAACTTGGAGAAGCTCAAACAATGCCAGTAGAAGATTCTTTCTATTGTCCAGATTGGTGTGAAGATGGGCACGGTGGTTGTAATTATTTCGCTCAATGATCCTCCAACGTGTGAGCTGCTCAAAGAGAAGTAATACCGGATTAATAAGAAGATTAGAGAATTTGGATGTCAAATCAAAGTCGTGGAAAGATGATCTCTAACAAAGACAAAACTAGGGCAAGGTTTGCAATTTGGGTGTCGATCGCAACTTGGATTGCAATTTTTTATTTTATGTTTATCTCTGACAAAGAAGAACCACCCATTCAAACTTGAAAACAAGCAACTTGGGTTCTATCGAGCAACTTGGGTTCTCCGTAATTGAACAAAGGCGTAATCGGGTTCTAAGAATATAGTGGTAGAAATTAGTCGACTTATGGAATGTAATTGTTGGGTATCTTTTGTGGGTAATTTATTGGTTGTAATGTATGGACAATTTATGTGATTTCAAATGTTGTAATATATGGGCAAATATAGTTGTTGTACTCAATCGTCGCACTTTCTTATTTATGGTTGGTGTGCAATTTATGATACATGCACCTTTTAACCGAAAGTGTTCATGCACAAAATGCATAAATGCAAACAACAAACCGCAATTGCTCAAAATGTATACAAAATGCATAAATGCAAACAACAAAATGCAATGGCTCAAAACAGAGCCTACAATGCAATTCACAACTCAGATAACATCGATACACACATCAGAAACACACACCGCAAAACACATGTAATTAAACACCGCAAACACGCAAACAAATGTACTTAAACATCGCAAAACACACACATCGCATCATGTATACATCGTGATCATTAAGGAACTGGTTATGCCATTCAATTACCAAATTAATCCCCAGTACAATCCATAAATCAGAGGCAATTAATAACAGTTGCTGTCATAGGTCTAATAACAATGGCTTAATCCTATTAACAATCCCAATCCCAACCACACCTTCATAAGTTTAGGCCCCAAAAAATGCATCCTATGCACAAAAACATACATAAAAGTCTGAAGTTGATTCCCAAAAATCCCCTAACTGGATATATACATCCATATAAGCTTAGTACCAAAAAAATCCCAAAAACCCCATGTCGATCGCTATTAATCTGCATTAGCCCTCCACCGGTTGGTTTCTAAACCGAGCTTTCTTTCGATCTCAAGCTATACATGCCTTCAAGGTCCCCAAGTGTTGTACATATGTGACCCCTTCCATGTGAAATCCTTAGTTGTAATATATCAACCGAGATATTTCTTCGCTACTCTTGTAATGGATTCCACCTGCCACTTTGTAGAACCACCACTTGATCCACATTCATGCCATCGCCATGTGTTGATGACATTGGTTGAGAATCTTGAGTATGAGCCCCGCCTAGTATGGTGAACCCTTTTTGCCCTCTTAGCCTTTCGCTTTAGGTCGAGATGATCGACTTTTTCGGAGGAGGTCGAGATGATCGACTATCGAAGAAGTTTCGAAAACCAACACACAAAAATATATTAAACCCAATATATGATCTTGATAAAATAATCACATGAACACACACTTAACTTACTTGAGGACACCTTCTTGCATCAGTGACCCCATTCCTTGCAAAAGCCACATTTCAGTGATGTTCCTTTCCTCTTCAACCTTGTACCTTCTGTATTTGATACTGGAATATCATTACCTTTCCTCCTAACAAGTTTAGGCCTACCCACAGGAGTATGTTTAACTGGTGGCAAAGGTGGGGAAAGCCCAGTATGATCCCACTCATCTTTGTGTTTTATAGGCTCAATGTTGTGACTGTAAACCTTTAGATACATGTCCTTTGTTAAACACTCATGTACATATGTGTATGGATCATGTCCTATTTTGTTGATGCATGATATTGCATGAGCACATGGTATTCCAGACAATTCCCACCTCCTACAAGTACATGTATTTTTTCCCAAATCCACAACAAATGAATGACCCCTAGAAGTCATCAATTCACCGTAAACCTACCACCACCACCACCGACCACAATGGCAATCCACCCCCGCCGCAGACTTTCCATTTTTCTATCTTCTTAGCTATTCTAGGGCACACTACACCATTATGTTTCATCATCATATCTCTCCTGTTAACAATCCTATTCATGCAATATAATCTCAGTCCTTCTAGACACCCTATTATTGGCTTCACTCTAGCTTTTTAATTTTGCTATTAAATACCTCACAATGATTATCGACATACATGTCACTTTTTGCATATGGTGTTAAAATGAGACCTACTCCATCGAAAGCAAAAGTGGCTTAGATCTAACCATTCAAATGCACTCTTATCCTCTTTATGTAACACATCCATTGCCTTTTGAAAGACATATTGATTTGTAGCTTTGGCAAGATTCCACACCAATTTCCTTAATCCGTAACCTTTATGCTTTTGCCAAAGTTCCTATACAAATGCATAACACAATGCCCGTGTTCAAAGACTGGGACCACATCTTCTAAAGCATTAATCAAACCCTCGGATCAACACCAATGAAATAATCGATATAATCATAAATGACATCTTCTAAAGCATTAATCGTAAATCGATTCTCAATGAAAAGTATATAGAAATGGAGAGATGAAAGTAAATAGTAAAGTATATACCTTTTGTTTATCTGAAATGAATGTCCAGCCTCCATCATTTGAAATCCCAAGGTCTTGCACCAAAGAAGTTCATAAACCAGTCCAAGAACGAGTGTTCTCAGATTCAACAATGGCCCAAAGAATCGCCACATCCCATTGTTTGGGTCAACACCAATCGCAATCAATAATCGAATTTCTATATGGTCCTTTTTGAGAAAACATCCATCAAGCCCCACCAATGGTCTACACCCCACCTTGAATCCTTCTTTTAGTGGTTGGAGATGACATAAAACCTCAAGAATCGCCTAAGTCTTGTCCCTTGTTCGTTCTCGCTTCTCTTCAAAATACAAGTACTCCTGTGCATGGCTCTTCCGAGCTCGCAAAGATAGTCCGTAACTGCACCATACTCCTCCTCAAAGACTACCTTCAATGCTTCTCAAAGGCTCTTTTCTTAGCTCTATATGCTAGGCTCCTCGATACTCCAATATCCAAATCTTTAACTACTTTAGTATGAAACCGATCTAATCCCCATGTTGGATTCATCCAAGATCATCTTCATACTTTTGGCAATCCACTCTGATTTATACAATAATTATCCCACTCTCTACTACAAGTATGGTCTTTTTGTAACCTAGTAATTTTAAATGTCACTCTCTTCAGACCTTTGCAAAGATAGAAGTACCATGTACATGGCTCCACACACCTTGCTTGGATCTTATCGATGTGTTTTTCTTGAAATACACCTTCCTTCCATGTTTGATACCATGATTTCGATCACGCCTCACTTCATCGACATTGGAAAATGTCATTCCCAACTTAAACTCAAGATCCTCACCGCCACCTTCCCTAAATTCGGATACACTTTATGTTCTTGTTCAGTGGTTCGTGGTCCCACTCATCAACCCTAGGCATCCTTTCCACATCACCGCCATCATAGTCGAGGATGAAAATCCTGTGTTCTTGTGGTTCTTCAACTTCAAAAGGGCTCTCGCAGCTTTGTTTTCCTTACCTTTGTTATGTGCAAATCTTGTTTTTCTTTCGCTTTGCCTTTTCGTGTTCCAATTGCACCCTTCCCTTCCCTTTGTTTTCCTTACCTTTGTCAACCGTGCATCATCCTCGGCCCCTCTCCCCGCCTCGGCTTTGATCTCCCTCGGCCCCCCCTCCCCGCCTCGGTTTGATCTCCCTCATCCCCCTCACCAATTTCTATATCTTCTTCATCCTCATTGATTCTTCCACGTAACTATCTACATAACTTTCATCATTGACTCTACTTCATCATCCCCAATTCTCCTCAAAATCAGATTCATTATCAACTTCAATATCAATTTCAAAGTCACTTCTACTCCCACAGTGTCTAACAACCTCCAAATATATTTCAACAATTCTACTAGAATGGATAAGTGTACACATTGTTAACACATCATCATCATTTTCTAACCCAAATAATCCCTCTCCATATCGCCATGTGTGACTTATAATGGAACTTGAGGTGTCCACCTTTATATCCCAACTCCTTCCCCATGTTACAAATGTCAAGTAAAGATATGAAATCGTGGATGATGTAAATCAAAGAAATTAAATGTACCTCCCACATATCGCTTATGTGGGCTCTCTTCAAAGTGTCCACCATGAACAAATTTTCATCAGAAATACTCGGGGGTGCCTCAGACAGACACAAACACAAATAATTTCTCGTTTGTTAAATGTGTGGACCACATCATATTTAATCGACTAAAAATCCAAAAAAGTCGAAAAGAGAGAGAGTTTTGAATTTAATCATCAAAAGGGTCCACCATTCCACTTTTTATACTACAAAAACAAAATAATATACTACAAAAAGAACACGCACTAATTTCTAAAGCGGATTACTCAAAATAGAGATGCTCGTGGAAGATTTTCGTGAAGTACTTATCGAATCTGGGACACATTTAACTCCATAAACGCCATCGTTCTGTAGAATCCTCAAGAATCGCGAATCACTCATTGTGATTCTTCTCCTTCAAATCGCGAACCCTAGCCTCCTACTTTGATTTGGGATATTTGTTCGATAACCAACGACTAACACTTTGTAAATGTAACCTCTCTTTTCAATAAATGCAAACTACCGAAGCAATTACCCTCCTTAATAAGACTTCGTAAAATAATTAAAATCCACTAATTAACCCAAATAAATAAATAACCTTATTTATCAAGCTAAAAATAATTAAGACAAATAAAATAATCAGCTTCATTAATTAACACAAAACAACAATTGGGTCATTAAAAAATAACAATACCAATTTTACCAACAAAAAATGAAGAAAAACAATTTTTTGTTTAACGAAAGATATCTAACATTAAAAGAAAATCATCATCACTTAAGAACCCTAAAACATCAAATTTTCAACCACCCAAATTCCATTATCAACATCATCTCCATACCCCATGACCATTACCAATTTACCCTTATTATATAAGACTTTTTTGGGGGGTATAATTGAGGCCAAAAGGCTTATGTGGAATTAAAATTTTAAATTAGTTGTAAATTATCAGCTAGTAAATATAGGAGTTTAATTAGTGGATCCATATTATAAATTTGTGACATTATTCTGGTTTTTAAATAATTTGTAATATGGATCCTTCAACTATACTCCTAGCTTTTCTAAATGATGATTGTATTAATTTAAAATTTAATTTCACTTTGGCTTTGGTTCTCCATTGCACCGGCAAAAAAAAACAGAACACGAAAGAATTACTCGAAATATTGTAGCAAGTAAATCGTTAAATTATTTAAAATTGAAATATATTTTTATAATGCCAGCTATAAATAAAGACACTGATATATTATTATGTTGTTAAAGTAATAAGTGTCGGTAAAAAATGAAATATCGTTAAAATAAATATAAAAATATCATCAAATACATATTGATTTTGATAATATAAATACTTCAAATATAACTTAACTAACTTACAAACGTTATTACTGTCAATACTAGTAATCGAACAAACTTACCGGTATTCCTTTTATTCAAAAGATAAAAATCTCATTTCACCTTTTTATCTTTTTGTTGTGCGTGTAAAATTTTGCACGAAAATGAAAAACAAAAGATATTCCTACAAATATTAGTGAAAATGAGATTAATCAAATTCCATGCCATCTTGATATTCTAAGCTTTTGGTAAAATTATGTACATATATTAGCAATTAACATAGAATATCATATAAAGTTAGCATTGTCAAAAGGCTAAACTAAATGATTAAATAGACCTTGGACCATGTCTATAACTTATATTTCTCATTTAAATGTCTAATGACACACCAACTTTACCATGCTTTTAGACCAAGATATTATAATTAAAACTATAAAATGAGCAAACAGTTCGGGCTCGATTCGTATTCGCTCGACTAAAAGTTCGATTCGAATTTAGCTCGAAATATAAATGAGTCAAATATGAGCAAATTTTATAGTTCGATGAATTACTCGAACCTCCTCAAGTTGTAATTTTCTATTGATACTTGGATCATATTTATTTAAAAAGTTCAAACTGCTCGGACTCGATTCGAGATCGGACTCTAATCGATAGCTAAATGAGACTTAATCAAATCTTATTTTATACTCGATAAATTTTGTGAACCAAATCTGAGCAGTTCAATACTCGGCTCGACTCGGTCTATTTACACTCTTAATTATAATGCACAAGAGGAAATGATTTTAACCATGAGAGCTAACTAGCATCTGTTTGATGAAGAATGGTCCGTCACAAATGATTTGGGACCTCAAACTTTTTTCAAAATTCCATGTGTTTTCTTCTCACATGAAGGTAAGACCCACTGTATGCTCATGTGAGAGAGGCGTGAAAATATCAAAAATACATATAGAAATATCTTTTTCAAAGATTAATAAGAAAAAAGAAAGAAAAAGCCCATCTACTTTTACATTTTTAATTTTCTTTCTTGATCTTTTTTAAATAAATCAATCAGATTATGAATTTGGCTTTGTTCTTTATTTGATGGAGACAAATCAAATGCCCTCAATTGTGATCATTGTGATACTTGAGGTGTGTGGCATGTTGATAGACACATAATTTATATATTTTATTATTTTTAATTTTGTCCTTTTAATTATATTAGTTTATTAAATTAATATGTTTTATTTTATTTTATAGGATTTAATATTTGTTGCAATAAAATTAAAATCTTGGTGATCAAGTGATATTTAATGCTCTTATTCATGTAAGAAATATCCAAGAAAAATCCTGTAAGGAGAATGAAAGAGGTGGAACAATCTTGGTGTGCAAGTCAAATCCAACAAGAGAAAGGAAAGTCTATCTTGAAGATCTCTTTATCTAGAATGTGACGTCCCCAAAATATGTATACATCACCCATTCTGAGTCGCCAAATACATGGTACAGAAAAACTACAACTTCATTATTACAATTATTGTGACGCCCCCAAAATAGGTATACATCACCCATTCTGAGTCGCCAAATACATGGTACAGAAACAACTACAAGTTTATTATTACAATTGTCGTGCAAAATACGACAAATACATAAGCTGTGAGTTTTAATACAAATATTGTATTCTAGACAATATCCACACTCAAATAAGTTTTCATTATAATTATTGATACACTATTTTACAAAATAGTGAGGACTACTAAAACAACTATCTTGATTCATCACTCCATACCCCAGCTAGTTCCTGCTAAATTCTCATCTCCTGAGAAGAAAAATGGAATAAAAAGGAAAATGGTGAGCTCAACTAGCCCATTAAAGAATATTATGACTAAGATAATATACAACAAATTATCATTAGTCCTCAACAGGAAAGAATCTGATAGAATATAATAGACAACAAGTTTTAGATCAACAAATGAACAACAATCCATTAGAAGAGTCAAGTAGAGAATGAATTCTACTATCTTCTAAGATTTAAAAGTCCATCATTAATATTTTATCCCTGTAACATCAATCAATATACAACTTGAATCAAATATTCATCTTTGCACTACAGGCCAAAGATATTCATTTGTATCACCAGTCGGTCATGTTCATCTCAACACCTGTTCATCTTTGCACTACGGGCCAAAAATATTCATCAGTTAATCATTTATCTTTTACTCTGAGCCAAAGATATTCGATAATATCATCATTTAGGGTGAGGATGATGAAAAATATCTTTAAAAAAATGAATCCAGTGAGACAAAAGGACAAATATTAGGGATTCGTATTACAATTTATCCAAGTTCAATAATACTCCATAATAACTAATTGTTGAGCAGAATTTTAAAATGAAGATCAAAACATGGATACAATCAAAGATAGTAACCATAATAGACATCTTGGACAAAAAAAAAAAATTTATTTTCGGTGAATAGTGTCGTATACGTAAATCGTGCCGTATATGTGAATAGTAACCCCGACGCAAAAAGATAGAAATTTCACAATAAAATTCATACCAATATTTCGGCATAATGATATTGAAAGAAATAATATCATTTACGAAGAAAATAACATCTCTTACCTCAAAATAACAGTATTTTTGATCGAAATATCGGATGTAATGCCGAAGAAAACTTGCACTGAATAGCAACTTTTAAAGTATCTAAATACTCACAAAAATACGCTCGATAATATAGAGAGAGAAAACTTATGTTTCTGGTGTGATTTTCAATTCTAACCTAAGCACCTATTTATAGGAAAATGCTAAAACGTCAAAGGAGACTGAATTAATAAAATAATATTTTTTTTCTTTTCTATGCCCACCTCTTTTGAAACATCAAAGCAAGCCATATTGGAAAAATTTTAAGCCCACGTGTTTTGAAAAACAAAAGTGGGTCCCACCCATAATTTTAATAAAAATATTTATTTTCGAAACTTCAATAATTCATAACAAATAGCCCTTTTATCAGAAAAATACCAATTTTATGTCCATTCCATAGGAAATCGAATTCTCTACAACTTCGTAGCTTTAAGTTTTTCCAAATTCCAAACAGAAAATGTCTGAAATCCACATACGGATAATTTTTAATACCTTCATTCCGAGAAAATACTGATAAAATACCTCAACATTAATTCCTTCAATTATATCCACATAAAAATAAATATTTCCTTCATTTATATCCACATAAAATAAATATTTTCTTATCATATAAATCAATAAATAATTATTCACAAATAATATTATAAAATCACAATAATGACAACCAGGCCGTTCCTAGGAAAGAGGGGGCTTTCCGATAAAGATTTCTCCTTATTGGCACGCAATTAGGTGACCAAACCTCTCCTTGACAGAACTTTCTAGACATTGCCAATAATGCTATCTAATAATATTATTCAAATAATATGAATTATTGATCTGATAATGGGAAATATTGTGCCGTAATAATTATTGAAACAAGAATAATATAAAATATCAACGTAGCAATTATTGAATCAATAACATAAAATATTGAACAGTAATTACTGTAACAATTATTGAGTGGTGCCTTCTTACGTAAGAATCAATAATTCAAAAATCTTTGTGTAACATCTTTGTGTCTTCTTGTCAGGCAACCACGTGTATTCGTATTTTAATCACCGTGTATTTCAAATGATTGTTAACTTATAACAATTACGCAATTATTTATAAAAACTCATACTTGTCGTTTTCTTCATTCGACCGTTTTCCGTTATGGAGCCCACAAATGGCTGCGCCGTCGTACGAATATTCCCCGACAACAAGAATATTCCACGACCAAACGAATATTCCCCGACAACAATGAATATATAATAACAACTAGCTTATTTTGTAAAATTTGCACATTTCACTCATAACAAAAGCATTATATCAAATTAACACTTTATTATTCAAAAATAATAATTAGAGAAAATTCAATTTTATTTATTAAAAGTTGGGGTCTTATAATTGTCGTGCAAAATACGACAATACACATGCTGTGAGTTTTAATACAAATATTATCTTCTAGACAATATTCATACTCAAATAAGTCCTCATTACAATTATTGATACACTATTTTACAAAATAGTGAGGACTACTAAAATAACTATCTTGAATCATCACTCCATACCCCGGCTAGTTCCTGCTAAATTCTCACCTCCTGAGAATAAAAATGGAACAAAAAGGAAAAGGGTGAGCTCAACTAGCCCAATAAAGAATATTATAACTAAGATAATATACAACAAATCATTATTAGTCTTCAACAGGGAAAAATATGATAGAATATAATAGACAACAAGTTTTAGATCAAGAACTACAGCGGAAACAACAATCCAATAGAAGAGTCAAGTAGGGAATGAATTCTACTATCTTCTAAGATTTAAAAGTCCATCATCAATATTTTATCCTTGTAACATCAATCAATATACATCTTGAATCAAATATTCATCTTTGCACTACAGACCAAAGATATTCATTTGTATCACCAGTTGGTCATGTTCATCTCAACACCTGTTCATCTTTGCACTACGGGCCAAAGATATTCATCGATTAATCATTCATCTTTGCCTTTCTGGAGCCAAAGATATTCATAATATCATCATTTAGGACCGAGGATGATGAAAAATATCTTTAAGAAACGAATCCAGTGAGACGAAAGGACAAATATTAGGGATTTGTATTACAGTTTATCCAAGTTTAATAATTCTCCATAATAACTAATTGTTGAGCAGAATTTAAAAATGAAGATCAAAACATGGATACAATCAAAGATAGTAACAAAAATAGATATCTGGGACAAAGAAATTTCATTTTTAATGAATAATGAATAAAGTGCCAGATTGAATAATAGTCAGTATCGTGAATAGTGTCGTTTACGTGAATAGTAACCCCAACACAAAAAGGTAGAAATTTCACAATAAAATTCATACCAATATTTCGGCATAATGATATTGAAAGAAATATTTACGAAGAAAATAACATCCCTTACCTCAAAAGAATAGTACTTTTGACTGGAATATCGGATATGTTGTTGAAAGAAACTTACACTGAATAGCAACTCTCAAAGTATCTAAATACTCATAAAATACGCTCGATAATATATAGAGAGAAAACTTATGTTTCTGGTGTGATTTTCAATTCTAACTAAGCACGCTATTTATAGGAAAATGCTAGAACGCCAAAGCAGACTAAAATAATAAAATAATATTAATTTTTTTTGTCTTCTACGCACACCTTTGAACAGCCCACCACATTTGAAAAATTAATTCAACACATTTTATCAATAAAGGACAAAAGTGGGACCCACCCATAATTTTAATAAAAATATTTATTTCTGAAACTTTAATAATTCATAATAAATAGCCCTTTTATCAGAAAAATACGAATTTTATGTCCATTCCATAGGAAATTGAATTCTCTGCAACTTTGTAGATCTAAGTTTTTTCTAAATTCTAAACAGAAAATGCCCGAAATCTCCATACGGACGATTTTTAATACCTCTATTCTGATAAAATACTGATAAAATACCTCAACATTAATTCCTTCATTTATATCAACACAATAAATATTTTTCTATCCATCATTTATATCCACATAAAATAAATATTTCCTTATCATATAAATCAATAATTAATTATTCACAAATAATATTACAGAATCACAATTATGACAACGAATTAGATTTCTAGAAAGAGGGACTTTTCGATAAGGATTTCTCCTTACTGGCCCAATTAGGTGACCAAACCCCTTTCTTAGACAAGAACTTCCTTAGACATTGCCAATAATGCTATCTAATAATATTATTCAAATAATATGAATTATTGACAGATAATGGGAAATCTTGTGCAATGACAATTATTGAAACAACAATAATATAAAATATCAACGCAGCAATTATTGAATCAATAAAATAAAATATTGAGCAATTAATTATTCGTAATAATTATTGAGTAAGTGCCTTCTTTACGTAAGAATCAATAATTCAAAAATACTATGCAATACCATGTGCTTTCTTTGTGCAACCACACGTACATCGTATTTTAACCACGGTGTAATCCAGCGATTGTTAATTCATGAATAATTACGTGGTTATTTATAAAAACTCAAACTTGTCATTTTCTTCATCCGACCATTTTTCGTTATGGGGCCCACAAATGGCTGCACTGTCGTACGAATATTCCCCGACAACAAGAATATTTCACGACCAAACGAATATTCCCCACAACAATGAATAATTTATAACCACTTGCTTATTTTGCAAAATTTGCACATTTCACCTATAACCAAAGTATTATATCAAATTATCACCTTATTATTTCAAGATAATGAATAGAGAAAATTCAATTTTATTTATTAAAAAGTTGGGATCTTACATTGAAGATCTCTTTAAGAAGTTGATTGCCACTAGGAAGTTGAAACCTACATGGAAAGGGAACAAAAGTTTCCAAGTTCAATGAATCTAAATTATGGTTCAAAGTTATTTTTTCGATAAATAAGTCTCTTGTTTTAGAGGGGGGGGGAAACATTAGGTATTGTATTAGTTTAGGTTAGGAGAAGGAGTAGATTAAATTACTTCTTAATTGTACGTTCGTTGGATAATGGTTAATTAAAGGGAATTTTCTTATTTATTTTTAATCTTCTTCTTTTCTTTATTTTACTTAGTTTAATTATTTTTCATGTCTAGCTAATTTCTTTCATCTAGGATGAAGATGAAATTAAATAATTATTCTTGATAATATTTTTTATCTCTTCTATTTTTTTTATTTAATTGATTTCGCCTTCATGTTTCGTTATTGAAATACCTTCGTTTTATAGTTTTTATGTGATTTTAAATTAATTAAGAGGTTTTGATATATTATTGTTAAGATATGAGTTTTTCATAATACATGTTTACTCGAAGAAGTTTTGATGGGTTATAGTTAATTCTTACATTTTCATAGTCTATGCTTACCCATGTTAATTATAAAATTACTAAATTAAAAGGAAGGGAGATCAAAATCATAGTTAGTTATAAAAATAGAAGAGATTGAATAATATTTTATGTTTATTATTTAATGGATTTGGATTCCAAGATTGTTTCCACATTATTAGTTTTCATATTCTAGTTAATCAATTTTCAATCTTTATTTCTAATTCGCCTAAAATAGATATTAAGGAAACATTAAAATTAATTTAGTCTCTGTAGGTTCGACCTGTACTTGTCAGTTCTTCAATTCGACACTGTGCACTTGCACTACATAATTTTAACAGATCAAATTTTTGGCGCCTCTGCCGGGGACTAGACTTAATTTTATATTCCTTAATTTTTATTTATTTGAATTAGTTTTTTTTCTTCTTCTTTATTTTTATTTTTCAGGATTATTGAAGCGGATCAACGGTGCAGAAAAACAAGATTATTACTGCGCTTTTCCTGATATTTTGTATCTTAACTCAAAAACTAAAAAAATTTTAAAAAAATAAGTAGCTAATTTTTTTTTAAGTTAGAATACTAATGATCGCATTTATGCATTCATTTACGTAGAGCACATCCTGTTAGATTTTTTTTTATTTTTTTTTTGTCAAATATAAACTATGGTGATTGCTGGAGGATTGAGATTTGTCAAAATTTCTCCTTCTTTCGTAATTCACATAGTTTTAAGACATTTTATTTGTTTATAATTTTATTTTATTTGAACATTCTCATTTGTAATCTAACATTAAGGGCACAACCTGTAACAAACCACAAACCGCTCATTCAGTTTGCATAACCTTGCCTTTATAAAATCAAGTAGATGTTGGTCCCTAGGACTCTCTAGCTCAATTAGGACAAGGGACTCCAAGAGGAGGCTAAATATTAAATTAATCAAACTACTGGTGTCTAGACAAATGGTTCAAAAGGCAAACGCCTAAAGAATGTGTGGTTATTCAATTAGTCACCGTACCCACAAAGAGACTCCCACATTTCTTACACTTAAATTTGGTGGATCTTGCGGTGGAACTTGGAACAGTTAGAAGCTGTCTAGATTTTATTTAAGATAATTGTAGAATTAAGATTTTTATTATATTTTTTTGTGACTTTCGTGGTTAGTTATCTATTTGTTTTGTGATTTATGGAAAAATAGATTCTTATTATAGTTGGAATAATAATTTTTCTTAATCAAGAACCCTATGAAAATTTTAATGCACACCAAGTAAATCAATTTTTTCCAACTTATGAAAATCTTTATCTATGTCCATATCCATATCCATATCCATATTCAGATCCAGAACTTCAATATCCGCAAGAATTATTAAATGAAGAAGAGAAAAGATTTAGTGTCTTGGAGAAAACTACAGAAGTTTTAATGGAAGAACAATTTAGCATTATATCTCGTCTAGAAATTCAAATGAGTCGATTAGCCACTATAATAAATGAACAAGATGTGGGTTAATTTTCTAGTAACTCTGAGGTTAATTTTAAAAGTTTTGATGGTTGTGGAAATAATGAGGAAAATGAAAATCTTGAATTGAATTCTACACAGTTTGAGTCAAGCCAATTTTAGGAGTCTATGCCTAAAATTGATCATGTCACTTTTAATGATTCAGTTGAAAAAGTCTATAAGCCTAAAACTCCATACCCGCTGAAAGACTTATTCTTAAAAAACCACCTAGTGATTTTTTGGACTAACACATTAAAGTAAACATGATCCAAGAGTTGTCAATGACCCAAGAAATAATTGAAAATAGACTCTTAATTGAAAAAGATCCAATTGATTTTTTCTTAAATCACCTTGATCAAAATTGGAATGAATCTAAATATTTAGATAAGGTTAATGAGCTGATATCCACTACAAATAAGTCAACTAAACTAGAACATGTATTTGAACTAATTCTTCCATCCTTTGAACATGTTAGTGAAAGTTTTCTTGAGGTAAGTTTTAAGCATAACTATGATGAAAATTTTGTCTATTTTCAATTTCCTAGACATCTTGAAAATCATGAAAAGTTACACTCACTTACCCATTTGTATCATTCATGTAAAGTCACATAATTTTTAAGATTTATGAAATTTATAGATATGTAAATTTGTTTTCTTTCTCACCGCATTTTCTTGCAGAATAAAAATCCCACATACAAGGTATAATTCTTTCATATCTTTGTTCTTTATTTTTCATTTGCACATTGAGGACAATGCATGATTTAGGTATGGGGGGAGTTTTTTTGTATTATTGTATTTGATTTTTTTATCTTTTTAGGAAAATATTGTAAAAAACACAAAAAAATAAAAATTTTGTTTGAGTTTTTATTGATTGAATTAATTCTAATATGTATTTGTGGAGCTAAACTCACGAGTAAGATTGAAAGAATTAGAACTCTTGAATCTTTGATATGATACATAATCTTAGTTCGAAACATCATCTAAATTAAAATTGATTTCACAAGTATTTTTGTAATTCACGTTTGCACTAATTCTTAGTTATGGGGTATAAACTATAATTTGAGTAATTTCAAAAAAAAATAGAAAAGAGAAGTTGAAAAATAAATAAATAACTGCTTCAATGTCCATTGAACGAAATAAATGGGTATTCAAGCCTCAATAAGCATCGATATTCACGCTAAAAAATGTGATGGATAAAAGCAGGATGACTAATATAATTTTGTGGCCTTTGTTACTGGAGTTATTAAACCCTTACGGGGTGTCTCTACACTTAATGCCCTAAAGCCAATTAGTTTGGGATTCATTGGTCCAACGCTCGCTACATGGGTAACTCTGAAAAGCCTAAGAAAACGAGACATTGCACAAGTCAAGAATTTTTTTTTAAAAAAACTAAAAAAAAAGAAAAAAAATGAGTTTGCTTGATTTTCATAGTAAAAATCCCAACTAAGAGTTACATCATATACACATGCATTCATCACATGAAATTACTTTAATAAAGGATGGTGTCTAAAATGAAGATTGAGTATTTTTGATAAGGTGAAAGTGTGATTTTAAATTTAATTTTGCTTACGTATAATGCCCATGAATATTTAGAAATTTTCTTTCAATTTCTTAATTTTTTGAACCCAAAAGTATTTTTTGAATTTTGTGGGTATATTCACTGAAAACTCTCACGAGACACAAATCTTCCACTAGGGATAACCTTGTGATTTAAAGGCTTAATGCACATGCTAAGTGCAATTGTGTTTCCTACGAAAATGGGGTAGTATAATTTTTGTTTTATTTTATTTTTATTTTACTCATTGATGAGCAAAAGCTAGGTATGAGGGTATTTGATAGACACATAATTCATACATTTTATTATCTTTAATTTTGTCCTTTTAATTATATCAGTTTATTAAATTAATATGTTTTATTTTATTTTATAGGATTTAATATTTGTTACAATAAAGTTAAAATCTTGGTGATCAAGTGATATTTAATGCTCTTATTCATGTAAGAAATATCCAAGAAGAATTCTATAAGGATAAGGAAAGAGGTGGAACAATCTTGGTGTGCAAGTCAAATCCAACAAGAGAAAAGAAAGTCTATCTAGACGATCTCTTTGAGAAGTTGATTGCCACTAAGAAGTTGAAACCTACATAGAAAGGGAACAAAAGTTTCCAAGTTCAATGAATCTAAATTATGGTTCAAAGTTATTTTCCATATGAACATGTCTCTTGTTTTAGAGAGGGAGAAGCATTAGGTATTGTATTAGTTTAGGTTAGGAGTAGGAGAAGATTAAATTACTTCTTTATTGTACGTTCGTTGGATGATGGTTAATTAAAAGGAGTTTTCTTATTTATTTTTAATCTTCTTCTTTTCTTTATTTTACTTAGTTTAATTATTTTTCATGTCTAGCTAATTTCTTTCATCTGGGATGAAGATGAAATTAAATAATTACTCTTGATAATATTTTTCATCTCTTATATTATTTTTTATGTTTAATTGATTTCGCCTTCATGATTCGTTATTGAAATACCTTCGTTTTATAGTTTTTATGTGATTTTAAATTAATTAAGATGTTTTGATAAATTATTGTTAAGATATGATTTTTGTTTCATAATCCATGCTTACTCGAAAAAGTTTTGATGGGTTATAGTGTTATAAAATATAACTAAAATCAAGTACAAAGATGTTTAGAGAAAAGAGAGTATTTGCATAATATTTTTTGTATCCAACAATCACTTTACAATGGTCTTATTTATAGAAATAAGAACATCAATACTACTAGGAAGTTACAAAACTTAAGAGTCATGAGTTTTAAAATTCATGGGAGTTACATGTATCTAGACACCCATAATATTATGAATCTAGACATACATAATTTTATAACACTCCCCCTTGGATGTCTATTGTATAGCTATACGCATTGAAAGCTGGCTCATTAAAAACCTTATAAGGAAAAACCCAATGGAAAAAAACCTTGGTTAAGAAAAAAAGAGTGCAGCGCGTATTAGCTCCCCCTCAAGAATGTATCCTTAAGTCCTTCAGCTGTCACATTCCAATATTGTGACGCAATCCTTCAAACGTTGCGGTTGGTAATGCTTTGGTGAGCACATCTGCTAGATTATATTTTGATCGAATTTTTTGAACATCAATGTCACCACACTTATCAAGGTCATGTGTGAAAAAGAATTTTGGTGAGATATTCTTTGTTCTATCTCCTTTGATGTATCCTCCTTTTAATTGAGCTATACATGTAGCATTGTCTTCATACAAAATGGTTGGAGTTCCTCTGCTGGAGGATAAACCGCATGTTTCACGAATATGTTGAGTCATTGATCTCAACCACACACATTCTCGACTTGCTTCATGGATTGCAAGTATTTCAGCATGATTAGATGAAGTGGCAACTAATGTTTGCTTTGTAGATCTCCATGATATAGCAGTATTACCACATTTAAAAAGATAACATGTTTGAGATCGACCTTTATGTGGATCAGATAGATATCCTGCATCAGCATATCCAACTAATTTATGATTATCATTATTTGAATAAAATAAGCCCATATCTATAGTTCCTCGTAGGTAACGAAAAATATGTTTAACCCCATTCCAATGTCTCCGGGTAGGAGAAGAGTTATATCTTGCTAACAAATTCACAGAGATTTCTATATCGAATGTCGTGTATTATTAGAAGATACATTAATCACCAATTGCCTTTGAGGTATGGTACCTCAGGACCAAGTAATTCTTCATTATCCTCATGAGGTCTAAAAGGGTCCTTTTTCACATCTAGTGATCTAACAACCATTGGGGTACTCAATGGATGAGCTTTATCCATATAAAATCTTTTAAGGACCTTCTCTGTGTAAGTTGACTGATGAATGAGAATTCTATCTGCTAAATGCTCGATCTGCAGGCCGAGACAAAATTTTGTTTTTCCTAAATCTTTCATCTCAAATTCTTTCTTTAAATAATTCATTGTCTTTAGAATCTCTCCATGAGTTCTAATAATATTTAAATCATCAACATACACATCAATGATAGCAAAATCGAATTCCGACTTCTTTATAAAAACACATGGGCATATAAGGTTATTATTATACCCTTCTTTCAATAAATATTCACTAAGACGATTGTACCACATGCGTCCTGATTGCTTTAACCCATATAGGGTCCTTTGCAACTTGATTGAATAAACTTCCAGGGGATTTGAATTATATGCTTCAGGCATTTTAAATCCTTCATGAATTTTCATATAAACATCATTATCAATTAACCCATAAAAATAGGCTTTAACAACATCCATTAGACACATATCTAGTTTTTCATGGGTTGCCAGGCTAATAAGATATCACAATATAATTGCATCTACCACAGGAGAATATGTTTCATCATAATCAATGCCAGGTCTTTGTGAAAACCCTTGTGCCACAAGACGTGCTTTATATCTTACGATTTCATTTTCTCATTTCTTTTTTGCACAAAGACCCATTTGTATCCAACTGACTTTACTCCTTCGGGTGTTTGGACTATAGGTCCAAAAACTTCATGTTTTGCAAGTGAATTTAATTCTGCCTATATTGCTTCTTTCTATTTTGGCTAATCATTTCTGTGTTTACATTCTTCGACAGAATTAGGCTCAGAATCCTCGTTTTCATTAATTACATCAAGCGATATATTATATGAAAAACTGTTGTCAACAACTATCTCACTTCGGTTCCATCTTTTCTTTGTAGAGACATAACTTATCGAGATCTCATCATATTTATTGTTTTCAGGTACCTGAACCTCTTCTGGGGTTTTATGATTAGTTATGTCTATATCCTCATGAATATTTTTCTCCTCAATAATGTCAACTTGTTTATTTACTTCTTTTCTTTTCCGAGAATTTTTGTCTTTCGAACCGATTGGTCTACCACGCTTCTGGCGCACCTTAGACTCATTTGCTACAATTTTTACAGATTATCCTATTGGGACTTCAATCCGAGCTGGAGCATTTACAGCTGGTATATGAGATTTGGTTACTCCTTTTGAGTCAGTGAATGCATTCGGTAGCTGATTTTCTATACCTTGCAAATGAAGTATCTTTTGAACTTCTTATTCACATTATTTTGTACGAGGATCAAAATTCAATAATGACAATGCATTCCATGTAATATCTTTATCCATCTGTTTAATTTCTCCCCCTAATGCTGGGAACATAGTCTCATCAAAATGATAGTCGGCAAATCGTGCTGTAAATAAATCACCTGTTAAAGGTTCAAGATATTTAATTAATGATGGGGACTCAAACCCAATATATATTCTCAGCCTCCTTTGAGGACCCATCTTTGTGCATTGTGGAGGATAAATTGGAACATATACCGCATAACCAAATATTCTTAGATGGGAAATATCTGGCTCATGACCAAAAACCAATTGTAATGGGGAGAATTTATGATATGATGTTGGCCTAATGCGAATAAATGTTGTTACATGTAAAATAGCGTGCCCCCAAACAGAGATAGGAATTTTTATTCTCATAAGCAATGGTCTTGTAATTAACTGGAGGCGTTTAATAAATGATTCAGCAAGACCATTCTGAGTATGAACATGGGCAACATGATGTTCATTATTTATCCCAAGTGACATACAATAATCATTAAATGTTTGGAATGTGAATTCACCAACATTATCAAGACGAATAGTCTTGATTGTATGATCTGGAAATTGTGCTCATAATCTAATAATTTGAGCAAGTAATCTCGCAAACGCCAGGTTGCGAGTTGATAATAAGCACACATGTGACCATCTTGTAAATGCATCTATTAAAACCATAAAATATCGAAATGGTCCACTTCGTGGGTGAATAGGCCCAAAAATATCTCCTTGAATACGTTCTAAAAACCTTAGGGATTCAGTCCTAATTTTAGCTGGTGATGGTTTAATGACCAATTTGCCTTGAGAACAAGCAACACATGAGAATTCCTTAAATTGAAGAATCTTCTGGTTCTTCAATGGATGACCATGTGAATTCTCAATAATTCTTCGCATCATTATTGATCCAGGATGACCCAACCGGTCATGCCAAATAATAAAATTATTTGGTTCATTGAACTTCTGGTTCATTATTGCATTAACTTCAATTGTACTAATACTTGTATAGTACAAACCTGAAGATAAAACGGGTAATTTTTCCAATATTTATTTTCCAGTAGAGACATTTGATATAATGTAAAGATATTCAATAACATTTTCATTGGCTATCTCAATATGGTACCCGTTAAGTCGTATATCTTTAAAACTTAGCAGATTCCTCCTTGATTTAGTGCAAAATAAAGCATTATCAATAATAAATTTTTTTCCACTAGGAAGCATTATATTGGCTCTTCCAGAGCCTTCAATCAAGTCTGTCGAACCTGATATTGTATTTACTTTTGCTTTCATTATTCTTAGATTTGAAAAATATTGCATATGTCTGAGAATGGTATGTGTCGTTGCACTATCTGCTAAGCATAGATCTCCACCATTTATATTATGCTCATGTATAGCATTACGCATATCCATATTTTCTTCATAAAAGGAATAAATATATAATAAGTTCATAATAAGACATAATATTATATATATTTAATAACAGAATTCAAAGAAAACAAAATACATTAAATAAGCTAACATGAAAGAAAATGTATTAGCATAAAATAAACACACTTAAAAGGACTAACATAATTCTGAACTAATTATTTTCATTACAAGAAATATTAACTTGCTCATTATTAAAGAAATCTGCAACGTCAAGGTGTGTCATATCCATAGGATCAAAATAGATATCATTGTTATCTTGATGTGGATGAGAAAAATTTATTTCTATGTTCTTCTCCTTTCCTTTCAATGAGGACTGATATAAATCAATAAGATGTTTGGTTGTACGACAGGTACGAGACCAATGTCCTTTCATTCCACACCGATAACAAATATTTTCTTCTTTCTTGGTATTTTTGTTATTTATATTCTTCCCCTTTTCTTGCTTTTCCTCATTCTTTGAAGATTTGGCATCATGGTTGCGGTAATTAAACCGTCCTCGCCCGTGGCCACGACCACGACCACGACCTCTATTACGACCACGACCATAATTATTATTATATCTTGTAACATTCACTTCAGGGAATGGAGCTGAACCAGTCGGTCGTGATTTATGATTTTTCATTAAAAGCTCATTATTTTGTTTCAGCCACAAGGAGACATGAAATCAGTTCAAAATATTTCTTAAAACCTCGTTCTCTATATTACTGCTGCAGGAGCACATTTGAGGCATAAAAAGTAGAGAATGTTTTTTCTAACATATCTCCATTAGTGATATTATCTCCACACAATTTCAATTTAGAACTGATTTTAAACATTGCAGAATTATATTCACTAACTGATTTAAAATCCTGCAATCGTAAATGTATCCAATCATAACGAGCTTTTGGGAGAATAACTATCTTTTGATGTTCATATCTTTCTTTCAATTTTTTCCAAAGAATAAGATGATCTTTTATTGTGAGATACTCTAATTTCAACTCCTCATGGAGATGATGGCGTAAGAAAATCATGGGCTTTGCCTTGTTTTGACTAGATGTTTCATTACCATCTTTAATGGTGTCTCCAAGACCCATGGCATCAAGATGAATTTCAGCATCAAGGATCCATGATAAATAATTCTTACCCGTAATATCAAGTTCCACGAGCTCAAGTTTGGCAAGATTTGTCATTGTAACTTCATACAAAAAATATCAAAAAATTATTGAAATTTAATTTATTATAACTATCCACATATAACTATTCACATGTGCATGAACATATATATATATATATATATATATATGTTGATATTGATTATATTGTGATGCTACTGTAGAACTTGTGACACCCCCAAATCCGGGTACTTCATTTCCACCAGATTTGGTGTTCACTTAATAAAACATTCACGTCTAACTCCCTAATCATAATAAAATTGAATAATAAACCTTCCCATTAAAGGATTAAATTAATAAAATCTCCTAGGTTATCTAACCTTTAAATACAAACATTCATATGCGGAAAATTAAATAACTTCATTACATTAATCAAAATAAAGTCTGACAACAAAATATCAACATGATTACAAGTCTTCAACACTTATTCATCTTTCCCTTTCCTTTACTGGTGCTGGGTACATCGACCTTCTCAACTTTAGTTGTAATAATTATATAAGCAAGAGTGAGCAAACATGGCTCACTTGAAATAACAAATGAATAAAACTTTACAACATTTGCCACATAATAGGCTGAATAGAACTAAACAATAGGTTCTATCAATAATGATCAAAATTCTGAATCATTCATCTGAGGGTCATAAGACCAGGAACTATGTCCATAGTTATAATTAATCTTTCAACTTAAACTTTAACAGTCATAAGACTATAGGGACTCCTCGTACTTAGGGGGATCAACCATTCGTACAATGCATTGTGCACAAACATTTCAACGCTATGCGTAAATTATCACCTAATAATAGGGTTGTTCATCTCAGCATTTAGAATACAAGCCCGCACCAAAGTAAGTTTGGTTTGGATAAGTTTCAAGGTAATTTGGTATTCAACGAACATCAACTACGGAGTAGTTGAATAAAAGTTCATAATGTTGTGCTATGGAATAAATCATAACTGAATCAACATTGTATACTAAGGTCATGCTTTAGGAATAATCTAAGAGCATAAACATTGAATAATTATAACATACCTTGCTTGAACAATATTAAGCCAAGGTTATTTAGAATTGAGTTCTAAGCATGCATAACAAATAGTAAATTAAACGATAAAACTTGTTCAACATTAGTATATCAGGATATATAAACTTGCATGCTAAATAACTGTAACGACCCCAAAAATACATACAATAATATTCTCCTTCTCGATCGTTAACAATACAACTTTAATCTATCTTTACATCATTATTCGATATTAAAATAACTAAAAATGCGAAATATTTAAAACTTTTATACATTTCCTTTTGTATTGCCCTAAATCGCAACCTTTACATTACCTCTCTTCGATTAAAATTTATATCATGAATCGTTACAACAAAATGACTATACAAAGTCTTACATCATAAATAAATATCCATATACACCGGATAGCCCAACTTACAATTCAACAACATGTTACATTCAAAATATTAAATACATTTCTCATAAAATATAAGTAATCTTCGTGAATATGGATCTCTATAATTCACTTAGCACATATCCTTATCTTGAAATCTTGACCTGCAAAAATTATTATTTGCAAGAGTGAGCTCGACAGCTCAGCAAGTTCTAACAGTTTTCATGTATCACATAGCACATAACAAATATGCTCAACATACATATCCTAATAATTAAAGTAACATGTAGCAAATATAAAGATTGAGTTCTTTACTCAATCATCATTATTTAACCAAAACAATGTAGTCATAAATTGACTTTAACATTTCATGATTACAACATGTATAACTTATCATGCTCACTTACAACATATATATCATATCATGCAATTTAAAACAGTTCATCAAGTCCACGTAGAAAATAGGAACCGAAAGACTTGCCTTGATCGTTGTTTACCAATAACAGTTTAACATCTTACAGTTATCTGCACTTCACGTGCCCTACACAATTATATAATCATACACATCAACTATTAGTCACATAGCAACGCATAGTAGTTGTAATGTAAACTTTACTCTATATCTCATAAGTCCGATGACATCCAACTTTGGATATGTTGTAAACATCATATTAAACTATTTTTAAAAGTTATTGGACACCCATTTCGGATAAGATAGACAGTCCAAAACAGTGTTCAAAAATGGGCGTTTCAAAACTATTTTTCATTCTTTTCCAGCTTTACCCTCTCTCGCTAAAACAGTCATAAATTTTTTGTTTCAAAACATTTTAGAGCGATTCTTGAGCCCACGCGAATCTAACTTCTGGGACTACAACTTTTATTCTTTGACATTTTCCAAATTCTAAACACGTAATTCGGAAAAATTAGTTCAAGGTGACTACCTCGAGTTGGTTAGGCAGGTTTTTGGCGACTACTTTGAATGGTCATAACTCTTTGTTCCAAAGTCTATGGAAAGCTTATTCAGTGTTATATAACATAACAAAAGCCCAGAATTATCTAAACAATCTAGCTAACCCCAAATTTTTATTTTTGGATCAGCAGTCCACTAATTTTTTGGACTTCTCGTTTTGGCATCCAAAACTCGTATCGACTCGTTCCAACCCAACTTTCTTTACAAATAAGTCTTATCGTTGAATATCTTCAACACATTACCTTAATATAGGTTTTATATTTTCTACTACATTCATTACTTCAACAAATTCTAGGTTTTATTTCATAACTTTCACTTGAACTCAATTATATTTTGACTATTATATATTCTTTAACCCATTCATTTCCTTCTCTAAGGATCGTTATTATAAACACTCGGGATATTACATTCACCCATTCTTCTAAGAATTTCATCCTCGAAATTTTATTTATTAATCTTCATTCAATCAATCTATCAAAATAGATTTTACGTTAATACTTTATTCATTCATTGGGTTCTATAACCACTTCTTTCCACAAAGATCTTTCTACAATTATTAAACTTTTCTATTAAAAGTTTTACATTATTTTTTTTAACTCATCTCCTTCTCATTTCAAAATTTCTTTTCTCATTTATTCAACATATTCATCATTCAGTGTCACATTCTACGACTTACTTCTTTCTAAGGAATATCATCCTTACCATATTCACTTCAGAATAACATGAATCCTCCACAATTGCTCAATAATTGGGAAGCAGTATGAATAACTCAGGATTTTAAAAGATTATCCAATCATGCTGAGGGGTCACAAGACCATGAACTCATCTCTAGGTTTAATAGTGCTTCACCCCCGGTTCTTCACACTTTAAACCCTTTTAATAGAATGTTTATCAATTACAAAGACCTAAAACACCCTCCTGCAAGTACTCTAGGTGATCAAATTTATCGTACCACTCACGTCGTGCACAACGATTACATCTTAACATCGTAACGACTATATGCGTTACTTTCAGAACCATTGTCTCTGATAACATGTCCCCTTTTATAGGGTTGTTCACCTCAGCTTCTTAATATCTGAATTCGCACCAAAATAATTTGGTTTGGTATAGTTTGACAAAGAACGCTTGAATTTCATGAACATCTTTCAATATTCGTCTAGCTGAATCAAATAGCATAGACTTTTATACAATAACTCGTACATCAATCAAAACATACATATACATATATATATTCTCATATCTTAAAGAAATCTCAAAAATCCTTTTATGGCGTCATGATTATGACGTTGTCATACTACATCTCACCAAAGTGGGCTGACGATCATATGATCACATCCAACACCAGGTTCCATTGCATTGATGACTCCATCGTTTATCATATCACCCGATACATATAATTAAAATATATTTTAAAAATTTAAAAATCATATATTTTTTATCTAGTTTAAACAAACAAACATAGATACGAATAATAATAAAGACTATTTTAAAAATTCTTTTGGTTCATTAGTGTGATCCAACATTTTTCAAAAATTAAAAGTACAACCATCGGCACGAAGTCAATAAATTTCGAAAATCTAGCAAAGCTAGAAGATTTGAAATATCTAATTTTCTCTATTAATTTCAATCTTTACTTCATTACCTCATTACTGACTAATTCTTTTTATTTCTAGCACCACTAATACTCTTATACTAAATATTCTTGTATTTCAACTTACAATCTTCTTATACCCCCAATATAGTTCATCAAACATACCGCACATTGGAAATTCAAGAACTTGCCACAATAATATGGGTTTATGAACTTATCCTAGTCAGACCATAGGCGTCCATTCGCTGAGGGGTTCAAAACATACCATATTATTATGAGTTACGGACTTACCATATGTATTAGTTTTAAGAACCACACCTAATCCTAATAATATCTGACTAATCTTAATAGTTTCTAACTATCAAATATATACATGAGAAAAGAATCACCTTTTCGCCACATATACATTGATAGTGTGACACCAACATTCTAATGATTATCAATGTGATAAACTGAGTGCAAGCTCAAAACCCTCGCCCATACAAAGGTTTGTACAACTCAGCCATCACATGAGTCCTTAATTGAAATCCCACCTAACTCTATCTTACGTATAACTTACTCTTTGCTCGATACGAATTTTTCGCACCTCATCATTTATAACTCCTCGTGAGTTTATCACGTACTATTTCATAGTACATTATCTTTATAGCATCAAGCTATAATTATTCAAACATTATAGACCATGTTTCTTTTATAACTTAAATAGATCACGTCGTGATCTTATTCTATAATCATCTCCCTTAAAAATTCTTTTCTCACTTGTGATAGTTTTGTTTTACGATCCTCTTTCTTTCTTTTTTCATCATTTACGATTTCATTTATGCTTTTAATCTTACAGATTTTGTCTATTTATCATTATTCGTTATCTTGGCTATTGGAGTTAGGTAACTCCCATTTCTTATCTTTATATCTCTTCAAGATTCTTCTTTGAATTTTCTTGTTTATATAACAATTCTTCCTTAAAGAATTTCCAACTTCATTTACATTGCTACACATTTCATTCAGGTTCCACATTTTCATCATACGTATCCATTTTCTACACTTGGTACACATCGAGTCTCTAATAGTTTCAATATAGTACGCTGAGTGGTTTTCCACAAACAACCAACAAACTAGGTTCCGAGTTGCTAGTTCGTATATACCTTCGCTCTATGAAGGAATCGTTTAGCCCAGATACCATACATCAACTATTAAAGAGTACGATTGTACCATACTTAAATATAACTTTTTATTCTTAACTTCTTTATCATTCTCTTCTTATAGACATTGTCTATTTATTATCATCTTACATCCTTATTATTAGAGTTGGGTAACCCCGCATTCATATTCCTTATAACTCTACGAGATTCTTCTTTAAATCCTCCCACGCATGTTTTAATCCCTTCTTTATAAATTTCTTAAATTACTTCCTATTGTTCAAACTCTATCTGAGCTTATTTTTTATCATCTTCTCATTTATTCTCTAAGGTTATAGCCTAGGGTACTCTTACCTAAGGTTTATAACCTACAGCTTTGATACCAACTGTAACGACCCCAAAAATGCATACAATAATATTCTCCTTCTCGATCGTTAGCAATACAACTTTAATCTATCTTTACATAATTATTCGATATTAAACTCACTAAAAATGTGGAATATTTAAAATTTTTATACATTTCCTTCTGTATTGCCCTAAATCGCAACCTTTACATTACATCTCTTTGATTCAAATTTATATCATGAATCGTTACAACAAAATGACTATACAAAGTCTTACATCATAAATAAATATCCATATACACCGGATAGCCCAACTTACAATTCAACAACATGTTACATTCAAAATATTAAATACATTTCTCATAAAATATAAGTAATCTTCGTGAATATGGATCTCTATAATTCACTTAGCACATATCCTTACCTTGAAATCTTGACCTGCAAAAATTATTATTTACAAGAGTGAGCTCGACAGCTCAACAAGTTCTAACAGTTTTCATGCATCACATAGCACATAACAATATACTCAACATACATATCCTAATAATTAAAGTAACATGGCATACATGCTTTAATTCACATAGCAAATATAAAGATTAAGTTCTTTACTCAATCATCATTTTTTAACCAAAATAATGTAGTCATAAATTGACTTTAACATTTCATGATTACAACATGTATAACTTATCATGCTCGCTTACAACACATATATCATATCATGCAATTTAAAACAGTTCATCAAGTCCACGTAGAAAATAGGAACCGAAAGACTTGCCTTGATCGTTGTTTACCAATAACAGTTTAACAGCTTACAGTTATCTGCACTTCATGTGCCCTACACAATTATATAATCATACACATCAACTATTAGTCACATAGCAACGCATAGTAGTTGTAATGTAAACTTTACTCTATATCTCATAAGTCCGATGACATCCAACTTTGGATATATTGTAAACATCATATTAACCTATTTTTAAATGGTATTGGACACCCATTTCGGATAAGATAGACAGTCCAAAACAGTGTTCAAAAATGGGCGTTTCAAAATTATTTTTCATTCTTTTCCAGCTTTACCCTCTCTCGCTAAAACAGTCATAACTTTTCTGTTTCAAAACATTTTTGAGCGATTCTTGAGCCCATGCGAAGCTAACTTCAGGGACTACAACTTTTATTCTTTGACATTTTCCAAATTCTAAACACAGAATTCCAGAAAATTAGTTCAAGGTGACTACCCCGAGTTGGTTAGACAGTTTTGAAGCGACTATTTTGAATGATCATAACTCTTTGCTCCGAAGTCGGAATTAGTCCGTTCTAGAGTCTATGGAAAGCTTATTCAGTATAATATAACATACCAAAAGCCCAGAATTTTCTAAACAATCTAGCTAACCCCAAATTTTCATTTTTGGATCAGCAGTCCACTAATTTTTTGGACTTCTCGTTTTGGCATCCAAAACTCGCCTCGATTCGTTCCAACCCAACTTTCTTTACAAATAAGTCTTATTTAACATAATCAGACTCGTCTAATGTCTCGACTCCATATCTCTAATTACAATCATTAGAACTCATTTACATAATCAATTCCAAGCTAAAATAAACATAGTAAACTAACTAGTTTACTAACAAAACTAACTAAACTTCCAAAATTCAAACTTTAACTAACAACTAAATACAATATTTAAAATAATAATATTACCAAAAATTAAATAAAAAACATACTCGAAAATACGAATTCCACAAACTGAATACGTACTCGACCAAGATTTAACTAAGGAGATCTTTATAAAAAGTCCTCCCACAACAAAGCCTTCTCAAAATTGGAGGCCTTATTGTTAGTGAATGAAACAAAGGGCCAAGCCCTTCTATTTATAGGTTTAGAAAAAGGGTAAAGTTCTCAATTTAGTCGATGTGGGACTTGGTTTATACTAATTCTAATTGGTTTATACTAATTTTTCATATTTTTAACATGCTAAGTGTATTCATTCATCACAAATTCGTTTCTTAACCAATTCGATCCGTTCAAGTTGCGTTGTTTTTCGTTTTATAGAGGAGAACAACAATCATCCATCAATTTAAGGTTTCAATTACGAATTTATCATCAATTTTAGTCTCAAAGTACACCAAAACACACATTACCATCAGAACCCAAATTCTCTTCTTTAGCATAAATACATGAATTTGATTTTCTAAAAATCATTTTAGATGACCATTATGAAATTATAAAATCTAATAACATATATAACATCATAACCCACAAGTTCATTAACCAAAACTCCAATTTTAAACGAAACTCAAGAACACATAAACTAGAAATATAAACTAGATTATGTACCTTTAATTCCTTAAGAAATAAAATTAATTTTATCAGTAAAATTATAATTTCTATTCAACCATTATAATCATAACATTATTTAACAAATTCTCACTCCTCTAATTTAATTATTTAGTTAAATTAGAATATCACCATTATACTCACGTAATAAAATACGTCTAAATCCCATCTATTTTATCACACTTAAATAAACTATCCCATAACAAGTTTCATCAAATATTTATTTATTACCATAAATATTCATTTTATTCCATAAAGTTTTCAACTAAAATATTTAATGTACTTAATAAATATTTTACTCTAATTATACTAACATTTATATTTTCATGCAATATATTACCTTCTCACTTTATTAAATCAATTATACTTGTATTAATTCACTAATTTAATTAAGTGAATTATTCACACTATTTATGAAACTTAACTCATAATAATTTCCATTGCCCACAAGACATAACAATTAAAATTATATTATCTCATAACATAATTTCAACTTAATTCAATTAACTAATATTATTTAATTTCTTTAATAGTTTAATTAACTATTAATTCTCACATTCTCCAACATATGAATATATAATTCTCTTTACACCAAATCACATAATTCAAAATATATACACCTCATAATAAGAATTTTAATTATTAAATTCTTAATTTAATAACTTATGAAAATTCGGGTTGTCACATCCTTCCCTCCTTATAAGGATTTCGTCCTCGAAATCAAAGAAACCTCCCTTACTCGGTTTTCACCAAATCTCTTTTCACAATTTATCGTTGAATATCTTCAACACATTACCTTAATATAGGTTTTATATTTCCTACTACATTCAATACTTCAACAAATTCTAGGTTTTATTTCATAACTTTCAATTGAACTTAATTATATTTTGACTATTATATATTCTTTAACCCATTCATTTCCTTCTCTAAGGATCGTTATCATAAACACTCGGGATATTACAATAACAAGTTAAAGACAAGAATAACTTGCTCAATATCAGAATAAGGTTTAGAAAACTTGCATCATCATAAATAAACTAGATACAAGAAACTTGCTCAACGAAAATCTAGAGTTAGAAAACTTACTCAAAGAAAGTTTAGAGTTAGGAAAACTTGTCTTGCGTATGAGCTAAACCGTAACAATTTGATTCACAATATCCTAATCACATATCATTAGGATACAATTAGTCATTACAGATACTTGTATACAAATAAGTACCTATTTCATGTATGTCTTGATTTTGAACCACATAATAAATTTACATGAATAAAATAATAATAACACTCGTTAAATATTAATAATATGTTCATTCATAGCATTACAATACCATACCAACACAATTACATTTTTAACAGATATAATATTACATTATATAGAATTCGTGTAAAAGAAAACTCATTCTTGGCCTTCTTTGCTGGCCGTGACTGCTTTATTTCTGATTTATCTTAATTGTATGAGTTCTGTTAGTAAAACAATAAACCAGGTAAGTAATTCTTGTACATGAAAGTCGGGAACTTGACTCGACTTTGGTCGAGGTTGAAGTTCAGAAATCAGGCGCAAATTTTAATATTTGAGGTCATGAGCTTATAGAACCCAACACGAAGAATAGAACAAAGCTAAATTCTGTCTATTTAGCAGATAATTTAACATGTATAACTAACGGAAATTTACACATAACCTTTACCCATCATACATATACCAATTTAAAAATAATTAACTAATAATTTTAGAAAGATTAAATCCTTGAATGCCATGTTTTTAAACCAAAACTCTATTTTTGACATTTGTTTGACACAGTAAACACGGTAACCACAATTATACACCAATTTGATTCCTTTGAACTACGCTCTTTTTATTTCTTAACAAATTAACATATTTAAGGTTCAATTTCACAATTAGCTCACAATCACATATAAATTTTTATACTAATACCAGTCATGTTCATACGTATACTCACTGAAAAGACAATTCCTTTCTTGCAAACGTAATTTAGTATACAATCACATAAATATATATATGCTCAACATACAATCACACACACACACACACACACACACACACACACACATATATATATATATATATATAATATTAAGGTTATGGGAAAAATACCTTTTGTTTCTTTAAAATCCTTGCTAACCACTGAGAATCGCTTGAAAACTCAGCACTTTCTCTCAAATTCTCTCTGAAACCTTCTTTTCCTTTTTCTCTGTAACTTTCTACTTAGGCTTAGGTTTAAACCAAATACACTATAAGTAAATTAAACAAAACCAACACACGAATTACAAACGTCTAAAACCGACGTCTACTAATTGTCCCTATTAAATTATCAGTTGCCATAATTTAATATATATTATTTATATTTTATTTATATTATTATAATTCAAAAATTCAAAAATCCAAAAGCCATAAGGCTCCGTTTGGCAAAACTCTTTAAAATTAAAGACTTAATATCTTTAAGCCTTGTTTGGAAAAACTACATTAAACTTCTTTAATTTATTTTAATAACCCATTTATAATATAGTTTATGGTCATACTTAATTTACCAAATTAAATTAAAACACTATAATAATCCATTTAATCCCTATCAACTCTCTACTTAATTTATTAAATTAAATTAGAACATTATCTCCTTAACTCATTAATTATTTATTTAACAAATAATTAACCAAATCAAATCAAATCAATTTACACAAATATTTATTCAACAATAAACACATCCATTTATATAATTCAATAAATATTTAAAAATTACAATTAAAATTTTGGATTGTTACATCTTTTCCTCCTTACAAAGATTCTGTCCCCAGAATCACAACTCAAACAAATCATTCGTCACATTCTTCCCTACTTACAAGGATTCTGTCCCCAGAATTGAAGACACGGATTAAACAAATAACTCAGGGTAATTCTTCATCATTTCAGCTTCGAGTTCCCATGTAGCCTCTTCGACATTGTGGTTCCTCCATGTTAAGAATAGACATGTGAATGATATTCCTATTTATATATGATTTGATTATGATATATATATGAATGAATATGCAAGTAAGCTTGTATTAAGAAAAGCTGTAAAGTCCTTTGATAGATTATAGAAACATCTGTACAAGGACTTAGAATGAATTGATCAAATATGTTAGGTTGATCCTACATAAGCAAAACAGCTTTGTAAAGTCCTTAAAAAAATGATGTACAAGGACTATAAATATAGAAAGATCAAGCATGCTAGGTTGATTTTATGATGTTTTAGATAGGCTTGTCTGGTCGTCGAGCACTGCACCAGAAATCGTAGTCTGCCAGGAGAGTCAAGAAAAACTCGAGAGCTATCAAGGCAGAATCGTAGTTCGTAGACTGCCAGGAGAGACGAAGAAGGATCGTAGTGTGTCAAGGAGAACTTCCTCAAAATCGTAGTCTGCTGAGGAAGTCATGTTCGAATCGTGAGAGAGGCACCGCCTACAAAAACCGACCGAGCATCCATCTGGTGAAGTCGTAATCAGAGACTACACTCAGAGTCGTAGAGTCTACTTATCATAATCTAAGACAGAGATCGTAGTCGAGCAAGATCAGATGGAGACAACAAGCACAACGACAGAAATCGTAGAGTGTCGAGATCGATCTCAAGTCAGAGTGTCTGCTGTGACAAAAATTTGAATCGTAGAGTGCAGAACTAAGACTTCAGCAGATGTGCTCACAACGCCAAGGCATAATTGTAGAGCGAATAAGATTCTCAACAAATGAGCACTCCCAGAATATCCAAAGGAATGAAGCCTCTGGTTGGTACTGCAAAGATACATCCCACCTGAAGGAAACCAGAGCACTCAACGAATGGCATGAAAGCCAACAGAAGATCTAAGCATCAACTTAATCAGCATTCAGATTGAGTTCTGAAGCCATTCGAGATGAAGTCTTTAACAAAGATGATCATAAGAAGACTTCAGTAGCTGACTAAGGAAAGTCAGTATGTGCAGTAGCTGTCAAAGTGATAAGATGACAACGATCTTGAAAGTAATCAGGATCGTAGTGTTTTGCCAAACAAAGAAGGAACTGATGGAGTGTACATAGAGATACTGGCCAGCTTCTGAAGAACAAGGCTAAAGTGATTAAGCATTGGGTCAGTCTATTAATGATAAGTGAACGGGAGATCACAAGGAGAAAGCGAGCTGGAAACGCCACAAATCTGAAGTGTCTTGTTGTTCAGAAGGGACGAAAATGAAGAGTCAAGCCATCAGTATCCGAGAACAGTCGAGGAAAACAGAAGTGTTGAGGCACTGCACGAAAGAAGGAAGAGGTGTTCTACATTGAAGATCCAATGAACATCCTTCTAAAGATCATAGTGCTGACTCTACATGGTAACAGTCAACAAGACACTACGATCAGGTCCGAGAAGATGTGTATCAGAATCGTAGAGTTTGGTCATCCGAAGATTGAAGCATTGGCAATGGTTCAATCTGAAGGTTGGTATTCAAATAAGAGATTATTGAGAGCATCGATGCAAAAGGACAACCTCTGATTGAGAAATCAGAAGGGGGAAATAATGTCATCGACCTGCCTGAGACATCAAAGTAACATCTCTGACGAGGTGGGTGAAACAGTAGACTGTAGTGTCAGAAAGTCATGTCATGTCACATCTGCAGTCTGCACCAAAAAACTCAAGATCTGCAAAGCAATTCAAAGAGCTCTCAATGGCTACTTTCCAACGGGAAGATTGGGAAGGAGTATAAATCAGCTAGAGCTTCAAAGATCAAAGGTTGCTGGAGTTGCTGAGTTTGGAGAGATGGTGGACTAATCTAGCCAACGTAAAATAGTGAGTGACCAATGAAGGTTCGAAGGCTCACTCTATGATCCACCAAGAACACTTAGAGACAGACAAAGAAAGAAGTAGAAGTGAGAGTTCTACAATATAGAAGTGAGAGTTCTACTACAAGAAGAGTGTTTTGAACTGCCGAGAGAAAGAAGAGCATCAATGTCATCTTGATGTCCATCATGGGAAGACTCTAAGTATCAGAGAGAAGAGCTTACAATCATCTTAGCAAGTCCATCATGAGAAGGCATCAAGTATTAAGAAAGAAGATCACCAACGCCATCATAGTGTCAAGCATGAGAAATTTTCTAAGTACCTAGCAGAAGAGCTTACAGTCATCTTAGAAACCCATCATGTGCAGTCATCAAGTATCAAGAAGAATGATCTTCAAGGCATTTCATCAAGGGATCATCAGAAGTGGTTGAGTAATTGAAGAAGCTGAGCATCATACAACACTCAACTGCATTTCAAGGATGATCATGCCAAGCTGCTAAGCACAGAAGATGTTTAGAGCTTAAAGACATCCTAGTAGCTCAGCACCAACTCCAATAAACAAACAAACAACTCAACAACAAGAAGCCAGGGTCTGAGGGGTCCTTGTCCAGAGGGACTAAATGAATTTCCAAGCCTACTGGGCTTGAAGAGTTCCTAGGGAACTAGAGAAGTTCCAAGGCTGCTGGCCTTGAAGAGTTCTTAGTGAACTGAAGTCCCAAGGTTGCTGGCCTTGAAGGAATCTTAGTGATTCAGGGTGCGGCCCTTCCTTAGTGGAAATTCTGCTAGTTAAAAGCAGAAGAGTGAATTAGGAGCTTGAGTCTCTGAACCACTTAAAATCCCTTGTGTCTTTTACTTTATGTCATTTACTTTATGTACATTAACTGCTATAACTGCTATGTATGTTTTAATTACCTACCACTGAACTAACTCTATAAACAATGTATGTATGGTTATGAATATATCAATGAAGGGGATCTTTTACTTATTCCGCTGTGCTTGAAAAGATTTTTATGTTTGTCATATGCTAAATTATTGGAAATACAAAATGAACCAGAAAAGTATTTGAAATAAAAAGGATCTATTCAACCCCCCCTTCTAGATCTATTGTGCCTACTGGGAACCAACACTCCATATTACCTTCACAGAAGGTATCACCTTATTCCTGAGCACTTGTTCTTTCTTGTCGACTATCTGGATAGGAACTTCTTCATAAGACAAGTATTTATCGAACTGTAATGGTTCGTATTCAATCACATGCTTGTAATCGGGTTTATACGGTCGTAACACTGAAACATGAAAAATATTGTGAATGTCTTCCAACTCTGGAGGTAGAGCTACCTCGTAAGCCACTTCTCCTACTCTTTGTAGCACTTCGAAGGGTCCAATAAACCTCAAGCTTAGATTTCCCTTTTTACCGAAATTAATTTTCCCATTCCAAGGAGAAACTTTTAAGAACACGTAATTTCCTACGTCGAACTCACGATCTTGTCTATGTTGATCAGCATACTTTTTCTGTCTGTCTTGAGCAGCTACCAATCTTGTTCTAATGAATTTAACAACCTTAGCAGTTTGTTGAACCAGTTATGGTCCTAATAGTTGGCGTTCACCAACTTCATCCCAGCACAGTGGAGTTCTGCACTTCCTGCCGTATAATGCTTCGTAAGGCGGCATGCCGATGCTTGCGTGGTAACTGTTGTTGTAGGCAAATTCCACTAATGATAAATGTTCATCCCAACTCCCTTTGAAATACATGATGTATGCTCTAAGCATATCTTCCAACGTTTGGATCGTTCATTCGCTTTGGCCATTTGTTTGTGGATGGTATGTCGTACTCATTCTCAATTGTGTTCCCAAGAATTCTTGTAGTCTCTTCCAGAATTTTGACGTGAATCGCGGATCTCTATCTGACACAATTGACACTGGAACACCATGTCTCGAAACGATTTCTTTAACATACAACTTTGCCAACTGATCAAGATAGAATCTAATCTTTATTGGCAAAACGTGTGCTAATTTTGTCAGTCTATCCACTACTACCCAAATTGCATCGTATCCTCTCTGAGTAGTTGGAAGACCCACCACAAAATCCATTGTGATGTGTTCCCATTTCCATTCTGGTATTTCCAACGGTTGAAGCAATCCGCTTGGCCTTTGATGCTCGGCCTTGACTCTTTGACATGTCAAACATTTCGCAACACATTCTGCGACCTCTCTTTTCATGTTTGGCCACCAGAAGTGTCATCGTAAATCTTGATACATCTTCGTACTTCCTGGATGAATCGAGTATCTTGAACTATGAGCTTTAGTCAAGATTTCTTCTTTAATTTCTGGTACTGCTGGAACCCAAATTCTTCCCTCGAATCTTAATAACCATTCAGTATCGATCTTGTATTTTACTTCACCACTATCAACCATTTTCTCTTTGATCTTTTCACATTCTTCATCTTGTAGTTGAGCATTCTTCACCTTGTCAACCAAAGTTGAACCAGCTTCCATCTGGAACAATCTTTCATCGGTTTCTTTTGGAAATTTGATTTCCAACTCTAGTCTTGCCATTGCTGAAATGAGCTCCTCCTGGTTGGTTAACAACATCAACTTCTCCCGACCTTTCCTACTTAAAGCATCTGCAACCACATTCTCTTTACCTGGATGATAAAAGATCTCACAATCATAATCTTTTATCAATTCCATTCACCTCCTTTGACACATGTTCAGGTCCTTCTGAGTGAAAATATACTTTAGACTCTTATGGTCTGTGTATATCTCACATTTTTCTCCATAGAGATAGTGCCTCCATATCTTTAGAGCAAATACCACTGTAGCCAACTCTAAATCATGAGTTGGATAACCTTTCTCATAGTCCTTTAATTTCCTTGATGCATAAGCAGTAACTTTGCCTTTCTGCATAAGAACACAACCCAATCCTTTGTGTGAGGCATCACTATACACCATAAAATTTCCTGTATTATCTGGTAATGATAACACAGGTGCCACACTTAACTTCTTTTTCAAGTCTTGAAAACTTTCTTCACACTTCTTCGTCCAAACAAATTTTACAACTTTCCTTGTCAAATTTGTTAACGGAGTGGCAATCTTGGAAAAATCCTGGATAAACCGTCTATAATAATCGGCCAATCCCAAGAAACTCCTCACCTTCGAAGGTGTTCTTGGTTGTTCCCAATTGATTACAGCTTCAACTTTTGATGGATCCACTGAAATCCCATCTTTGTCGATCACATGCCCAAGAAATTGTACACGTTCTAGCCAAAACTCACACTTAGAAAATTTCGAGTACAGTTTTTCTTTTCTTAGCGTCTCCAACGTCAAACGTAAATGTTCCACGTGTTCTTCTTGAGATTTTGAATACACCAAAATATCATCAATGAATATCATCACAAACTTATTTAGGAATGGTTTAAACACCCTGTTCATCAAATCCATGAACGCTGCAGGGGCATTTGTCAAACCAAAAGACATCACCAAAAATTCGTAATGTCCATACCGAGTTCGGAATGCCGTCTTCGGTATATCCTCATTCCTTACTTTCAGTTGATGATACCCACTTCTCAAATATATTTTTGAGAAATATTTAGCACCCTTCAATTGATCAAACAAGTCATCTATTCTTGGCAATGGATATTTATTCTTAATAGTGACTTTGTTTAATTCCCTATAATCAATGCATAGATGCATTGACCCATCCTTCTTCTTAATGAATAACACCGGTGTTCCCCACGGTGACACACTCGGCTGAATGTACTTCTTGTCTAACAGCTCTTGCAATTGTACCATCAGTTCCTTCATCTCTACCGGAGCCATCCTGTATGGGGCCTTCGATATCGGAGCGGTTCCTAGCACTAAGTCGATCACGAATTCAATCTCTCGATCAGGCGAAAGTCCTAGCAAATCTTTCGAAAACACATCCACGAATTCCCTAACCACTGGTATTTCTTCTAGTTTCACCCCCTTCCTCTGAGTATCGACTATGTAGGCTAAATAACCCACACAGCCTTGACTCAACAACTTCTTGGCCTGCATAATCGTCAGACATCTCGCATGTCTAGGCAATTTGCTACCATAGAACACTACCTTTGACGGAGTCAAAAGGTTTACACATTTGTTTTGGCAATCAATTATTGCTCCATAATTGAATAGCCAATCCATTCCCAAAATAACATCAAACTCTCCAAGTTTTATCAGAATTAAATCTACCATCATAACATTTCCCTTAATGTTCACCCTATAATTATTGTATACGAATCTAACAGGAATCACTTCTCTATTTGAAATTTCTATGTTTAAAGGGAAATTCAATTCCTCACTAGGTAATCCTAACCTCTTAGCAAATTCATCAGATATAAATGAGCAAGTAACACCCGAATCAAATAATACATAAGCATCAATATCATTGATTGGGATAATACCTGACACCACATCTTTCGATTGAACAGCATCCTGCACAGTCATGTTGAAGGTTTTGGCTGTGGGTCTGTTGGATGACGTTGGTCCCGCAATGGTCAATGTACCTCCATTGCTACCTCCCTTATTTCCCGTAGTCTCTTCAACTTTCTTCTTAGGGCACTCATGAGCAAAATGATCCTTTGACCCGCACGTGTAACAAATATTCTTCTTGGGTTGACTGCAATTTGGGGTAATGTGACCCTTCTGGCCACATTAAAGCATACACGCTTCCCCCTTAAGCACACACCCACGTGAAACTTCCCGCACATAGCACATGTTTCGAACTTCTTCTTCTGCTGATTACCCTGCTGGTTTCCTGAACCCACATTTCCATTCCATTTCCTCTTTAGGTTATTGCTACCATTACAACTATTACCACCACCATTCTTAACTTTTCCCTCATTCTTCTTCTTTCTCTGCTCTTGGTTGTGCTTTGTTATAGCTTCGCCTCCACTCTCAGTGAGAATTGCCTTCTCAAGCAATCACCGTGAATGTCTTCACTAAAACAGGAGACCCTCTTTGCATAAACTGTGGTGGTTTGGTCCTGTTCAAATCTCCTAGCCTTCATAGGCTCATCCATGTTGACTTGATATATGGCGCAAACCTAGCCAATTCGTTAAATTTTGCAAGATACTTCGATATCATCATTGTTCCTCGCTTGATTAAAGCGCACCTCCATCTGATTCTTCGAACTCTCTAGGAAATAGGTCTCAAAGAATATCTCCTAAAACCTATCCCATGTTATCACCCCTTATCCTCCTCGAGTTTTATTGGCTTGCCACCAATAACTAGCCTCTACTTTCAACATGAATGTTGCAAAAGCAGTCTTCTGATTCTCACCTACTCTAGCTACATCAAATACTTTCTCTATCTCCATGATCCAGGTCTGTGCCTCAACTGGATTCATGGACCCACGGAATTCTGGTGGTCCAATTGCCTTGAAGTCCTTAAATGTCACAACTTGATTCTCGCGGTTGATCAGAATGCACCCGTCAAGCGTCGCCACTAGTCTTTGAATTGGATTAGCCTCAAAGATTGTTG
The DNA here is from genome assembly GCA_020205605.1 of Panax ginseng. Taxonomy (NCBI): domain Eukaryota; kingdom Viridiplantae; phylum Streptophyta; class Magnoliopsida; order Apiales; family Araliaceae; genus Panax; species Panax ginseng. The sequence continues at coordinate 98,510,523 of CM035137.1, forward strand.
TTATTGGTAGATCCCTCAGGGGTTCTTTGTCAAGGTTGACGTCTTGGAGACATTTTCTGTTAAAACACACCCATTAGACTATTATTCAATTTCTTTAAGTATTTCTACTTAATTTACACACCATAAGAGATTATCACGTAACACATAACACTTTGAATAAAATAATAACTTTTATTCATCCATAATCATTTTTTTGAAAACATAAGAACAATAACATCACTGCTATTTACATTACACTTGGGATTTACATTTTATCCCATAGGTTACATAACACTTGGGATTTACATTTTATTTATCATATCATAAATCACATATCAAGTACATTCACTGCTATCCCAAACCACCTGAACATCTCGAGGCTCCCCTTCTCTAGGCATCTGGGATCCTTCCTCCCTAGCCTGACTGGATTCTCCTACATTAGCCATCCTGATAACAAAAATTTTGAAGTTTTAATTACTAATCATTACTACTCGACACTCACGAGCACATAAGTTGTAATCACATAAGCACATAAGTGTTTTATTACTTCTTCCTTAAAACTCGATAAAAGTTTATCATCACTATCTTTTCAAAGGTTACTTCCTAAGGCTTTTCCCCACCTAAGGTTCATAACCTAAGGCTTTGATACCAACATGTGACACCCCCAAATCCGGGTACTTCATTTCTACCAGATTTGGTGTTCACTTAATAAAACATTCATGTCTAACTACCTAATCATAATAAAATTGAATAATAAACTTTCCCATTAAAGGATTACATTAATAAAATCTCCTAGGTTATCTAAACTTTAAATACAAACATTCATATGCAGAAAATTAAATAACTTCATTACATTAATCAAAATAAAGTCTGACAACAAAATATTAACATGATTACAAGTCTTGAATACTTATTCATCTTTCCCTTTCCTTTACTGATGCTGGGTACATCAACCTTCTCAACTTTAGCTGTAATAATTATATAAGCAAGAGTGAGCAAACAAGGCTCACTTGAAATAACAAATGAATAAAACTTTACAACATTTGCCAAATAATAGGTTGAATAGAACTGAACAATAGCTTCTATCAATGATGATCAAAATTTTGAATCATTCATCTGAGGGTCATAAGACCACGAACTATGTCCATAGTTATAAGTAATCTTTCAACTTAAACTTTAACAATCATAAGACTATAGGGACTCCTCATACTTAGGGGGATCAACCCTTCGTACAATGTATTGTGCACAAACATTTCAACTCTATGCGTAAATTATCCCCTAATAATAGGGTTGTTCATCTCAAAGATTTAGAATACAAGTCCTTTTCAAAGTAAATTTGGTTTGGATAAGTTTCAAGGTAATTTGGTATTCAATCTAACATCAACTACGGAGTAGTTGAATAAAAGTTCATAATGTTGTGCTATGGAATAAATCATAACTGAATCAACATTGTATACTAAGGTCATGCTTTAGGAATAATCTAAGAGCATAAACATTGAATAATTAAAACACACCTTGCTTGAACAATATTAAGCCAAGGTTATTTAGAATTGAGTTCTAAGCATGCATAACAAATAGTAAATTAAACGATAAAACTTGTTCAACATTAGTTTATCAGGATATATAAACTTGTATGCTAAACAACAAGTTAAAGAAAAGAATAACTTGCTCAATATCAGAATAAGGTTTAGAAAACTTGCATCATCATAAATAAACTAGACACAAGAAACTTGCTCAATGAAAATGTAGAGTTAGAAAACTTGCTCAAAGAATCTTTAGAGTTAGGAAATCTTGCCTTGCGTATGAGCTAAACTGTAACAATTTGATTCACAATATCCTAATCATATATCATTAGGATACAATTAGTTATTACAGATACTTGTATACAAATAAGTACCTATTTCATGTATGTCTTAATTTTGAACCACATAATCAATTTACATGAATAAAATAATAATAACACTCGTTAAGTATTAATAATATGCTCATTCATAGCATTATAATACCATACCAACACAATTACATTTTTAACAGATATAATATTACATTATATAGAATTCGTGTAAAAGAAAACTCATTCTTGGCCCCATCACACTGCAAGCGCCATGTGCGCCACCATTTATATCAGGTGGGTGGTATGTATGCCAGTATGGTAATCATCTTGATAAACCCAAAGCTATGGGTCGGTAATAACATGAAAGGAAAGGGTTTTGACTCGACTTTTGGTGCCGAGTGCCAAGTCTCAGAGTCAAGTAGCAATTTTGGTGCCGAGGTCATGAGCTTACAAAACCCAACATGAAGAATAAAACAAAGCTAAATTCTGTCTATTTAGCAGATAATTTAAAATGTATAACTAACGGAAATTTACACATAACCTTTACCCATCATACATATACTAATTTAAAAATAATTAACTAATAATTTTAGAAAGATTAAATCCTTGAATGCCATGTTTTTAAACCAAAACTCTATTTTTGACATTTGTTTGACACAGTAAACACGGTAACCACAATTATACACCAATTTGATTCCTTTGAAATACACTCTTTTTATTTCTTAACAAATTAGCATATTTACGGTTCAATTTCACAATTAGCTCACAATCACATATAAATTTTTATACTCATACCAGTCATGTTCATACGTATACTCACTGAAAAGCCAATTCCTTTCTTGCAAACGTAATTTAGTATACAATCACATAAATATATATATACTCAACATACAATCACACAATCACACACACACACACACACACACATATATATATATATATATGTGTGTGTGTGTGTGTATGTGTGTGTGTGTGTGCTAGTTATAACATTGCAATTACAATTACACATAATTTCATAACCAATTATAAAAATATGGTTTATAGAAAGTTTTGTAAAAACTTCATATTATAGTCAAGAACACATAACACAGAGAGAACTATGTCAGTATATTATATATATATATATATATATATATATATATATATATATATATATATATATATATATATATATATTAAGGTTATGGGAAAAATACCTTTTGTGTGAGACCCCAGATTTTATGAATAAAGATTTAAATTTCTCAAAATATTTTTTTTAATATTATGGTGTGGATTTGATATAATGTTATAGTTGTGGGTAGTATTTATAAATTTTGTAAAGTATGCAAGTTGTTATATTATATTCGATTGGTCGGGGAATATTCGTTTTCACAGGGAATATTCGTACGACGGCACAATCATTAGTGGACCCCACAACGGAATTATTGTCGGATTAAGAAAACAACAAAAATATTTTATGAAAATAACGGCAGAAGTTTTACCTTTAAAACTGTTGAACTACTCGGTAGTAAAAGTACAGTAATAAGCGGGGTTGCATAGTAGCACACTGTATTAATTATTGATGCTTACGTGAGAAGTCACTCAGTTTTGTTTAATTATTGCTACTGATAATTCTTTGCAAGATCTCACGTTATTTGATTCAATTATTGTCGATATTTTGTATATTATTAAATCAATAATTGAGATTACGAAGTTATTAATATTATTATTTACAATATTAATGATGTCTAGAAGTTCTGCCAAGGAGAGGTTTGGTCACCTAATTGCGCGCTAATAAGGAGAAATCCTTATTGGAAAACCCCCTCTTTCCTAGGAACGACCTGGTCGATTAATATTGTGAATTATAATAATGATGATAAATGTTGTTAAATATATTGAGGTGTCTTTTTATGAAGTCACAGAAGTTTATATATATATATATATTATATATAAATTTTGTTTTATTAGTATTATTAATGTAATAAAACAGAAAAGCTTTTTTTATATAAAATGTAATACTTTTATAAAGTTATTCGTTTTATTAGACTATAAATAGAATATATAATATTCTATTATGCATAGTGTTTTGCATAATTACTGCATAGTGTTTGCATAGTAAAATCTTTTTATATAAAACAAAATACTTTTTATAAAGTTATTCATTTTATTAGACTATAAATAGAATATATAATATTCTACTACGATAGTGTTTGATAGTACTAAAGATAGTATTTGCATAGTAAAATCTTTTTATATAAAATGTAATACTTTTATAAAGTTATTCGTTTTATTAGATTATAAATAGAATATATTATATTTTATTTAAAAGATTTTGTTTTATTAGAATATTTTATTAATACTGCATAGTAAATTAATATGGACCGTCCGTTTAAAAGTAATTCAATCTGGACCGTTCATGAATTAGTTACTATTCAGTCCATTCTCCTATAAATAGAAGACCATTCCTTCATTATTTCTTACGAATTCATTGAAACTCTAGAGAGAGAAACTATAGAGAGAAAAAAGAAAAGTATTCTGCTACTTCACTACTCCTAGATCCAGTTCCTTCTAAGGTAAGGGATATTATTTTTTGTACTGTAAGGGTATTATTTCTTTCATATTCATGAAGAGAACTTCATTATTCCATTCTTTATTATTACATTGGAATAACCTATATATGAGCTACCCTATACTTGGTGAAATTCTTCTATTATTCCATTATTTATCATTACGTTGGAATAACTTTGTCATGCCAAGTACCGCATACATGGTGAAATTATTCATTGTTCCATTCTTTATCATTATGTTGGAATAACATGTCTACATCAAGTATCCGCATACATGGTGAAATTCTTCTCTTTATTCCATTCTTTATTATTCTGTTGGAACATCCCACATGCATGCTTTCGCATGACACGGTTTCGTTATTTATTATTACATTGAATATCCTATGTGTGCGTTCTGCACGCATGACCCGGTTCTATTATTTATTATTACGTTGGAATATCCTGTCATGCGTTTACGCATGACCGGTTCCGTTATTTATTATTACATTGGAATAACACATCCATTGATTCTATCTATCATGCTTGGTGATTTCTTTTGTTATTTCATTCTTCATTATACTCAGTTGGTTAAAGTTTTGGCTTTTATACTCCATGAAATTAGTGGAATATCCTTGATATTTGCGCTTCATCCAGTATCTTTTCATGACAATATTCTTCTGAGCATTCTTGAATTTTACTCCACAAAGCAGTATCATGTTGACAATTTGGACGTTATTTATTCCTGGATAAATTAATTCTTGAACTTGTTTTATTAAATTTTTATGTCATTGTCATCATCCTCATGTTTATATTATGTTGAAAGTCATATGTGGCCTGTAGTGCATAGATGGACTTGGTATGATTATGACCAGGGATTATTCGGTATAATCATGACCGTAATATTACAAATGATGTGGTAAAAGTCCTCATTGGCCCGTAGTGCATTGATGGACAACTGTTGGCATGATCATGACCATTGATGAATACACAAATATCCTTGGCCCGTAGTGCATGAATAATTTGTGGTGGTGATACTAATGATTATCCTTGGCCGTAGTGCAGGGATGATGTGAATTATTTATTAAACTGAGTCTCAGCGATAAAAGTGATGAAAAACCTTTTTAAATCATAAAAGATAGTAGATTTTATTCTCTACTTGACTCTTTTAATGGATTGCTTGTTCCGCTGCAGTTAAACTTGATGTTTGTTATATTTTATCAGTTTAACACTGTTGATGGCTAACGATAATTTTTTCTGCATTATCTTAGTCATAATATTTCTTACTGGGCTAGTTGAGCTCACCCTTTTGCTTTCATTGTTCTCTTCAGGAAATGAGAATGTAGTAGGGACTAGTCGGGGAACGGAGTGACGGTCCAGATGATAGTATTAGTAGTCCTCACTATTCTATTAAATAGTGTGACAATAAATGTATTGAGGACTCCTTTGAGTGTGGATATTGTCTAGATGACAATATTCTTATTAAAACTCTCAATTTATGTTTTGTCGTATTTTACACGACTGTTGTATAATTAGTTTGTATTTGTATTCAAGATTACCTTATCTCAAGGCACCCAAGATGGGTGATGTATACCTATTTTGGGGGCATCACGGCTTGGTATCAAAACCATAGAAAAGAGCCATGAGCCTTTATCCGGTGACTTCAAGTCTTGGGATGCAAAGCCGGACTTTTCCGTAGGGGACGCCGTGAGTACCGGTGGCAAGTTGATAGGTATCATTGTGAGGTGCTATCCAAGTCTTGGATGCGGGTCACAGTTGGTATCAAAGCTTAGGGATATGATCCCTGGCTGAGATGTGAGGCAAGAACTAGGAGGGGAGAGACGGTGAATTCCTTCGCTAGTATGACCTACCAAAGTTATTTGGTATTTAATTGGTCGGTCAGAGTATAGGGATAATATGTGATGTGTTAATTAACCCTTGTTTTGTGACAGTTTTTGAAAATGGCATTTAAAAATATTGAGATCAGCAATGAAGCAGAGGAGACCGTTGAGTCTCTATAGATCAATAATCAGGATAATGTGCATCAGGAAGGCGATAATCCTCATGCAAACAACAACACTAAGCAAATGATAAACGATGGGATGTTCAGAGGCTTTATGCAATTCATGCAACATCAGGTAAGAGAGACTCCTGTTCAAAATATAGGTGGAAATAATGGCAACCCACGGTCGGTCACCGCTAAGCAGTTCAAGGAATTGGGACCACTGAAGTTTTTTGGAGAGCCAAAACCACTTAAGGCGGAGACGTGGATAAATCAGATCTGCAAGATATTTGATGTCTTGAGATGCTTCGAGGAGCAAAAGGTTCCCTTTGCCACCTTCATGTTGCGTGCAGAGGAAGATTACTGGTGGGAATCTGTAAAACGTACTCAACCTGCCGCACTGAAGATGACTTGGGAGAAGTTCCAATAATTGTTCAACGACAAGTACTTTCCCGAAAGTATTCGTCACATGAAAGAGGTAGAGTTCATCAAGCTGGAGCAAAACAACATGACCGTGTCGCAGTACGAAGCCAAATTTACGGAGTTATCCCGGTTTGCATCCCATTTGGTCGATAATGAGGAGCGAATGACGCGAATGTTTCTAAGAGGTTTGAAACCTGATATATGTCAATACCTCATTTCTCATAAACTTTGTTTATATTCAGATGTTGTGAATAGGGCTCAGTTATTGGAGCACGATAATGAGTTAGAACAACCATAAGGCAACAACCAACAACACGATGATGATATCATCATCAGGGTGGCAACGACCACCGGAACAACAATGATAACCATCGGGGAAATTATCATGCCAAGAATGGTAACCACCGGTGGTAATCATGGCCAAGATAATAGAAGTGGAAATTTCAAGAAGAGGAGGTTCAATAATGATGGAAAGACCGCGACAGACGCGATCCGTTTCAAAGGAAGAACGACCATCTATCGTATGTTTCAAAATGCGACGGGAGGGACACATCCGTCCAAACCGTATGTAGCAATCCAAAGCGTGTTTCAATTGCGAAAGAGAGGGTCACTTAGCTCGATTTTGTCGTGTAGTGAAGTCAAGTCCGGCTGGGATAGTGATGCCAAAGGATGTCTCAGACAAGTCAAAGCCGGTAGTTTAAGTGAGAGCGTTTGTCGAAGAACTCGAACAAAGTTAGCACGGGTTAGTTAATTATAAATTTTTGCAAAGTCTATACCTTATTAGATACCGGTTCTACCCATTATTTTATCTCTTTTGCTTGCGTTCAACATTTAAATTTGACCCCAGAGAAGTTAGACTTTGACTTATTGGTTCAAACTTCGTTAGTAGAAACCTTCGTTACCTCCACTGTTTATAAATCTTGTTGATTTAAATCGACACTTTCACGTTACCTGTCGATCTTATCTCTTTGAAAATACTTGCCTTTGATGTGATTTTAGGAATCGATTGGTTAACTACTCATCATGCTTTTTAAAGAGTTGTTAGCCTTTATATTCCTAACCAACTCGTTATGCAAATTCAAGCAACCAAACCACTAAAGTTAATCACCTTTGTTATATCAAGCCATAAGTAAAAGCCCCGATCCTTTCATTTTGACTTCTTGTGTGGAATGCGGAAGCGTAATTTCCATAGGGGACATTATGAATGACGATGGCAAGTTGATAGGTATCAATGTGACGCGTTATCCAAGTCTTGGATGAGCGTCACAGTTTTGAATGATATTTCTATTGTTAATAAATTTCCTGACGTATTCTTGAAGACTTCTTAGCCTACCCTAGAGCGTGAAATCGAATTTTATATTGAACCCAGTACAAAACCCATTTCTTAAACCCTTAAATATTTCTTCAACCAAAATGAACGTATAATGCGCCAAAGGCGTTGGCTCGAGCTGTTGAAGATTACAATCATACCATTCAATATCATTGTGGAAGAGCGAACGTGGTAGCTAACGCGTTGAGTAGAAGATCATATGCGTTTATAAGTGCGAATATACGAACCTACGTGAAGATAACGAATATATGATTAGAACTGACTTTAGTCGATAATGTTAAAGTTGCTAAAGCTACGGACTTGAAATGATGAATACGAAGAAGAAGGTTCAAGAGGAGATATTTTAAAAGCAAGAGTTCTTTCAAGAGAGGAAATATCAACCCTTGATTTAATTGGCCCATTTGAAATCCTCGATCGAGTAGAAGCGTGGCCTATAGACTGCTTTTTCTCGCCAAGTATGTCGGCGTGTTCATAATGTTTTTAACGTATCGATGTTACGTAAATATGTGGATGACCCAAACCACATTATTAAATTAGAACTAGACGATATAGCAGAAGATTTAACGTATGAGGAGATACATGTTAAAATCTTGGATAAGAAGGATCGTATTCAACACTCAAAGGTTATACCTCAAGAGTTAGAATCTAACGAAGTGTCCACATTTGTTCGGCATACCAGGTACGTACGTAAATTTCGAGGGCGAAATTTCATGAGGGGAGATTGTGAGACCCCAGATTTTATGAATAAAGATTTAAATTTCTCAAAATATTTTTTTTAATATTATGGTGTGGATTTGATATAATGTTATAGTTGTGGGTAGTATTTATAAATTTTGCAAAGTATGAAAATTGTTATATTATATTCGATTGGTCAGGGAATATTCATTTTAACAGGTAATATTCGAACGACGGCACAATCATTAGTGGACCCCACAACGAAATTATTGTCAGATTAAGAAAACGACAAAAATATTTTATGAAAATAACGGCGGAAGTTTTACCGTTAAAACTGTTGAACTACTCTCAGTAGTAAAAAGTCTGATGAATACGCGTGGTTGCATAGTAGCACACGGTATTGATTATTGATGCTTACGTGAGAAGTCACTCAGTTTTGTTCAATTATTACTACAGTAATTGCTACATAGTATCTCACGTTATTTGATTTAATTATTGTCGATATTTTGTATATTATTAAATCAATAATTGAGACGACGAAGTTATTAATATTATTATTTGTAATATTAACGATGTCTAGAAGTTACGCCAAGGAGAGGTTTGGTCACTACCATCTTGCCAATAAGGAGAAATCCTTATTGGAAAGCCCCCTCTTTCTTGGGAACGACCTGGTGGATTAATATTGTGAATTATAATAATAATGATAAATGTTGTTAAATATATTGAGGTGTCATTTTATGAAGTCACGAGAGTTTATATATATATATATATATATATATATATATATATATATTATATATATAAATTTTGTTTTATTAGTATTATTAATGTAATAAAATATAAAAGCTTTTTATATAAAAAATGTAATACTTTTATAAAGTTATTCGTTTTATTAGACTATAAATAGAATATATAATATTCTATTATGCATAGTGTTCAGATATAGTGCCTACATAGTGTTTGTATAGTAAAATCTTTTTTATATAAAATGTAATACTTTTATAAAGTTATTCGTTTTATTAGACTATAAATAGAATATATAATATTCTATTATGCATAGTACCTGCATAGTAAAATCTTTTTATATAAAACAGAATACTTTTATAAAGTTATTCGTTTTATTAGATTATAAATAGAATATATTATATTTTATTTAAAATTTTTTATTTTATTTAAAATTTTATTAATACTGCATAGTAAATTAATATGGACCGTCCGTTTAAAAGTAAATCAATCTGGACCGTTCATGAATTAGTTACTATTCAGTCCATTCTCCTATAAATAGTAGATCATTCCTTCATTATTTCTTACGAATTCACTGAAACTCTAGAGAGAAACTATAGAGAGAAAGAAGAAAAGTATTCTGCTACTTTACTACTCCTAGATCCAGTTCCTTCTAAGGTAAGGGATATTATTTGTTGTACTTGTAAAGGGTATTATTTCTTTCGTATTCATGAAGAGAACTTCTGTTATTCCATTCTTTATTATTCTGTTGGAATAACCTGTATACGCCGGCTACCCTATACTTGGTGAAATTCTTCTGTTATTCCATTATTTATCATTATGTTGGAATAACTCGTCTATGTCAAATACCGCATACATGGTGAAATTCTTTCATTGTTCCATTCTTTATCATTATGTTGGAATAACTGCATCTGCGAAATACCGCATACATGGTGAAATTCTTTCGCTATTCCATTCTTTATTATTACATTGGAACATCCTGCATACGCATGCGTTTATTTGACTGGTTTTTCGTTATTTATTATTACGTTGGAATATCACATGCAATGCGCTTACGCGCATGACTGGTTCCATTATTTATTATTCTCGTTGGAATATCCACGCCTATGCGTTTACGCATGACCTGGTTCCGTTATTTATTATTCTGTTGGAATAACCTGTCTGTGCGGTCTATCGCATGGCTGGTGATTTCTTTTGTTATTCCATTCTTCACTATACTCATTTGGATAAAGTTTTGGCTTTTATACTCCATGAAATTAGTGGAATATCCTTGATATTTGCGATTCATCCAGTATCTTTTAATGGAAATATTCTTCTGAGCATTATTGAATTTTACTCCACAAAGCAGTATCATGTTGACAATTTGGACGTTATTGATTCCTGGATAAATTAATTCTTGAACTTGTTTTATTGAATTTTTATGTCATTGCCATCATCCTCATGTTTATATTATGTTGAAAGTCATCTGTGGCCTGTAGTGTATAGATGGACTTGGTATGATTATGACCCGGGATTATTCGGTATAATCATGATCGTAATATTACAAATGATGTGGTAAAAGTCCTCATTGGCCTGTAGTGCATTGATGGACAGCTGTTGGCATAATCATGACCATTGATGAATACACGAATATTCTTGGCCCGTAGTACATGGATAATTTGTGGTGGTGATACTAATGATTATCCTTGGCCGTAGTCCAGGGATGATGTGGATTATTTATTGAGCTGAGTCTCAGCGATAAAAGTGATGAAAAACCTTTTTAAATCATAAAAGATAGTAAATTTTATTCTCTACTTGACTCTTTTAATGGATTGCTTGTTCCGCTACAGTTAAACTTTATGTTCGTTATATTTTATCAGTTTAACACTGTTGAAGGCTGACGATAATTTTTTTTTGCATTATCTTAGTCATAATATTTCTTACTGGGCTAGTTGAGCTCACCCTTTTGCTTTTATTGTTCTCTTCAAGAAATGAGAATATAGCAGGGACTAGTCGGGGAACGGAGTGACGGTCTAGATGATAGCATTAGTAGTTCTCACTATTCTATGAAATAGTGTGATAATAATTGTAATGAGGACTTATTCTAAGAGTGGATATTGTCTAGAAGACAATATTTGTATTAAAACTCACAACTCTTGTTGTATATTTAAGATTGTATTTGTATTCTGTACCATGTATTTGGCGACTCAGAATAGGTGATGTATACCTATTTTGGGGGCGTCACATTTTGTTGCTTTAAAATCTTTGCTAACCACTAAGAATCGCTTGAAAACTCAGAACTTTCTCTCAAATTCTCTCTGAAACCTTCTTTTCCTTTTTCTCTGTAACTTTCTACTTAGGCTTAGGTTTAAACCAAATACACTATAAGTAAATTAAACAAAACCAACGCACGAATTACAAACGTCTAAAACTGACGTCTACTAATTGTCCCTATTAAATTATCAGTTGCCTTAATTTAATATATATTATTTATATTTTATTTATATTATTATAATTCAAAAATTCAAAAATCCAAAAGTCACAAGGCTCCTTTTGGCAAAACTCTTTAAAATTAAAGACTTAATATCTTTAAGCCTTGTTTGGCAAAACTACATTAAACTCCTTTAATTTATTTTAATAACCCATTTATAATATAGTTTATAGTCACACTTAATTTAGCAAATTAAATTAAAACACTATAATAATCCATTTAATCCGTATCAACTCTCTACTTAAATTATTAAATTAAATTAGAACATTATCTCCTTAACTCATTAATTATTTATTTAACAAATAATTAACCAAATCAAATCAAATCAAATCAATTTACACAAATATTTATTCAACAATAAACACATCCATTTATATAATTCAATAAATATTTAAAAGTTACAATTAAAATTTTGGATTGTTCCAGAACTTGTCAAAATATCAGTTGTAATTATCAATTTCAACATTCAAAGTGTAAACTTTATGATACTTTTATAATAAAGTAGAATATATGGTTTCTTGTAAGATGTGCACACAACATATAAGTAAATACAGTAAAAAAAAATGTAGTTGTGTTAGTATATTTGCTATGACCCAAAGCAGGGTCCAAATGGATATGGAGCTTTGCAAGGTAAGATTCTATTTATGTTAGTTACTAAAACTGCTATTATTATTAAATTGATATTTGCAGTTCTGTTTGACTAAAAAATCATGAAACTACCCTTATGAATCTTAAAGATGTCATCCAAAACAATGATGCACTAAGCCACCATGCTTTCAAATGGAAAAAATAGTCACCAGAATCCTACAACATCTCATATTGAAGATATGCATAAAGAGATCATATAAGTAAACCATCTATCACAATTACTATAAATTGTACGTGATTTGTTCACATAACCAATAAAATAATCCCTACACAAGTTAATCATTTTACCTCACACAGCTGATTAAAATAACTCAAAACCTTCACGAGAAATATATATGCGCACACAATAATTGACAATTGACAAATTTATCATGTAAAATTTAGATTATTACACACAAACACAAATGTACAACTCATCAAAAAACACAGTTACGCATAGAAGTACCAAACATATATATATATATATATACCTTATCCTCCAAATAAAATATGATTATCTTCAAGACAAAGTGAGAAGCAATCGTGCTGATAACGTGTTATAAAATATAACTAAAATCAAGTACAAAGATGTTTAGAGAAAAGAGAGTATTTGCATAATATTTTTTGTATCCAACAATCACTTTACAATGGTCTTATTTATAGAAATAAGAACATCAATACTACTAGGAAGTTACAAAACTTAAGAGTCATGAGTTTCAAAACTCATGGGAGTTACATGTATCTAGACATCCATAATATTATGAATCTAGACATACATAATTTTATAACATATAGTTAATTCTTAAATTTTCATAGTCTATACTTGTACACGTTAATTGTAAAATTACTAAATTAAAGGGAAGGGAGATCAAAATCATAGTTGAGTTATAAAAATAGAAGAGATTGAATTATATGTTATGTTTATTATTTAATGTATTCGGATTCCTAGATTATTTCTTCATTATTAGTTTTCATGTTCTAGTTAATCAATTTTCAATCTTTATTTTTAATTTGCCTAAAATAGATATTAAAGAAACATTAAAATTAATCTAGTCTCTATGGGTTCGATGTAAGACCCCGAATTTTATGAAATAAAAATATTCAATTTTCCTATAATTATTATTCTATTTAGTAATTGGTTAAATTGATAAAAGGTTAAAGTTAAGGGTGATATTTGAAAATTTTGCAAAGAAATCAAGTTGATATAAAGCACAATCATTGGTGGACCCCACAACGGAAGTATTGTCGTATTTAGAAAATGACAGAATTATCTTTTTATAAAAATAAAGACGAAAGTTTTACCGTTAAACTGTTGAACTACCCGGTAGTAAAAGTACAGTAATACTGATAAGTGGGTTTTATACCTACTTATTGAATACCAATTCACGTGAACTATACCCATCTCAAGCACATTTTAGTGTGTTTTTAGTTGCATTTCATGTTATTTTGCATTGCATTTACTTAAAACTCATTTTGGTGAAAAATGTGCAGGAAATGGCCTAATTTGGTGGTATTAGAGGGCACGAGGCTAATGGACATATGAAGCAAGGCACAAGCTGGGATATGCATGGCATGAGGATCAAGTGGAGCAGAAAACTAAGCATGAATGGACAAAGGAAGGAAGAAGCAGTGAGAGCAGATCGATTCGTGAGCCAGAAACCGAATTCATTAGATCGCAAGCCACGCTACGCGTGCAAGGGAGACAAACAGGGGACGACGCGCCGCGACGCCGAGCACCCACCGACAACATTACATACTGAAAGTCGTGGCCGCGCGAGGATTCTATCGGGGAGGCCTTGGCGTGTATGATGTAAGTCACGATTTATTTTATTTTAATTTTTAATTAAAAGGGTTGTAATTGATTAAAACGATATCTGATTGGTGTCAGACGTATCTTGGATAACTTTTTTCATATTTTCATAGTAGGAACTAGGGTTTACACTTTGAGAGAGATTCCAACGTAGAACGAATCTAAAACGCCTACTTCTCCAATTCTTCGCGGGATTTTCTTCCATTGTGGATTATCATTATTATTTTGCTGGATTTATATAAAGATTTGAACGTTAATATTGGTCTATAATCAGCAATTGGGTTTGATCATTTCTATCCTTCATCTTTCAATTGTTTGCTTATTAACCATGTTTAGCTTTGATCTCATGATGGCTTATGGTTCAGTCATGAACTAAACTCCATTATGGGATTCTAACGGATTTTAATATGTAGTTTAATTGCATGCTTGATTGCTAGGGATGTTTTAGATATCATATGGAATTTCTATCATGATTGTTTTACATGTATGAATGCTTGATCACCATTCGTTTCAGTACTTGTATGGAATTGACAATGAACATGCAAGTATGGATTGTAATCATGATAGCATACCTATATGGGGCTGTTTTATATGGCATGTGTATTTTGTGAACCAGATAGACATATACTGTTTCACCGTATGAGTTAACATAAGGGCTTGGGCTTAAATTCAGTATGATTGCAATTTCACATAGACATATAATGATTTTGGTTATATTGACGATTACATGGAGTCTATCATTTGTGGATGTTGTGTAAGTAGGTCTTAGTACATTGAAAAATGGCTATGACTCTATTAGTGCTCTTGGCTACTTTCCTGTGATATGTGAACAATTCTTGCATGATAGCGGTAATTAGATGAAGTGTTAAATGAAGATAGGATCTCATTATTTCCAGACTTGGTTTATTTCATTATTATTCTTGTTTAGTTGTTATATGCAATTAGAGTAATTCACCAATTATAGTCATTAGTTTAAGCATATAAGTATAGTGATTTAATTGATGCATATTAGTTTAAATTTGACAACTTTCTCTGTGGGATCGATACTCTACTTACCTTGTATTACTTATTGACACATGTATGCTTGCATGAGTTAGAGCTCTTTTATCAGAATTGAAAAAGAGGCAACAAATACGCGTGGTTGCATAGTAGCACACGGTATTGATTATTGATGCTTACGTGAGAAGTCACTCAGTTATACTCAATTATTGCACTGAGAATTCTTTGCATCGGATCTCTCATATTATTGATTCAATTATTGTCACGAAGATCATCCGCATAATATTTTATATTATTAAATCAATAATTGAGACGACAAAGTTATTCATATTATTATTTGCAATATTGACAATGTCTAGAAGTTACATCAAAGAGAGGTTTGGTCACCTAATTGCGGCGCCTAATAAGGAGAAATCTTCACCGAAAAGCCCCTCTTTCCAGGAACGACACGGTTGTTAAATATTGTGAGTTATAATATTAATGTTGAATAAGTTCGTGTTGATTAAAGATGAAATTGATAGTTCCATTGTGTTGGGATTATTAGTGTTAGTGGAAATCGACATTTATTTCGATAATAATTGATGTCTGGAAGTTATATTGACCAATCAGGTAATTAATCGGATAAATGAGCAATTAATTGCTATTAATTCACATGCTTATAACTATGAGCGAATGAAGAAGAGAATTGAAGATGGAGAGAAGACTAAGTATAGCCTTGACAAGGAGGGCTTACTATGTTTTGAAGGAAGAATTTGGGTTCCGTGTAATGCGGAATTAAAAGAAGAGATAATGGGAGAGGCCCATAGTTCGAGGTACTCGATACATTCAGGTAGCACCAAGATGTATCAGGACCTTCAATAGAACTTATTGTGACCGAACATGAAGAGAGAAATAGTAGAATATGTTAGTAGGTGCTTAATTTGTTCACAAGTGTGTACTATTAATTCACATGTATGTACTATTAGGGGAGGTGGTGCAAGATTGATAATACTTGCATGACTAAATTAAAAATGAAGGTATAGATGAAGGTACTATACTGTAATTATTTTTTTCACATGTATAGAACTATTGAGTCACATGATTGTACTATTGGTTCACATGATATGCTATTAGGGGAGGTGGTGCAAGTTTGATAATACTTGCAGGACTAAATTAAAAATGAAAGAAAAGATGAAGGTATTATACTGTAATATTTCGAGCCTCAAAACGTGCAATTATCGAAACTATATTTTCCGAAAGAAGAAGAGAAGTCTGCTACTTCACTATATTCCAGTATCCAGTCTTCTTCTGAGGTAAAGGGTATTATTTATTTCATATTCAGAAGAGATATTATTTTTTTCGTATTTGTATGAATATTATTTTCGCTCAATATTCATAAAGAATATTATCTTTGTTCAATATTCGTAGGAATATTATCTTCGTTAAATATTTGTTAGAATATTATTTTCGTTCAACAGTTGTAAGGGATGTTATTTTTGTTCAATATTCTCTTGAAATAATATTTTCTTCCATACTCTGTAGTATGTAAGTAATATTATTTTGTTTTAGATTTCGAATTCTATACTCATTTTGTTAAAGTTTTGGCTTCTATACTCCATGAAATTAGTAGAATATCTTCGAAATTTGCGCTTCATCTAGTATCGTATCACAAGGATATTTTTTGCACATTCTTGTTAAATTTTAAGCTTTTCATGTCGGAGTACTGTCCATGAGTACTATTCATTTATACGATACTATTCATAAAAGTAGTATTCATGGGTACTATTCATAAAAGTACTATTTATAAAGTACTATTCATGAAGTACTATTCACGAATACTATTCACAAAGTACTATTTATGGGATACTATTCCTGAAGTACTATTCACGGGGTACTATTCACCCGGGTACTATTCACCCGAAGTACTATTCATGACAAAAATTGATTTATTTTCGGTCCAAATCATTTTTGATACAATATCATTCTTGAATTTTACTCCACAAAGCAGTATCATGTTGACAATTTGATATTTTAAAACGGATAAATTTAAAGTCTTTAATATTTATCCTTGATTTCGTTGATTAATGCTTATATAATTGTCATCATCCTCATACTTATATTGTGATGAAAGTCATATTTGGCTTACGTGCATAGATGGACTGTTGATTGGTATGATTATAACCAGGGATCATTCGGTATAATCATGACCCGTAATGTTACAAATAATGTAGTAAAAGTCTTCATTGGCCCGTAGTGCATTGATGGACAGTTGTTAGTATGATTATGACCGGGGATTATTCTGTATAATCATGATCATTGATAATTACATGAATATCCTTGCCCCGTAGTGCAGGGATGATTCGATGATGTGGTTTATTTATTAAGCTGAGTCTCAGCGATAAAGTTGATGAAAAACTTTTTAAATCATAGAAGATAATAGATATCATGCTTTACTTGACTCTTCTAATGGATTGCTTATTTTGCTGCAGTTGTTGATCTAAAACTTGTTGTTTATTGTATTCTATCAGTTGTTATACTGTTGAAGGCCAAGGATAATTTATTCTGCATTATCTTAGTCATAATATTTCTTACTGGGCTAGTTGAGCTCACCCTTTTCTTTCACTATTCTCTTCAGAAAATGAGAATATAGCTGGGACTGGTCGGGGAACGGATTGACTGTCCAGATGGTTGTTTTAGTAGTCCTCACTATTCTATGAAATAGTGTGATAATAAATGAGGACTTATTTTGAGTTTGAATACTATCTAGAAGACAATATTTGTATTAAAACTCACAGCTCATGTTGTATAATTAAGTTTGTATTTGTATTCTGTACCATGTATTTGGCGACCCAAGATGGGTGATATATATCTATTTTGGGGGCGTCATATTTGACCTGTACTTACAATTTTTTTAATTCGACACTGTGCACTTACAGTACATAATTTTAACACATCACATGTATTGGAGAAGAATACTAATGATATATTTTTATACTTGTGAAAATATCAAAAAGTGATGTAGAAATATCAGTTTCCTATTCAACTATAGATAGTCATGATGTATTTTCTTAAAAATTTTAATTGACAAATTTTGAAAGTTGATATTAATTGAGTCGTTTAAGTTTTGGAATCAATAGATTTTGTGACTAATAAGTACATCTTAAATAGTTTTAATATTTATAATTGTATTAACTAAATTTAAACGAATTCATATGTATTTTGAAATTAATAATTTAATAAAAACAAAAACAAATCTCCTTACTTTTCAAATTTTTCCAAAATCTGATTATATACACAGGAAAAAAAATATAAAAATCTTAAAGTTTCTATTAATTCTGAAAATCAATAATTAAAATTTAAAAAGTCAAACCAAAATACACTCAATATCTTCCAACTAATTTCACCGTCATTATTTATTAATAACATTTACTACTACAGATGGTTATGATAATAATCCATGTGGTGTTGTACAAACCAATCCATTGAACATTATAACAAGAAACTTACCATCCACCAGAACTTTGATATGATTGTAAATTAATGTAATAAATTTATTAGAAAAATAATGCTACATTCACATAAAAAAAAGTTTATATAATGTTCACATACACACATGCATATTTGTGGGCCCCACATGTCAGGTGAGAGCCACAATATGCATATGTGTGTATGTGAGTATTATGTGATAGTAGCTGTGAAGCCCCTAAAATAGGTCCACACAACCCATTTTGGGTTGCCAAAAACACACTACTGAATTTAAATACAAACTTCATTTATACAACTGTCGTGCAAAATACGACAACACATAAGTTGTGAGTTTCAATAGAAATAACAGTAATCACACTCCAAACCAATGATGCTTTACATAAAGGTACAGTCGATAACTATTTTATGAATTAAAATATTTGGAAAATGCTCAAGAAACCCTTCAAACATGGGAGGCCATGCATCTAAGTTATAATAGATATCATATGACTTGAGCATTAACCTTGGTTGACCCAATAGACCCCAAAGAAGAACGAGAAGATTACTATCATGTTCATTCCAATGGTGTGTATCTTCTTACTATATAATTATCTCCATTGTCTCAAACTGAGGATTATATTCCAACCATACTCCAAGATTATATAGATAATGCTCATAGATATAGTCAGCAAGTGGATGTGCACAACTATATCTTATGATGACACGAGTTTGTATGTGGTTAGACATCATGTATGATAGTGGAAACACACCCTTTAAGCTCTTAGTACAATTATGTCCTCCTCATTCTAATGGGGTGCATTTTTGATGCTTTCAAAGTCGAGTTCTCCTCACCCTATTGTTGTTCGCCAAAATTAATTATTAAATGGCGTATAAAATATGACACACACATTTTAAGTCCTCAATGCAATTATATATTGTCATGCTATTTTATAATATATTGAGAAGCTTTAACAGTTACAGACCATCACTCTATTCTCCTGTTATCCCCGCTCGACCCAGCTATACTCTTATTACCTGAAAGGAATTTTGAAGCAAAAGGGTGAGCACAAATAGCCCAATAAAGAATATCATGACTAAGATAATTAAATTATCAATAGTCTTTATCAGTAATAAATTAGATATTTAGAACATATGGTAGATGATAAAAGTTTTCGACCATAATTGCAGCGCAATCAACAATCCATTAGAAGATTCAAGTAGAACATAATGTCTATTATCTCCTCCACATTAAAAATCCATCATTAATATTTCATTCCTATAATACCCATCAACAGTTTTGTGTTGTAACCAAGATAAAAAGAACTTTCATCCCCTGTCTTCACCTGAACCACCAAAGATTATAGTTAAATTCACAATTCATGTTTATAATAATGTAAATCAACAGTTTCTCCTTGCCACAAAGGCTTTATAAAAATTTCACTCAATGTCCTTGCCACAAATGCTAAGATACTCAATAATCATACTGTCTTTACACTCTATACCAAAAACATTCAAATATAGCAATAGTGGTTATGATTATGCCAATCAATTGTCTATCTTTGCACTACAGGCCAAAGATATTCAATAGTCATGATCATACTAATCAAATGTATATCTTTGCACTACGGGCCAAAGATGTTCAATTGTAAAACCAATGATAAACAGTCCATCTTTGCACTATGGCCAAAGACATACAACTGTAAAATCAATAATCAACCATCATCTTTGCACTACGGGCCAAAGACAAACAACTGTAAAAACCAATAATCAACAGTTCATCTTTGCACTACGGGCCAAAGACATACAACTGTAAAACCAATAATCAACAGTCCATCTTTGCACTACGGGTCAAAGATATACAACTGTAAAATCAATAATCAACAATCCATCTTTGCACTATGGGCCAAGGATATACAACTATAAAATCAATAATCAACAGTCCATCTTTGCACTATAGGCCAAAGACATACAACTTTAAAACTAGTAATCAACAGTCCATCTTTGCACTACGGGCCAAAGACATACAACTATAAAACCAATAATCAACAATCCATCTTTGTACTACGGGCCAAAGATAAACAACTGTAAAACCAATAATCAACAGTCCATCTTTGCACTATAGGCTAAAGACATACAACTATAAAACAAATAATCAACAGTCCATCTTTGCACTACGGGACAAAAATAACTTTTAACACAATATAAGCATGAGAATGATGACAATGATATAAAGAATCAATCAAGTGAGATCAAGGATAAATATTAGATATTTATAATTTAATTTATCCAGAGTTCAAGAATGTCCAAATGGTCAACATGATGATCAAAACGTGGATTCAAATTTAAGAATAAGATTTATATATCAAAGATAATTTGGTCAGAAAGGAAACCAATTTCCATTGTGTTGGGATTGTTAGTGTTAGTGGAAATCGACATTTATTTCGATAATAACTGATGTCTGGAGGTTATATTGACCAATCGGGTAATTAATTGAATAAATGAGCAATTAATTGCTATTAATTCACATAATTATAACTATTTATTCACATGTGTGTACTATTGATTCACATTCATGTACTATTAGGGGAGTTGGTGCAAGATTGATAATACTTGCATGATTAAGTTAAAAATGGAGGTATAGATGAAGGTACTATACTGTAATTCGTATTTTCACATGATTATAACTATTGATTCACATTATTTACTATTAGGGGAGGTGGTGCAAGTTTGATAATACTTGCAGGACTAAATTAAAAATAAAAGAAAAGTTGGAGGTATTGTCTTTGTAATTTGTCGAGCCCCAAAAGCGTGCAATTATCAAAACTATATTTTTCTATAAATAGAAGCTCATTCTTCCTTCATTTCTCACCAATTCATTAAAGCTATAGAGCAATTATTATAGAGAGAGAAGAAGAAGAAGTCGCTACCTCTATTCCGAAGATATCGACTTTATTCTAAGGTAAGGGTATTATTTCTTTCATTTTCATGAAGAGAGCTATTGTTATTCTATTCCTTATTATTATGTTGGAATAACTTTGTCATGTCAAGTACCGCATACATGGTGAAATTCTTCTATTATTCCATTCTTTATTATTACGTTGAAATATCACATGCATGCGTATTACATGTATGACCGGTTCCACTATTTATTATTACGTTGGAATAACTTGTTTATCGAAATACCGCATACATGGTGAAATTCTTCTATTATTCCATTCTTTATTATTACATTGGAATATCACATGCGTGCGTATTTATTTGCATGACTCGGTTCCATTATTTATTATACATTGGAATAACTCATGCGTGAGGTCTATCACATGCCCGGTGAATTCTGTTGTTATTCTATTCTTTATTATTACATTTGGAATATCATGTATGCATGCGGATTTCGCATGACCTAGTTCCATTCTTTATTATTCTATTGGGAATAACTCGCATGCGTATGGCCTATCGCATGCATGGTGAATTCTTCATTATTTCATTCTTTATTATTACGTTGGAATAACACATGCGTGTGGATTACCACATGCATGGTGAATGATCCTTTGTATTCATTCCTTATTAAATTGTGGAAATGATCTCATCTCACGTGGATTTCGCATGGCGGGCGAAAATCCATTTGCAGTTTCATATATTCTATTATACTCACTTGGTTAAAGTTTTAGCTTCTATACTCCATGAAATTAGTAGAATATCTTGGATATTTGCGCTTTATCCAGTATCTTTTCATGGAAATATTCTTCTGAGCATTCTTGAATTTTATTCAACAAAGCAGTATCACGTTGACAATTTAGACGTTTTTGAGTTCAGGATAAATTAACTTATAAATCTTTAAAATTTAATTCTTAAACTTGTTTAATTGAATTATTATGTCATTGTCATCATCCTCATGTTTACATTATGTTGAAAGTCATCTATGGCCTGTAGTGCATAGATGGACTTGGTATGATTATGACCATGGATTATTCGGTATAGTCATGACTGTAATGTTACACATGATGTGGTAAAAGTCCTTATTAGCCCGTAGTGCATTGATGGACAGTTGTTGGCATGATCATGACCATTGATGAAAACACGAATATCCTTGGCTCGTAGTGCATGGATAATTTGTGGTCGTGATATTAATGAATATCCTTGGCCGTAGTGCAAGGATGACGTGGTTTATTTAATAAGCCAAGTCTTAGTGATAAAAGTGATGAAAAACCTTTTAAATCATAGAAGATAGTAGATTTTATTCTCTACTTGACTCTCTAATGGATTGCTTATTCATTGCAGATTAAACTTGATGTTTGTTATATTGTATCGGTTTAACTTTATTGTTGAAGGCTAACGATAATTTATTCTTAATTATCTTAGCCATAATATTTCTTACTGGGCTAGTTGAGCTCACCCTTTTGCTTTCATTGTTCTCTTCAGAAATGAGAAGCGTAGTAGTAGGACTAGTCGGGGAGAAGTAGCCGGTCGGATGATAGCATTAGTAGTCCTCACTATTCTATGAAATAGTGTGATAATAAATGTATTGAGGACTTATTTTGAGTTTGAATACTGTCTAGAAGATAATATTTGTATTAAAACTCACAGCTCATGTTGTATATTTAAGATTGTATTTGTATTCTGTACCATGTACTTGGCGACTCAGAATAGGTGATGTATACTTATTTTGGGGGCGTCACAGTTGGTATCAAAGCTTAGGGATATGATCCCTGGATGAGATGTGAGACAAGAACTAGGAGGGGAGAGACGGGGAATTCCTTTGCTATACCTAAGTTTATTTGGTATTTAATTGGTCGGTCAGAGTATAGGGATAATATGTGATATGTTAATTAACCCTTGTTTTGTGGCAGTATTTGAAAATGACATCTGAGAATGTTGAAAATAGCAATGGAGCACAGGAGACCGTTGAGTCTCCACAGATCAATAATCGAGGATAATGTGCATCGTGAGGCGACAATCCTCATACAAACGATAAACACCGACCAAATGATGAATGATGGAATGTTCAGAGTCTTTATGCAATTCATGCAACATCAGGCGAGAGCGGCTCCTGTCCAAAATGCAGGTAGAAACACTGGCAACTCTCGGACGGTCACTGCTAAACATTTCAAGGAGCTGGGACCACCAGAGTTTTTTGGAGAGCCAAAACAACATAAGGCGAAGACGTGGATAAAGCAGATCAACAAGATATTTGATGTCTTGGGATGCTCCGAGGAGCAAAAGGTTCCCTTTGCCACCTTCATGTTTCGGGCAGAGGCAGATTACTGGTGGAAATCTGAAAGCGTACTCAACCTGCCACACTGAAGATGTCTTGGGAGAAGTTCCAAGAACTGTTCAACGACAAGTACTTTTCCGAAAGTATTTGTCACATGAAAGAGGTAGAGTTCATTAAAGCTGGAGCAAAACAACATGACCGTGTCGCGAGACGAAGCTAAGTTTGCCGAGAGTTGTCCGGTTTGCGTCCCATTTGGTTGATAATGAGGAGAGAATGACGCGAATGTTTCTAAGAGGTTTGAAACCCGAGATACGTCAATATCTTATCTCTCATAAACTGTGTTTGTATTCCGATGTTGTTAATAGGGTTCAGTTATTGGAGCACGATAATGAGTCAACCCAACCAAAAGAGAGTAGCCGGCAAAATGATAATACTAGTGATAGCAGTCATCGAAGCGGTGATAATCAGCGTGGATCTAATCAACATGCCAGAAATGGTAACCACTTCGGTGGTAATCATGGCCAAAATAATAAGAATGGACATTTCAAGAAGAGGAGATTTAACAATGATGGAAAGACGTCAGCATCAGCACCCTTTGTTAAGGAAGGAGAACGACCACTTATCATATGCTTCAAATGCGGAGGGCAGGGACATATCAGTCCAAACTGTACGCAGCAGTCCAAAACCTGTTATAATTGTGGAAGAGAAGGACACTTAGCCCGATTTTGTCGTACACCAAAGTCAAGTCCAGTTGGAACGGTGGCACCAAAGGCGGATGCGGACAAAACAAAGTCGGTGGTTTCAGGAAGAGCATTTTTCGTGACTTCTCAAAATGCGAGTAACTCGAACAAAGTTAGCACGTGTTAGTTAATTACAAATTTTTGCGAAGTCTATACCTTATTAGATACCGGTTCTAACCATTATTTTATCTCTCTTGCTTGCGCTCAACATTTAAATTTGACCCCAGAGAAGTTAGACTTTGACTTATTGGTAGAAACTTTGTTAGTAGAAACCTTCGTTACCTCCACTGTTTATAAATCTTGTTTGATTCAAATCGACACCCTCACGTTACCTGTCGATCTTATCTCTTTGAAAATACTTGCCTTTGATGCGATTTTAGGAATCGATAGGTTAACTACTCATCATGCTTTTCGTAAGGTTGTTAGTTTTCATATTCCTAACCAACCTATTATGCAAATTCAAGCAACCAAACCACTAAAGTTAATCACGGTTATATCAAGCCATAAGTAAAGAGCCCCGAGCCTGTCGCTGGTGACTTCCAAGTCTTGGGATGCACCGAAGCCAGACTTTCCGTAGGCGATGGTGTGAATGACGATGGCAAGTTGATAGGTATCAATGTGACGTGTTATCCAAGTCTTGGATGAGGGTCACAGTTTTGAATGATATTTCTATTGTTAATAAACTTCCTGGCGTATTCTTGAAGACTTCTTAGCCTAACCCTAGAGCGTGAAATCGAATTTTGTATTGACCCCAGTTCAAAACCAATTTCTAAAACCCTTAAATATTTCTTCACCTAGAACGAACGTATTATGCGCCAAAGACGTTGGCTCGAGCTGTTGAAGATTACGACTATACCATTCAATATCATCGTGGAAGAGTGAACGTGGTAGCTGACGCGTTGAGTAGAAGATCGTATGCATTTACGAGTGCGATGTTGTTAACACAAAAACCCATTTCGTATAACTTATAAATGATGAAGATAGAGTTAAAGACTCTAAGGACCCACGTGGTGATATCAAATATACGAGTAGAATCGACTTTAATCGATAAAGTTAAAGCCGTGCAAGCTACATACTCAGAGTTGATGAATGTGAAGAAGAAGGTTCAAGAGGGCGTTATTCTAGAAGAAAAAATCGATGAATAGAGGAAATCTCAACCCTCGATTTAATTGGCCCATTTGAAATCCTTGATCGAGTAGGAACTGTGGCCTATAGACTCGCTTTACCGCCAAGTATATCACGTGTTCATAACGTTTTTCACGTATTGATGTTATGTAAATATGTGGACGACCCGAACCACATTATTAAATTAGAACTAGACGATATAACAGAAGATTTAACATATGAGAAGATACATGTTAAAATCTTGGATAAGAAGGATCATATTCAACACTCAAAGGTTATATCTCAAGAGTTAGAATCTGAAATGAAGTCAAGGTATCCTCATCATACCAGGTACGTATGTAAATTTCGAGGGCAAAATTTCATAAGGAGTGGAGATTGTAAGACCCCGAATTTTATTAAATGAAAGTATTCAATTTTCTTATAATTATTATTTTATTTCGTAAATGGTTAAATTGATAAAGGGTTAAAGTTAAGGGTGATATGTGAAATTTTTTGCAAAGTATGCAAGTTGTTATAAAATATTCATTTGGTCGGGGAATATTCTTTTTGTCGGGGAATATCCGTACGATAGCACAATCATTGGTGGACCCCACAACGGAAGTATTATCGTAGTAAGAAAACGATAGAATTATCTTTTTATAAAAATAACGGCGGAAGTGTTACCATTAAAACTGTTGAACTACCCGGTAGTAAAAGTATAGTAATACGTGTGGTTGCATAGTAGCACACGGTATTAGTTATTGATGCTTACGTGAGAAGTCACTCAGTTATACTCAATTATTGCTACAGTAATTGTTGCATCATATCTCTCATATTATTGATTCGATTATTGTTACAGTATCATCTGTATAATATGATATATTATTAAATCAATAATTGATACGACAAAGTTATTCATATTATTAAATTGCAATATTTACAATGTCTAGAAGTTCTGTCAAGGAGAGGTTTGGTCACCTAATTGCGCGCCAATAGGAAGAAATCCTTATTAGAAAGCCCCCTCTTTCTTGGGAACAACCTGGTTGTTAAATATTGTGAGTTATAATATTAATGATGAATGTTATTATAAATCGAAGTTGAGTTCGGAGTTGAATTTGGAGACGCGGACGTGATATTTGAGTCTGGAACGATGAAATTAGTAGAAATAGACTATAAACAGAAAATTTGCTAGGGTTGACTTTTTGGTCAAAAAAGTCAACAGTTGACTTTTTCAGAAAAAGTCAAACTTTGAAATTTCAAAAATGAAATTTTTGAGAAAAATATTTCCATTGTGTTGGGATTGTTAGTGTTAGTGGAAATTATATAAACCCCAAACTTTACGAATAAAGGTTTAATTTTCTCGAAATATTTTTTTTAATATTATGGTGTGGATTTGAGATAATGTTATAGATGTAACATTCCAGAATTTTAACTGTTATATTAAATATTTATTGAATTATTTAAGTATTTAATGGATGTGTTCATTGTTGAATAATTGTTAATTATTTGTTAAATAAATAATTAAGGAAATTAATTATTATATGCTAATTTAATTTAATTATTAAGTTAGAGAGTTTTGATTAATTGAATTATTATTCTTTTATTTGAATTTATAATTAAAAGGGTGTATTAGTTGATTAAATAAAGTTATAATTATATAGAAAATTATAATTTTGTGGTATTGATTTACGTATTAAAGTAATTTAATAAATTATTATTAGAATTAATTTAATTAAATAAAAGTGTGACAAATAACCTTTTATAAAGGAGTTATTAAAATAACTTAAAGGAGTTTAATTCAGTTTTGTCAAACAAGGCCTAATGCCTATTGAGTCTTTATTCTAATTGAGTTTTACCAAACAAGGCATAAGGATTAATTGATTATTTTTTTTAGTGGTTAGCCAAACAAGCCTTATGGCTTTTGGTTTTCAAAACTTGGATAACTGATATCAGTTATATTTATATTTATATTATATAATTAATATGTATTATATCTTATACGTTATATTCTAAGACGTAGAATTAGAATAGAGAGGAGAAGAGAGTTTACAGAGAGAAAAGAAGAGTGAAAGAAAGGCTAGGGAATTGCAGAGAAGAAGAAGCTTGAGAATCAAAAGGGTTGTCCATCATCTTCTTCAAACAAGGTATCATCTAAACTCTATTATTGTTTTTCTTTTCAAAGTTATAGTTGTATTCTCTCTCCCAATTTTCTCCATAAAAATTTTGTAGAAGTTGAATTTTTTTTGTTATGTATGTGATTTTATATGATAATCTAGTATTGTTAAACTATTTTCTTAAGCTATAATTGAGAATAGTCAAAGAATTTATATTATGTATGGGTTGTGAAGAAAAGCTATTTTTACAGAGAGTTTTGTGAATATATATTGTTTAGTTTAAGGTAGAAATTAAGGGTTAATTAGTTGTTTAGTTGATAAATTGACTATTGAATTTGATAGAGTATGTATAAACATTGATAAAATGCTTTGAATTAACTGTTTTGGTTGAAAAACAAAATCACAGTGTTTGTTTTCATTAAAAACATCAAAAAGTGAGTTTTTATCAAAAACATGTTGTAAATTCGTTGTTTATGTTTTTTTATGGGTAGAAACATGTTAAGAGTCTTTGAATTAAGTTTATATGAAGTCTCTATATGAATTACATGTTAATTAGACTGTTAGAAAGTAGCTTGTAGGCCAAAATTGGCTTTTGTTCATCTTTATTCTTAGAAAATTTGTCGATTCGAAGATCTATGATTTAAGCGCCACAGTCATACAACCATGAAGACAACATTATTCACGCCATGAATAAAGACATGCATCTAACGCTACCGGTAGTAGTAAATATAAAAATGGTAGTCATTATCATCAGTAGCCACAATGTAGAACCACAATATAAACTATGGCTATTGCGATGCGAGTTAGCAGAATGGTCTGACATTGTTAATTTTGTACTACAGGCTACACATAACCATTCCTTTGCACTACAGGCTAAAGATATTCAGTTATATCATTATTTAGGACTGAGGATAGTGAAAAATATCTTAAAGAAAACGAATCCAGTGAAATAAAAGGATAAAGATTAGGGATTCGTACTTCGGTTTATCCAAGTTCAAAAATACTCCATAATAATCAATTGTGGAGCAAAATTCAAGAATGAAGATCAAAACATGGATACAATCAAAGATAGTAACCATAGTAGACAACTTGGACAAAGAAAAGAAAATTTAATTTTTCTATGAATATTGTCGTATTCGTGAATAGTGCCGTATACATGAATAATGTCGTATATGTGAATAGTAACCCCGACATGAAAAGGTAAAAATTTCATAATAAAAATTATACTTCATGAATAGTACTTATAAATAGTACTCATGAATAGTACCGTATTCGTGAATAGCGACGTATACGTGAATAGTGTTGTATATGTGAATAGTAATCTCGACATGAAAAGGTAAAAAATTCATAATAAAATTCATACCAATATTTCGGTATAATGATATTGAAAGAAATAACATCATTTACGAAGAAAATAACACCCCTTACCTTAAAAAAATAGTACTTCTGGCTGAAATATCGGATATAATGCTGAAAGAAACTTACACTGAATAGCAACACTCAAAGTATCTAAATAGTCACAAAAATACGCTCGAGATTATAGAGAGAAATTTTTTTATTCTGGTGTGATTTTCAATTCTAACCTAAGCACCCTATTTATAGGAAAATGATAGAATGCCAAAGCAGACTAATCTGCTATCGGTGGCTTAACCTACTGCTATTCACGCACACCACCATTAAACTTCAGCAATTTTTTCCACCAAAAACAAAAGTGGGGACCACCCTTGTTTTTAATAATAAAAATATTTATTTCTGAAACTTCAATTATTCATAATAAATAGCCCTTTTATCAGGAAAAATACAAATTTTATGTCCTTTCCATAGGAAATTTAATTCTTTACAACTTTATAAAAGAAAGTTTTTCTAAATTCCAAACAAAAAATGACTGAAATCCATATACGGATGATTTTTAATACCTCAATTCTGACAAAATATTGATAAAATACTTCAGCATTAATTCCTTCATTTATATCCACATAAAAAAATTATTTTCTTATCATATAAATCAATAATTAATTATTCATAAATAATATTATAGAATCACAATAATGACAACCAGGTTGTTCCCAGGAAAGAGGGGGCTTTTCGATAAGAATTTCTCCTTACTGGCGCGTAATTAGGTGATCAAACCCCTTTCCTAGATAGAACTTCCTTAGACATTGTCAATAATGCTATCTAATAATATTATTCAAATAATATGAATTATTGATCTAATAATGGGAAATACTATGCAGTGTCAATTATTGAAACAAAATTAATATAAAATATCAAAGAAGCAATTATTGAATCAATAAAATAAAATATTAAACAGTAATTACTGTAACAATTATTGAGTAGTGCCTTCTTACGTAAGAATCAATAATCTAAAAAATCTCATACAATCTCGTGTGCTTCTTGCATGAACCACGCGCGTATTCTTGTACTTTAACCACTAGGCATTCCAACAGTGTTAACGGTAATAACTACGCCATTATTTATAAAAAAATCATACTTGTCATTTTTTTCATTCGATAGTTTTCTGTTATGGGGCCCACAAATGGTTGCGCCGTCGTATGAATATTCCCCGACAACAAGAATATTCCACGACCAAACGAATATTCCCCGACAAGAATGAATATTTTATAATCACATGCTTATTTTATAAAATTTGCACATTTTACCCATAACTTACTACATTAATCAAATCCACTCCTTACTATTTCAAAATAATTAATAGAGGAAATTCAATTTTATTTATAAAAAGTTGGGGTCTTACAACCTTCCCTCCTTACGAAATTTCGTCCTCAAAATTGACGTACGTACCTGGTGTTTCGAAAAAGGTGAGGGTATCTCGCTTTCATTTCTGACTTCAACTCCCAGGTCATTTCCTCAATAGCATGGTTCCTCCAAAAAACTTTGACTTGTGGTATAACCTTTGTGCGTAGGACATGCTCTTTCATATCCAAGATCTTGACAGGTACCTCCTCGTACGTTAAATCTTCGGCTATCTCATCTAGTTCTAAATCAATAATGTGGTTTGGGTCTTTCACATATTTACGAAGCATCGATATGTGAAAAATATTATGAACACGAAACATGCTTGGAGGTAATGCGAATCTATAGGCCACATTTCCTACTCGGTCAAAAATCTTAAATGGACCAACAAATCGTGGATTAAACTTTCCTCTCTTCCCGAATCTTGTAACTCCCTTCCATGGAGCAATACGTAACAATACATGATCCCTAATATTAAACTCCACGTCCTTTCGATGAAGATCCGCATAACTCTTTTGTCGATCTTGTGAGGTTTGTATACGTTGCCGGATTATTTGAATCTTTTCCGTAGTCATACATACCAATTCTGGTCCTAACAATGTTGCTTCACCCACCTCATCCCAGCATACTGAAGAACGACACTTTCGTCCATACAACGCCTCGAATGGAGCCATGCCTATACTTGCTTGATAACTGTTGTTGTAAGAGAATTCACCAATGGCAAGTACTTATCCCAACTTCTTTTGAAATTTAGGACACAGAGTCTTAATAGATCTTCAAGAGTTTAAATAATCCTTTCTGATTGCCCATCCGTTTGAGGATGGTGTGCCAAACTAAATCGTAAATCCGTGCCCATAGCTTTCTGTAAACTAACCCAAAATCATGAAGTGAATCTTGGGTCACGATCCGAAACTATGGATACTGGCATGCCATGCAATCTCACAATCTCATTCACGTACATACGAGCAAGACGTTCAAGGGAATAAGTCTCCCGTATCAGCAAGAAATGAGTAGACTTGGTTAATCTATCAACAATAACCTAAATTGCATCTATGCCTTGAGAAACCTTGGGAAGACCCGTAACGAAATCCATGGTAATGTGTTCCCACTTCCATTTTAGAATCTCAAGTGGTTGCAATGGACCCTTTAGCAGTTGATGCTTCGCCTTTACATGTTGACAAGTTAAACACCTCGAGATAAACTCCGCGATCTCTCTCTTCATATTGTTCCACCAAAATGTATGTCGAAGATCATGATACACTTTGGTACTCCCAGGATGGATTGCAAACGGTGTGTTGTGTGCCTCCATCATGATTCTATGTTTTAAGTCAGAATCGTTAGGAATGCAAAGTCTGGAGTTGACTATAAGTATTGCTTCTTCATCGATTCTTGCTTCTAGAATAACACCTTCTTGTACTTTCTTCTTTACACGCATCAACTCTGGGTCTGTGGCTTGAGCAGCTTTAACTTTATCGATTAAAGTTGGTTCTACTCGTATGTTTGATATCATCACGTGGGTACTTGGAGCCTTTAACTCTATCTCCATCCTTTGTAAGTCATACAAAATGGGTCTTTGCATTGACATTATCGCACTCGTACCCGCATATTATCTTCTACTCAACGCGTCAGCTACCACGTTCGCTTTTCCAAGATGATATTGAATAGTATGGTCATAATCTTTCAACATCTTGAGCCAACATCGTTGCCGCATGTTGAGTTCCTTTTGGGTGAAAAAATATTTGAGGCTTTTATGGTCTGTATAGATCTCCATTTTCTCCCTATACAGGTAGTGTCTCCAGATTTTCAACGCGAAAACGACTGCTTCCAACTCCAGATCATGAGTAGGATAATTCCTCTCATATTTTTTGAGTTGCTGCGAGGCATAGACTATGACTTTCCCATGTTGTATGAGAACACATCCTAACCCTTTGCCTGAAGCATCGATGTAGATAACAAATCCATCCGAACGAGATGGTATTGTCAGAACAGGTTCCGAAATGAGTCTCCTCTTGAGCTCTTGGAAACTCTTCTCGCATTCCTCGCTACATACGAATTTTGTATCTTTTTGAGTCAGCTGAGTTAACGGAGTAGCGATTAGAGAAAATCCTTCCATGAATCTCCGATAATAACCAGTTAAGCCCAGAAAGCTACGTACTTTGGTCACCGACTTCGGTTGCTCCCAACTTTGTATTGCTTCAATCTTCGCCGAGCCAACAGATACTCCATGTTTTGATACCACGTGCCCAAGGAATGCTACTTCCTCAAGCTCGAACTCGCATTTCTACAGCTTGACATATAGCTTGTTATCACGAAGCCTTTGAAGTACCAGCTTCAAATGGTGCTCATGATCTTCACGGCTTTTGGAATAAATGAGGATGTCATTAATAAAGACAACAACGAACTGATCCAAATATTCCTTGAACACACGGTTCATTATATCCATGAAAGCAGCAGGAGCATTATTCAATCCAAAAGACATGACTAAGAATTCATAATGCCCATACCGAGTTCTGAAGGCAGTCTTTGGAATATCCTCAGTTTTAATCTTCAGTTGATGATATCCAGAACGAAGATCGATCTTTGAAAAGAACTGTGCTCCTTGCAACTGATCGAACAGATCATCAATGCGAGGTAGCAGATACCTATTCTTGATGGTGACATGATTTAATTCCCGGTAGTTAATACAAAGTCGCATACTCCCGTCTTTCTTCTTTACGAATAAAACAGGAGCACCCCAAGGAGATGTATTAGGACGAATGAAACCGATGTCTAACAACTCCTGTAGTTGGACCTTTAACTCCTGAAGTTCAATAGGAGCCATTCGATATGGGGTTTTAGAAATGGGTTTTGTACCAGGTTCAAGATCAATAAAGAATTCAACTTCACGTTCTTGTGGTAGACCGAAAAGTTCTTCAGGAAATCCGTCAGGAAATTCATTAACAACAGAAATATTATTCAAATCTGACGTATTTTTGTTTAAATCCATAACATGGGCTAAGAAAGCTTGACACCCATTTTTTAATAAACGAATGGCTTTATGGCTTGATATGACAGTGATTGACTTTAGTGGTTTGGTTGCTTGAATTCACATAACAGGTTGGTTAGGAATATAAAAACTAACAACCTTACGAAAATAATCAATTTTGGCATGATGAATAGTTAACCAATGAATCCCTAAAATCACATCAAATGCAAATATGAGATAAGATCAACAAGTAATGTGATGGTGGAAACTTGGATCAAGCAAGATTTATAAATAGTGGATGTAATAAAAGTTTCTCCTAACGGAGTCTTAACAGATAAGTCAAAGTCTAATTTCTCTAGAGTCAAGTTCAAACGTTGAGCACAAGCAGGAGAGATAAAATAATGGGTAGAAACCGGTATCTAGTAAGGTATAAACTTTGCAAGAGTTTATGATTAACTAACCCGTGATAACTTCGTTCGGTTCCTCACTTTTTGGGAAGTTACAAAAAGTGCTCTCACTTGAACCACCGATTTTGACTTGTCTGGGACAGCCTTTGGTGTCATCATTACCGCTAGAATTGACTTTTGCTATAGGGCATATTCCACCCTCAACTTCTCCGTCGTACTCCTGTTTCATGATCTAAATCATTAATCTTCGATCCATGTCGAATTGGGGTTGACCGCAATGTACAGGGTAATTCAAAACTCGATGTTTGGTTCTCCCAATTGCAATCCAAAAAGAGAAATACATATCATCTATTTTAGCCTTTTTGGATCGGACTTCTCTTTCCACAATATCAACGCGTCGTGCGGCTTTTACCCATGCATCCTTCATTCTCAATGTTCAATTGTTTCTTCTTTCAGCTGATCCTTGACATTTAAATTCTCAGATTCCAGCTTTATCATCTTATACTCTGCCAATGAGTGCTTCTGTTCAAGCATCACATATCGGGTAACACAAGCTTGAATTGTTGTATCCTTTTGTTCCACGACCGCCTGCCGTTCTTCAGCCTGTCTTCAAACTCATGAATACGATTTTGCAATTCTACATTTCGATCATAAAGTTCTCCTAATAAATCCTCCTCAGGTTCCTCTTCTTCCTCACTCTCAGCTGCTACCTCTGTGACTAGCTCGGGTGCAACTATTAATTCTTCAATCACCATATGGATATCTCTAATTTCTTCTTCGCCTGACATCGCATAATCCTAGTTGGTGATTAGAGGTGTCTCCACGGTCTCATTCACTCCATTGTTAATATTTTCAGCTGCCATTCTCAAAAACTGCTATAAAATAAGGGTTAATTAAAGAAATTGACATACCACATAATACCCCTATATTCTGACCGACCAATAAATAAGCTTAGGTAGGACACACTAGCGAAGGATTTACTCGTCTCTCCCCTCCTAGTTCTATTCCCCGATTTCCGCCAAAGACCATATACCTAAGCTTTGATACCAATTGTGACGCCCCCAAAATAAGTATACATCACCTATTCTGAGTCGCAAAATACATGGTACAGAAATCAAATACAACTTCATTATTACAATTGTCGTGCAAAATACAACAACACGTAAACTTTGAGTTTTAATACAAATATTATCTTCTAGACAATATCCAAACTCAAATAAGTCCTCATTATAATTATTGATACACTATTTTACAAAATAGTAAGGACTGCTAAAACAACTGACTTAAAACATCACTCCACACCCCGACTAGTTCCCGCTATATTCTCGCCTCCTGAGAAGAAAAATAGAACAAAAAGGGAAAAAGTGAGCTCAACTAGTCCAGTAAAGAATATTATGACTAAGATAATGTAGAAAAAATTATCATTAGCCTTCAATAAATCAGATAAAATATAATGGACAGCAAGTTTTAGATCAATATTCGCAGTGAAAATAACAATTCATTAGAAGAGTTAAGTAGAGAATGAAGTCTACTATCTTCTATGATTTAAAAGTCCATCATCAATATTTTATCCCTGTAACATCAATCAATATACATCTTGAACCAAATATTCATCTTTCCTTTACGGGCCAAATATATTCATTTGTATCACCAGTTGGTCATGTTCATCTCAACACATGTTCATCCTTGAACCACGACCAAAGATATTCATCAGGTAATCATTAATCTTTGCACTACAGGCCAAAGATATTCAGTTATATCATCATTTAGGACTGAGGATGGTGAAAAATATCTTAAAGAAAACGAATCCAGTGAGATAAAAGGACAAAGATTAGGTATTCGTACTTCGGTTTATACAAGTTCAAAAATACTCAATAATAATCAATTGTGGAGCAAAATTCAAAAATGAAGATCAAAACATAGATACAATCAAAGATAGTAACCATAGTAGACAACTTGGACAAAGAAAAGAAAATTAAATTTTTCTGTGAATAGTGTCGTATTCTTGAATAGTTTCGTATACGTGAATAGTGCCGTATACGTGAATAGTAACCCCGACATGAAAAGGTAAAAATTTTATAATAAAAATCATACTTCGTGAATAGTACTGTATTCGTAAATAGTGTCGTATACGTGAATAGTGTCGTATACATGAATAGTAACCTCGACATGAAAAGGTAAAAATGTTATAATAAAACTCATACCAATATTTCGGTATAATGATATTGAAAGAAATAACATCATTTACGAAGAAAATATCATCCCTTACCTCAAAAAATAGTACTTCTGGCTAAAATATTGGATATAATGCTGAATAACAACACTGAAAGTATCTAAATATTTATAAAAATACGCTCGATATTATAAAGAGAGAAAATTTCTGATTCTGGTGTGATTTTCAATTCTAACCTAAGCACCCTATTTATAGAAAATTGCTAGAACGCCAAAGCAGACTAACCTGCTACCGGTGGCTTAACCTGCTGCTATTCACGCACACCACCATTGAACTTCAGTAATTTTTTTAACCAAAAACAAAAGTGGGGACCACCCTTGTTTTTAATAATAAAAATATTTATTTCTGAAACTTCAATTATTCATAATAAATAGCCCTTTTATCAGGAAAAATACAAATTTTATGTCCTTTCCATAGGAAATTTAATTCTTTACAACTTTATAAAAGAAAGTTTTTCTAAATTCCAAACAAAAAATGACTGAAATCCATATACGGATGATTTTTAATACCTCAATTCTGACAAAATACTGATAAAACACTTTAGCATTAATTCCTTCATTTATATCCACATAAAAAAATTATTTTCTTATCATATAAATCAATAATTAATTATTCACAAATAATATTACAGAATCACAATAATGACAAGCAGTTCGTTCCCAAGAAAGAGGGGGCTTTCAGATAAGGATTTCTCCTTACTAGGGCGCAATTAGGTGACCAAACCCCTTTCCTAGACAGAACTTTCTTAGACATTTCCAATAATGCTATCTAATAATATTATTCAAATAATATTAATTATTGATCTGATAATGAGAAATATTGTGCAGTGACAATGATTGAAACAACAATAATATAAAATATCAACGAAGCAATTATTGAATCAATAAAATAAAATATTGAACTATAATTACTGTAATAATTATTGAGTAGTGCCTTCTTACGTAAGAATTAATAATCCAAAAATATTGTGCAATACTGGTATGCTCTTTTGTGCGATATGCGCATATTATTCTACTTTAACCACTAGGTATTCCAACAGTGTTAACGGTAACAACTACGCCGTTATTTTTAAAAAACTCATAGTTGTCTTTTTCTTCATCCCACAGTTTTCCGTTATGGGGCCCACAAATGGTTGCGCCGTCGTAAGAATATTTCCCGACAACAAGAATATTCCACGACCAAACGAATATTCTCCGACAACAATGAATATTTTATAACTACTTGCTTATTTTGCAAAATTTACATATTTTACCCATAACTAACCACATTAATCAAATCTACTCCTTACTATTTCAAAATAATTAATAAAGGAAATTCAATTTTATTTATAAAAAATTGGGGTCTTACAAAGAGTTATTCACTAAGCATGCGGTAATTCGCGTAGACAGGTTACTCCCGCAGATTAATAAAGAATAGAATGACAACCCTTATGAGTACGAAGTAAATAACATCTTTTACGAATACGAAAGAAATAATACCCCTTATAAATACAAAAAGTAACATCTCTTACCTTAGTAGAAGATTGGATACTGTAATAATGTAGTAGCAGAATACTCTTCTTCTTTCTCTCTTATTATCTCTCTATAGTTTTAGTGAATTCGTAAGAAATAATGAAGGAATGAGCTTCTATTTATAGGAGAATGGACTAAATAGTAACTAATTCACGAACGGTCCAGATTGATTTATTATTAAAATAGACGGTCCATATTGATTTACTATTAAAACTTCAACTGACGGTCCATATTGATTTACTATTATAACTTCAACCAGCGGTCCATATTGATTTACTATTATAACTTCAACCAACGGTCCATATTGATTTATTATTATAACTTCAATCGACGGTCTGAAAAATTAGCACATCTTCCCATGGAATAATAAGTCAAACTTACAACAAACGTCTCATGACAAACCCCTCTATTTATATCAAAAAAATTGAATAAATAATTACCACAACACATTTTTAATGTTTCAACAATTATTCATCATTTAATATTATAACTCATAATATTGACAACCAGATCATTCCTAGGAAAGATGGGGCTTTTTGATAAGAATTTCTCCTTACTGGAGCGCAATTAAATAACCAAACCCCTTTCCTCGACAGAACTTCTTAGACATTGTCAATAATGCAAATAATAATATAAATAATTGTGTCATCTCAATTATTAATTTAATAATATAAAATATTATGCAGATGATACTGTGACAATAATTGAACAAAACTGAGTGACTTCTTACGTAAGCATCAATTAGGAGTGAGCAAAAAATGGATAAAACCGAATAACTGAACACAACCGAATTTTTTTAACCGAATTATTTCTGTTTTTCAATTTCTTTCTAATTTCGGTTATATCCGATTTATTGTTCGGTATTCAGTTTCAGATTCGGTTTTCAAAAATAGAATATTCAGGTATCCGAATTACCGAATTTATTGCTTAAAAAATAATAATTTTATAATGCATTCTTCACTCTTCAGCCGTAAGCCCATACATTCGAACTACAGACTTCAGCCCATTCTTTAGCCCATTCTTCAGCCCATTCGAGCATTATAAAAATTATAAAAAAACACAGTGCCCCTCAACCAAACCCCTCGCTCTCTCTCACACTCGACACTCCCCTCAGGCCCTCACTCTATCTCCTTATTTTCTCTCTAAAAATGACTGATCAGAACTCTGGCACTGTCCAACTCCAAAGACAACAAAGACCCACCACCGCTCAGACAACATTCCTCCGTAAACTCCATGAACACGCGTCAAACTCCGGCCAACTCTTCGGATTCCTTACTCTAGTGATCTCCGGCGCCATTTTACTTTTTTTTCATCGGTCGACTATAACTACCACGGTTTTGGGTCCGATTTTCTTCACCCCATTGATTACGATTTGAACCCGATTTGGGTCCCGGTCGAACAAGTGCTTTTCATTGATGTCTCAGATTTTTTATCGGTTTGTGGATTTGGAGTCGGTAGTGTTCTTTGTTGTGTCTTGGATTTATAGGTATTAAGGTGGGTTTCTTTCTTTGTGTGTTGGATTTGGGTTGATTATACGAGGAGCAGGATTGAAGGATTATCCTAGGTAGTAGCACTATTCGGTTATTACCCGAAATACCGAATTTACAATTCGGTATTCGGTTATTACTAAAATTCGGTTATTAGTTCGGATATTAAAAATAGGAATATTTCGGTATTCGGTTATAAGAATGATCGACCCCTAACATCAATAATCGGAGAGATTTATGCAATAACAGTGTGCTACTCTTGTGTGACAACGCCGACATTGTTCTTTTATCACCGAATATTTCAACAGTTTAATAGTAAAAGTCTTGTCGTTATTTTTATAAAAAGGTTATTTTTGTCGCTTTCTATATCTGACAGTTATTCCGTTATGTGATCCACCAATGATTGCGTCGCCGTACTGATATTTCCCGACAAAAAGAATATTCCCCGACCAAACGAATATTTAATGACAACTTGCTTATTTTATAAAATTTTCACATATCACCCTTAACTTTAACCTTTTATCAATTTAACTAATTACTGAATAATAATTATAAGAAAAATTGAATATTTTTTTGTTCATAAAATTTGGAGTCTTACAGTAGCATTGTTATAAAAATCACTCATTTTACTTACTTTATAATTGAAGAATTTAACTATATTGATCAAGACTAAATTAGTATTTGTAATGTTTTTGTAAAAGTGTTCCCTATTTTTATTAGCACAAGTCTTCCTCAAAGATATATTAGTTGTGCAAAATTATTTCTCCAACCCTTTTTGTCAATAAAAAAACTGAATTTTTTTAAATTAAATTTGACAGAAAGTGTTAACATATTATTCATGCCTAAAGTAAGGTTATTATAATTATTATGATGGTTAAACCTATTTGAGACACATTTGAAGACAATAAAATTCGCATTTACGATAGAGGAGAGACAAATGTAAGCTAAGATGTCTCAAATTAGGGTTCAAAATCATCTTAATCAAACCATGAGTTTTAAATTAGGGCTAAAATCCATATCAAACAAATCATATTTTATAAAATTAAAGTTACAAGTAGTTGTTAGGGTTTAAATTAGTGTTGCAAATGGAACGGATAATTCAATTGCCACATTGGGAACATGATGACATACCTGTTAGCTCTATAATAATTTTAATTTATGCAACATAATAATACGTAAGTATTTTTTTTTGTCAAATTCAATTAACATAATTTGCTTTATTATCAACGGAAAAGGTTGGAGGATTAATTTTACATGACTATTGTATCTATTGGGGAGACTTATGCTAAAAAATAAGTTTAGAAAACACTCACAAAAATATGACAAATAAAAGGTTTAGATTTGCAATTTAGTTTGTTGATCAATTAGAATTGAAACCATCTGTACATGTTAATGTCTTCATTTTAAAAGAAAAAAATATAAATAACACAAGTACTCCCTCCATCCTCAATTTTTTACTCAAAAGAGTACATAAACTAATAAATCTAAAAGAATCCATAAGTGTGTATAAATCCTTTTTTTCGTAGTTGTAGAAGCGGTTTTTGTTGGAATCCTTTTTTTATCATTTTAAGGAATTGGTTAGTCATCCAGTCTTTAGCAGTTCTCCGATCCGAGGCTAATTCAATTCACGATTGTTGAATCTTGCTAACGTCTGTAATTTAAAGAGAGTGCCCCCAGGGGGGATAAGCTCTTCTCTCTGTCCTGTGCGTGCTATTTATAATAAGGAATACCTGGCCCTAAAGGACCAGACTCTAAATTCTGTCTCCTTGCATAATATGAATTCCAAACATTCATGATCTGGATGTGAATGAGTCGAATTACTTCTCCCTCGGTCTATTAGTGAACCATCTCTCCAGGGATTGATATATTTTAAAAGTACACATATTTTCATATAAACACTACTATTAATTGAATTACTCGTTTTTATAGGGGAATATTATTTTTATATAAGTTTTTGATATTTTCACATGATCCCCTCTCACACGAAGATAAGACCTATTTTCTTCTCATATAAGAGAAAACTGTGTAAAAATATTAAAAACACACGTAAAAATATCAATTTTATATTTATATTGGTCATCTCAAACGTTATTATTAAAATAAATTTATTAATTACTGGTATTTAATATCAACTTTAATTTGTGTACACCATTTTAACGAAAAATAATTTTCATATTGTGTCCCACCAAAAAATTGCATAGAGGTAGTTAAATAAAATGCTTCATATTTACACAATGAGACAACATTATTATTAAAGGGCCACTCCAATTTCATTATTTATTGAGTCTACTTTTGGTTTGTTTCATCACCTGCCAACCCACCACTTCTCTCTTCTCCCTGTATATCTGTCCACCACTTATCTAACCCTTAAATTTTTCTCTCTTCCATCAGTTGCTCTGTTTTTAGAGCAAAATAGAGCATTTGATTGTAGAGCATAATTAGAAAGAATGGCATTTGCAGGAACAACCCAGAAATGTATGGCCTGTGAAAAGACTGTTTATCTTGTTGATAAGCTCACAGCAGATAATCGTATCTACCACAAAGCTTGCTTCAGATGCCATCACTGCAAGGGAACTCTCAAGGTTTAATTATCATTTTATATCTGTTTTTGTTTTACTACTTTTTAGTACTTCAATTTCTTATGGAATAAGAAATTCATTTGCTCAATTGAAAAAAAAAACAGAAGGAAAAAAAAACCATTATCTGCATATGACATTACATGAAAATTTTGTAAGAAATTCCTCAATTTCTGATCTTTTATCTTTATGTAAATATGTAGTCCTATTTGATCTGGGTAATTCAAGGTAACTCTCAAAGGTTTACAGATTATATTTTATTCTTTGTGATATCGGTTTTTATTTTACTTTTTTAGTACTTCAATTTCTGATAGAATAAGTAATGCATTTGCTCAATTGAAATCCAAGATGAAGAAAAGAAAAAAAAAATCCCAATTATCTGCCCATGACATTAGTTCATTACATGAATAATTTATAAGGAATTCCTCACTTTCTGTTCTTTGTGTAAATATAAGCTCCTATTTGATCTGGGTATTTGTTAATTTCTCTATACTTTTCTAAATTTCACTTGTCTACATATAGTTCATCCTTAAGTTTGTGTTGTTGATCTTGCTAAATCTCTATACCAGAAGATTTACTTGATAAAATTATGCAATTTTGGTAATGCAGTCAATTTAATATGATTTCCTAGATTACTTAATTTTGCATTTCAATTTATGCCAGTGAGATCTGTTCTGATGTGAGAAGTAATTAGGATTATTGTAGGCAAAAGTAAATGAAAATAGCCAGGAATTCAGTTTTTCTTTTCCTTTTTTAGCATGGGAAATAAGAATTCATTACATTGTGGGTGAGGGGTTGGATTTTATTTTATTTTATTTTTATTTTTTTTGGGGAGGGGGGGTTTGTTTAGGGGTGGGTGGGTGGGTGGGTGGGTGGGGGAGGGTGGTGGGGAAGGTTAACTTCATCTGCAAATGCCGGAAGTAGTAAATTAAAACTTCAAATGAATCTTGCTCTTGCAGATCTAC
Source organism: Panax ginseng (assembly GCA_020205605.1). NCBI lineage: Eukaryota > Viridiplantae > Streptophyta > Magnoliopsida > Apiales > Araliaceae > Panax > Panax ginseng. The sequence continues at coordinate 98,553,450 of CM035137.1, forward strand.
CTTTGTTTGATAAACTAGGACCAATTTGTTGATTCTTAAATAAATTTAGAAAAATAAAAATATCAATTTGATTATCATATACTATCCTATTGACTTATGTTGGTGTTTGCAGCTTGGCAACTACAATTCCTTTGAGGGTGTTTTGTATTGCAGGCCACACTTTGATCAACTCTTCAAAAGAACCGGCAGTCTTGACAAGAGTTTTGAAGGTAAATAAAAAAAAAATCAACAAATTAGATAAAAGTTAAGTAATCCTATTCTTAGAGACTCAAGCCAATTTATTATTTTCCAATTATCTTTCAGGAACACCAAAGATTGTCAAACCAGAAAAACCAGTTGACAGTGAGGTAATTATCCATCAACTAATGCCTCGTTTAGATGTCTCATTGAAATGCAGTCATTTCAGAATTATTTTTTTTTTAAAATCTCAATTTATATATAAGAATTATTTTTGACCAAGTATGAGCTAGACTATGTAATTTAGTCACGCACATGACTAATTATGGGCTTGAACATACATGTACAATTTCAAAAAGGGGAAATGATAGCATATGTAGGGAAGCTAAAATGTTACTTAAAGCATGCCTAAACATAAAACAAAATTTCCAGAAGCTATGCTACTTAATACTCATCTTATTCTTTGAACAGAAATCAATAGCTAGCAAAGTCTCGGGTATGTTTGTGGGAACAAGAGATAAATGTTTGGGATGCAAAAACACCGTCTATCCGACTGAAAAGGTAATAACCGACAACCTTGAACTACAAATGTATGAGCCACTTGTGTTTATACTCAGTATCTTATATTTATTGCATATACTTTGACTTCTATCTTCTGTTTTTTATGGTTTGCGTTTACAGCAAATATCGAAATGAATGAATGTCGTTAGATTACAGGTGTTGTAAACTAACAATATATATAGTTTAAAAGTAGACCCTAACAAAAATCTTAATTGTTAAAGGTCTCGGTGAATGGAATTGCATACCACAAGAGCTGCTTCAAATGTAGCCATGGAGGGTGTACAATTAGCCCGTCAAATTACATTGCACATGAAGGGCGGCTTTACTGCAGGCACCACCACACTCAACTTATCAAAGAGAAAGGCAACTTAAGCCAGCTTGAAGGCGACCAGGAAAGGAATTCTGGAAGAGCAGGAGTTGCAGCGGAGTCATAATCCTCCTCATATATCGTTTGAGTTTCTCATTGTGGCACAACAGTCTTGTTTCTGCTCTACAAGATAAATGAATTTGTCGGTCGCTGATATGTGTGGAACTTTGTTTGTTATTCTTGTTTGTTTTTTTTTTGTTATTTTGAAATTGAGGATGTTCAGACTGAGAGTTGAATGCTTGTTTTCATTATATGGTTACTCATGTAGCAGTTCATATGTGAGTTTGCAACCCTCTGATATTAAAAGAAACATGAGGTGAACATTGATAACTTCTTTAGTGTTGCTTTTTGTTACACATTCTGAAGCTTTATTAAGGAATCTGTTTATGTTGTAGTTTTTTTATTTCTCTTGATTATTACTTTGATCACTGGTAATGTTAAGGAGTACAATATTTTTGGCTGACTTGAAAAAGAGTCCGTCTTTCGAGTAAGCTAAGAATGCCCAAGCACTTGACCCTAAAAAAGGCACTGACACTGTATATATAAACGATGTTAAGATCATAATACATTATTAAAATAACGGTGATTTTGTCTAATATACTTTGTTAATGATTTGTTATCATCCTACACCTTTTGTGTATACATTGACAATGAAACTATAACTCTTTCAAGAAACCAAAATATTCTCGATTCAATAAAAAGTTAAAGCCCAGATGTTTCAAGAACATGCCAAGTAGCCTAAGAAACTTGCTACAAATTTTGGCCAAGAGATAACACACTAATTACTAAATAAGAAATGATTAATTTCTTGCCTATAAATTGAAGATGGGAACATTAGTAGCCAAACACGCATGCATGTACCTGCCAAACAGTGCCTAGCTTTTCATGGGCTATTAACAATGAATTCCCAAATAACCATCCTTTTTTTTTGGTAGCTTTATAGCTTCCCAAAATGAATTTGAGCTGCAATATATAGATCTTGGTCTATACAAACATACACTTGTGCACAACCCCCACCTTAATGCACTGAGAATAGTAAGGATACTAATAAAAGAATGCACATTTATTTACATGAATATGCATTACAGTGCCAATGCTCAATGGTAGCAAGGCCCACAACTAGTTTATATGTTATAAAATACCAAGAAAGAATTTCAATCATTACAAAGTTTCATTGTATCTAGAGTACTATCCTTTTTAGCAATATGCTTGAGGTCTACAATGTGATTGTTGCGGAGAAACCCAAACCCAAATGTTCCATTGCGATACAGCCAAATCCTTCCCTCCACTTGTTGAGGATTCACGTTAGTCCCTGCTAAATCTGGAATAACCAGATCATAACTTGAATTGATGTAAAGAATGCACGAGACAGCTTCATTATCTGAATATGGCGGACACGGATGAATGTGATCTGATGCCTCAGGCGGCCGAAGATGTATCCGACTGTCGTACATGTATTGTTCTTGTGGAGAAAACGGAGACTCAATGAAGGTTGTATCTGATGTCCAAAATACTGGGGCATAGCCAGAAAAAGGTTTAGACGAGTCTTCAACCCTTCGGCAGGCAATACCTCCAATGTCATCATATGCCACCAAATAAAAATCCAAGTTCATGTCATCACAAATTCCCTGCAGCCAGAAGCATGGGAGAGAATCAAATGAGATGCAAGCAGTTAGTTATAATGTAACATCCACCATATTTTTAAATCATATACTACGATACAATTTACAATGCTGCTAACAAAAGAGCAACACCAAAAACTAGCATAATTTGAGTGGCCAAGCTCAAGTATATGTTTTTCCCAAATAGATTTAAAGGCTAGTTCAATAGTTAGGGATATACCTATTTCAAAAGTAAAACAGTTGGGAATGCATCATAAGATTGGAATTAGGAAAATGAAAACTTTTAACAAAAATTCATGTAAGGTCACAAGAAAAGCAATAAAATAAGTAAAAGAAAGTGTTAGACTTGGATCAAGTTAAACAACATGCATTAAAGCAAATACTCTCAATATAGCTAATGTGAGGCCATAACTTGAGTCTCAATAAGTAATATGTTATCATGGGGCACTCTATCAAAATGAGAAGGTAAGACTCGCAATCCAATTGAAGACCACATTAGTGTTTTTCTTCTCTTTTTATTTATTTTAACGACAAAAAACACAAATTAAGTCTAAATGATTCATCAACCTAACACAGTCCATCCTCGTCAATACCATCACCAAAACACAATGCCTAAAACTAGCTCACCTTTAATTGTGGACAACTTTAAACACCTATTCTACAATACACGTCAACCACAAGAGAAGACGAAAGAAAAGTAGAATATGTCCATTTAAGACGAAAGAAAAGTAGAATATGTCCATTTAATTTTAAGAGGAGAAAAGTAGGAAAGTAGTAACATAGGGGAGTAAAATCTATCACTTTCGATATTAGGCTACAATTTATACTAAAAAGAGTAATAATTAAACATAAACTCTTAACACCTAATTTTACACAACAAATATAGCTTTAAATCTATGGACCTAGGTTACTGAAAAACGCTAGCTAACTGTGTGTTGGTACGAATGTTCCAAAACATAGTACATTTTTGTTCCTTAACACTATCCAAAACTTCTTCTTTCTTTTTTTTCCCTCTTTTTAACTTATTAAACATGATCACAACTTTGGTTTGTGATTTACAAATGAGGGGCATCCTTTATGTCAGCCTTAAGCCATACAACCAATGGTTGAGATCAAATATAATTAAAGTTAGATTTGACAGTCTAAATCAACCTACAAATTATCTAGGATATTAACACTATTAAAATCGTTAGGCGGACCTAGGCAACAGAGGGGGCGTCAAATGCCTAGGCAGTGGCTAGGAGTTTCCCTAGGCGGATTAGGTGTTTTTTTAGGTGATCTTATTTATTTATTTTTCTATTGTATATACTTGTTATACTATACAAAATATATAGTATATGTAATTTTTTTAAATTTAACATGAAAAATTACCAAAAAAACAATCTTTTAAGGCTTAAAAAATTTATTTAAGTATTGTATAGTTTCAAAATAGAGGTTTGATTTTTCCAAGGCGGGGACCTAGGCGTCTAGCCAAATCAAGGCGGTAGAGGACCGCCTAGCACCTAGGTGGGGATTAGTTGGACCTAGGCGGAGAATTTTAGAACATTGTAATATAAACAAGAATATTCTAGAGAATGCCAACTAGTATAGCCAAATGAGCGTCTTGTAGACCTCCAATAAGTAATAACATGGCATCGACTTCTTGAAAATGCACATGTTGTGATACTACGCTCTATGTTACACATTCGGACAAGGTTATAGGTGTTGGACACTTCATTATAGTGTAAAAATTTGACAAAATTAAGGAGTATCTGTGTCGTACTCTTCAAAGTACTCGTGCCTGGTCGGACACTCCATTCAAGTCCATGTAGCTTACTTAGATTATACTTAGAAACAATTCGACCAGTTTTAATTACATCTCAACTAGTTTTAACTATATATTTAAGAAAACTTAATTGGCGTACCACGTTTTGTTTACAACGTATTTTGTAGTAACTAAGTGACCAAAAATACCCTATCCATATCGTACTCTGAATCACGGCGAGTGATGTTTTTTGTTACCGTTTTTGTTCAACATATCGAACCAAGATCCAGGTAACATAGCTATGGACCATATCGTGCATAAGATATTAGTACTACATTGTTGTTCTACACTGCAAGTCTGCAACTCTTCAATCAAGCTGAATACACTAACAAGTTCATGCTTATTGAACAATGGCAAGACTTTTTATGGCAAAACTTAATCAAACTTGATGGATGTGATGAGTGATAAAGTGTGAGCAACACTGAAATAAAGAAAATTAAGACTGAATAATCTCAATAATCCATAACAGACAAGGATGTTTACAAAACACAATTGTATATAGTAGAAGAACACAACCTTCCAGAGACCCTGCAAAGGCCGCGAAGGCGTAGGTGAACAATTGACAATCTTCACGAAAATGCTCCGGCTCCCACTTCATCCTGCCATGCCTCTCCTTCTCTTTCCTCCTCTGCCTCCTCGACCATCTATCCCCTCCTGGACTCGTCCTGTTTGCAAAATACTGATACATTTCTGACATGAATTGGTCCGGCAAGCTCCCAGGAGAGCCATTGACATCTTCCACAACCCCGAAATCCTCTCCCCTCAAATTCCCCGAACTTGAAACCCTCATAACCCCACTCTTCCGCCCATCTGGGGATTTGGAATAAGAAAAGTTCAAATTTTCCTCAACAACAACATAACATTTCCCCATAAAATTAATATTAACCGGAATTAACTCATTCTCCACAACCCCCAATTCACAATTAACCAAATCATCAAATATATCGACCCGGGAATCCGGATCAAGGAAGTTCAAATTCTCACCCTCGGGACACAGACAAATCCATAAAAATGGGGCCTTTACCACATTGTAATTCCCAGTTTTGGAGGGCGAAACCCTAGACCCAGTAATGAAAGATGGGCCCCACTGAAAGAAAACAAGCGGCGGGGTAGAATTCTCACCGGAGTTCTTGTTCTGTCCGCTCCGGCGCCAGAACCCGATTAGATTTTCGAGTTCGGATAGAATTTTGTAGAGGCGTTTGTAGGTGATTTTTCCGGAGCCCCATTTTTTGATCTGGGTCTTGGAGCCCCACCGGCGGTCGCAGAGGGAGAACCAGAGCTTGGCGTCGTTTTGGCAGAGTGAGCAAAATCGCCTGGATGTGCAGGCGAAAGCCGAGATTTCAGAGGGATTAAGGAACGACAGGATGCTGAGCTGAACGTCTTCGGGGAAATCGGAGAATGAAATTGCAATCATTTCGCTGAGATTCGCCATCGATTTTGCTTGATTTGAGCTTGATTCTGGGTTACTAGATTTAATAACTTCGAAAAAAAATAGAGATGAAACTTGGCGGTGGCGGTGGCGGTGGCGTGGGGAAGATTCTTAAGAGGTGCGAATAATTTTGTCTGTTGTCTTAGATTTGAGACGATGGCTGACTGAGTGAACGAGCTTTCCTATAATAGGGCTAGTAATGTAACTTCACAATTTACACAAAACTCACCTGGGCTGGGCATTAGATTCCTGTTGGGTTGTTGTTAGTTGTTACTCCTCCCTCGAACTCAAATTTCTAGACTACGTTTTATTTTTTGTTGCTCCATATTTTTTGGCCCAATATAAAACTAAAAAGAAAAAGCTGATGATGTTACTCGAAATCATAAAATAAATATATAGGGACATTTTTATTGTTGTCCTAATGACACTTAGGAGGTATTTGTTTAGAGTTGAATGGAGTTGAATCTGAATAGCTAAATCGGTCAGTGCGTTTGTTTTGGTTTGAATGGCTGAATCGGTAAGATGGACGAGCTGAATGGCTAAGTCAGATTTTTTTAACTGAATGAAGTATAAAAAATTAAAAAATTTTAAAAAAATATTAACTATTATATTAAGTAATATTAAATAAATTTACAACAATTTTAAATTTTTTTAGAGGGATAAAATAATAAAGTTTTATCATTCAGATGTTTCAGACATGTCAATTATCAAACAACTTTTTTCATTCAGATTCAAATTCAGATTCATTCAGTTTTTATCAAACACCCCCTTAATACTTTAAAAGAACCGTAACAGTTGGCGCAGTGGTTTATGGTCGCCTTGAGATGAGTTGTAAACCCGGTTATCTTAGGTTCGACTCCCACTTGTAACAATTGTCAACGCAGAAATGTTCATGGAGTCGCGGATCGCCAGCGCAAACTAGTTCAAAGAAAAGGCTGGTCCGGACCGGGGGATTAATCCAACTACGGTTGAGAAACTCCACATTAGCAAAAAAAACCTTATTACACTCTGTTTCTGAGTTTTGAACACAAAAGAAAAGAATAGAAACTTAAATTAAAACAGAAAAGAAAAGAATAAAAAACTTGAAGTTTTCCTTTGTGTTGTTTTTAAGTTTTTAATAGAAAAGAATAGAAAATTTAAAATTGAGGACATAAGTTGTAATTTAAAATTTATTATATTAAAAGTTGAGGATAATGTGAGAATTATAAAAATATTACTTATTCCAATTTCTTTTCCGTCCAAATCAGGCCAATTTTGGATGGAAAACTTTGGTAGGAAAAATGACCAAGTTTTCTATCCATTTCTTTTCTTTTCCGTTTATTAAAAAACTCAAAAACATAAGAATTAGAAAGAAAACTTAAATTTTTCGTCCATTTCTTTTCTTTTCTGTCCATTTTAAAACTCAGAAACAGAGTGTAAAGGATCTTTATTATATTGTATAATTTTTGTTTTCACAATATTAACAACCCAAAGAAAAAAAAAATATAGTAAATAGAGTATGAATATTTATCCTAAAATATAGAATAGTTGTTTGAAAGTGAACTTAATGCATTTAGCATTTATCAATCTTGAAAACATTATAACTCATTATAGCATGATTATTTAATTTTATAGTGCATATATTTCTTCTCTTTAATGATTTGATCATTGAATTAAACATGTACCTATAACTAAAAATATTATTATCGCGGTATTTAATGTTTTATCTATTATCATATATATATATATATATATATATATATATATATATATAGTGGAATTAACGATATTTTGATCACTAGGGAAAATCATAAATACAGTTAACATTTCATTAATTGCGCTTCACTATAAAGTTGATTTGAAGGCTATTTATTTATCATTTCTCTTTTCTTAGCAACCAAAATCTAAGCAATACAAATTTCATTTTACACAAATTATACTCAACGGTTTAAACTTAATTCCAAACTACTAATTTTACAAACAACTAGTTTATAACATTAATCAAACAATTTCTCTCATACCTCACTAGCACTCGATTTGGTCCGTCTAAAGTCCATTTTCTCACTATATCGGTCACTCGCAACAGACGTTGAACTCCTACCAGACTTCCTATCTCGAAAATTAGGCCGCCGATTCGCCCCCGATTCGTTGAAAATCTGAAGTAACAAACCTTGAATTGACTCGGGAGCAACAAAAGATTTCACTTGTAAGAGTGATGAATAAGTGTTCAAAAATTCAGTATATGCAGGCACAACAAGCTTAATAGTAGCCTCTCTCATTTGTCCCCTCAAATCCTCATCAGGTATATTATAAGAACTCCTATGCCTTAATGTAATTTCATCAAACCCCTTCATAAAAGCCTCCAATTTCCCCCTCACCAAAGCCCCAATTCCTTCTTTATTTAGTCTCCCAATTTCTTCCTTGTCAAGTAATCTCACTAAACCTCCCCAAGCTTGCTTTTGGTACAAGTAAGCCGATTCTTCGGCAACGATTTTGTATCTCTTTTTCATATAATTCTCTCCTAATAACTTCCCCACCTCTGAATTTCTAGTCCTCATGTAAATGTACCAATACGTGTTCATCGTGAAGATGTGTTGCAACACTTTATCCTTGTAACGACCTCTTTTTGTTTCAACATTTCTCTCAAGGGCTTCAACAATGTTGGAAATTGCTTCATTGAGTAAATTCGCATCGGTCTCGGGTTTTGAAAGAATCCCGGCTTTCCAAATTTGTTCTGTTCTAAGAACTTGCGCCATAGGTGCACTATAAAGATCTGTAGCAAGGTATTTCAGGTAATTTATGGCGTACCGCACAACTTTTGGTACAGACCCATCTTGTGGCGGAGGTATTCCATCTTGATTGCTTTCAATTTGAAGCCCGAATTCCCAGAAAACTTTTGTAGATGCATGAACAAGTAGCTTCTCAAGTTCCCTAAATCTTGTGAAAATATCAGCCCCGGCTTCGCCTTCGAAAATTTGAGAAAACTGGGGCTTCAGTTTTTCTAATGAATCAAACATGTCTAATAGCTTAAAAAGCTTTTGGGGTTCTTTGTTGCTTCTTGCAACACCTTCGCCGAATCTGAAGAAAATTGCCATGATTTTGTCTGCGATTTTTACAAAGCATTCGGCCCAAATTTGTCCGTCCATGATGTTTCCTAGAACTTTTTTGCAGACGTTCTTTTCAGATACGAACACGGTTTTAACTGCAACCTCAAAGTGTTGGATCCAAAGGGAAATGGATGTTTCTAAGCTTTCCCATTGCATCTCATCGATTTCCTGTGGATTGTAAGTTCTTAGGTAATCTGGGTTCAATCTCATTAATGCTTTTGCAGCTCTTCTGTACCTCACCTGTTGAAATTGTATAAAGATCAGTTCTATAGAAAGCTAGCTAAACAATTTAACTAACCAGTACATCTTCTTAACAAGATTATTACAAACTAGCCTTTATATTCAAAGAATTTATCTTCCAAATTATACGAATATTCATTTTCATTGGAGTAAAGATTATAAGATCATAGACAAACAGGCAATACATGCCATTAAAATTGAGAAAAATTCATATGTTTAGATATGACTAAATACTTGTTCGTTTATCGGTCTATCGATCAGTCTATGGAGAGTTTGGAGTTCAAATACATTAAAAAAATGTGGTCATTACAAGCAATACCACAACTTATTACCTTACAAACACAGTGTTTAAGGTTCAAGTAAAACACATCAAAATTGGTGTCATGTATTTGAAAATTCAAATGTATAAAACGCTACTACTACAAATATTTTAAATATTGGTAACTAAACATAGCGTAACCATTCGTTAATTACTAGCTCTATACCACATAAAAAGTTTCATTCTAAATTTTAGAGTAAAATACACCGACACTCCTTACAAATAATTATAATAACATTCATATCTCCTCTAATATTTGAAGTAAAAGTTAATATCCCTACAGGTATTTACGGCTACAGGTTTTTAGGGTTGACTAAATAGATAAAGTTACATATTTATTCAAATATGTTGTCAAATTTTAATTCAAGAATAATATATATTTTTAATGAAAAAATTATCTTATTTTAATACAAAGCATTTTAATTATAGTTTTCTTTGTAATTAAGATCATCTCATTCAAAGTATTGGTAACTTATAAAAAAACTAATTTAGTTTAATTAACAAATTTACATTTATGGATAAATGATACAAATATTAAGAATTTTAAATTAAATTATTAATGGAGTTGTTCTAATTAGAGTGAATTGGGTATGTTAATAGTTTAGTTTTGGTGTTTAATAACAAAAATTATTATTTGAATTCTTATATAGTTATATATAGTTATTTTAATTAACACAGTTTGTCTTTTTTGAGTAACAACATTTGTCATTTTTAGTGTATATAATTATTCCCAAGTGTGGCTTGTTTAGTTTAATATTTGAGAAAAATAATTAACATAATTTTTTATACATTTTATATGAATTATAAGATTCGTTCTGTAACAAGTTTTGTCTAAGTTTGTTTTACGTAAATTTTAATATTTGAAAAAAATAATTATATTTTTTTGGTGTTAATTTGCACTTTTTATGGGTATTAAAATTTTACTTTTTAATTAGAAAAAATTATGTTTGAATGTATATTACGTAAATTTTAATATTTGAGGAACTTAATTAGCAAAAAGTGCAAGAATTTATTTTCTTCATAAAATGAATATTGTTATTTTTTGACATTTATGTTATTTAATTTAATTAATTAGATCAAGTTAAGTGAAAATGATAATATATTTATATTTAGTGGATATATTAAACATTAGAGTAATGCTACAAACACAAACTATTTTACAAAGTACTCCTGATGTGGCATACTCCACCTCAGCATATTGATCAACAAATTATTTTAATGTAGTCTTCAGCCCCACACAATATGCTGAGATGGAGTATGCCACATCAACAGTTTGTAAAATGTTTGTAGAATAGTTTGTATCTCTAACTGAAGGAAATATCTTCCGTGAGTCTTTCTCATTACACAATCTTCCGTGAGTCTTTCTCATTACACAAACTCAGTATATATACATGATTACAATGATTGATTCTAGGCTATGATTACAATGCTCGATTCTAGGCTATGATTACAATGCTTGATTCTAGGCTATGATTACAATGTTTGATTCTAGGCTATAATTAAGGACATGAAGATTATTTACATACTAAATATATACTCTATCATACCCCCGCAGTCGAAGCAGGAGGCTGTCGTACGTTGAGACTATTCCGAAAATCATCAAAGAGTATGCGCGAAAGTCCTTTCGTGAAAATATCAGCTAGTTGGTAGCGAGATGGGACATGAAGTACACGAACTTGTCCACTTTCAACTTTCTAGCGGACAAATAAGATATCCATCTTAATATGCTTAGTGCGTTGATGTTGTACAGGATTACCAAAAAGATAGATGGCACTGACGTTTTCACAGTACACCATCGTTGCCTTCTTGATCGGAACATGTAATTCTAACAGTAGATTTCGAAGCCAACATGATTCGGCAACAACATTGGCGACACCTCTATACTCGGCTTGAGACTTTAAGCCAAGAGATAAGGTGGGTTGTCGCCAGACAACCAAGTAATCAAATTATCTCCAAGAAATACACATGAATAGGATGTTGATCGTCGAGTGTCGGGACACCTCCCCAATCCGCATCCAGATATAGCCGATGAAGAACGAAAACTTGGATTTATATAGATGCAAACCGAAGTCGAGCGATCCACGAAGATATCGCAGGATTCTCTTAAGTGCAGTCATGTGTTCGCTCTTGGGGTCATGCATATGCAAACATACCTGCTGGATCGCATATGAGATATCTGGGCGGGTATACGTAAGATATTGCAAGGCTTCGGCTAAGCTGTGATAGTGCATGGGGTCTGCATAAGGTGCTCCACCCGAATTGCTCAATTTCGCCTTCGTATCCATAGGAGTGGGTGATGGCTTGCATGAAGACATACCTGCCCTCTCAATGATGTCTTCAGCATATTTCTTTTGGCAAAGAAATAAACCTCTTTCGTGATGGGTCACAGCAATTCCCAAGAAATAATGTAAGGGACCCAAATCTTTCATAGCAAATTCAGATGCCAGGATAGACATGATATGTCGACGAAGAGCCTCAGATGATGTGGTAAGGATTATGTCGTCAACATAGAGAAGAATGTATGCCATTTCATTTCCTTTGCAATATATAAACAAAGAATGATCCGATTGGCTATGCTTAAACCCCATTGTAGAGACAAAATCCGTAAACCATTTATACCAAGCCCGGGGTGCCTGTTTGAGGCCATACAGGTACTTCTTGAGCAAGCATACATAGTCTGGATGGTTCGGGTCGCGGAAGCCCATAGGTTGATGCATGTAGACAGTTCTTGTAAGTGACCGTGCAAAAATGCATTCTTGACATCTAGTTGATGTATGGACCAAGAATTCGATAAAGCCAAACTGAGCATATTGCGAATTGTAGCGGGTTTCACTAATAAATTTGAATGTTTGACCACGATCGACACTAACTTCTTTGAGACCGCCATCACCAACAAGACGGGCTTTATGCAGCTCAAAAGATCCATCAGATTTCTTTTTATGACAAAAAATCCACATACACCGAATAATATTCACATTAGACGGACGGGGCACTAACTCCCACGTTTTATTTTTAATAAGAGCATCATATTCATCCAACATGGCCGCTTTTCAATTCAGGTTGGACAACGCAGTTTTGGGGTTAGATGGCAGAGGGGATTGCGAAACTGAAGAAGTTAAATTAAAATGACGTTTGGGCTTAAAAATCCCATGCATGCTGTGTGTGGCCATGGAGCAGTTTTGGTTTGGAAGGAAGGGGTGAATGTGTGGATCAGGTGGGGATGTGGGCGGGTTGGGCTGGGAGCTTGATGGGCTAGGGAGAAATGGGGAGTTTTCTGGGTCGGGTGTAGGGTAGTTCTTTGGAAAAGGGGATTGTAGTGAAATTTGGGTGGAGGATCACTAGGAGTGTTATTGGAGCTGGGCCCAATTTGCGGGCTGATGGTGGGAGCAGGAAGAATAGCGAGCTTATGTAACACGGGATGGATTCCATCATCAAGAAATTCATAGGTATGGGATGGAGGCGTATAAAAATTAGCAAAGGGGAATTTAGTCTCATCAAACACAACATGTTGAGAGATAATTATTTTGCGACTCGAGAGGTCATAACACTTATATCCTCTATGGTTTTGTGGGTAGCCCAGAAAAACACACGGCTTAGAACGAGCTTGGAGTCTATTAATATTGGTGGGGGGAAGAAGAGGAAAACACAAGCAACTAAATACTCTTAAATGTGCATATGAGGGATCCCGAAAGTAGAGAATTTGAGTAGGAGAAAAGTGTTTAAGATTTTTATTTGGGAGAATGTTTAATAAATATGTTGTCATATGTAAAGCATGATGCCAGAATGACGGTGGCATAGATGAGTGAGCAAGAAGGGTTCAAATCAAGTTATTTATGGTTTGAATTTTACGTTCAGCTTTCCCGTTTTGAGAGGAGGTGTGGGGACACGAGAACCAAAAACTCATACCATGGTTGCGACAAAAAGATTGGAAATGTTCAATATCAAATTCCTTCCCGTTATCACTTTGAAAACATTTAATTTCCTTCTCAAATTGAGTTTTAATATAAGCTCTAAAGGAAAGGAAACTGGTGTAGACTTGCGATTTCTTGCCAATAGGAAAGGACCACAGAAAATTAGAATAATCATCAAGAAAAAAAATATAATACTTGTGTCCTGCTGAACTTAAAACGGGAGATGTCCACAAGTTACTATGAATAATGTCAAATGGCATAGTAGTACAAGAAGTAGATGGATAAAATGGCAACCGAACATGTTTCCCAAAAATACATGAAACACAAATACTAGTGCATGAAGATTGTTTACATGTAATCAATTTATTATTGCAAAGAGAGCGAAAAACTATTGCTCCCGGGTGGCCCAAACGACTATGCCATAAAGTAGGAGAAAGAGCAGCAAAAGTTGATGGAGTGGTGGCGGGAGGACTCATGGTAGTGGATAAGGGGTATAAGTCCCCGGTGCTATCATATCTCATTATGGGAATCCCCGTCTGCATATCCTTCACAGAAAACCCAAAAGGATCAAATTCAACAGAAACATGATTATCGGTTGTGTGAAGCTAATGAGCGAAACCAAGTTTTAATTAAGTTTGGGGCATGGAGGACATTGGATAGTGTTAGGGGTGGATGAGGTGGAGATAGTGATTTTTGTCCATAACCACGAATCGGAATAACATGACCACTGCCAACAATTATATTTTTATTATTGCTCGAATTAAAATAAGACGAAAGGGTACCTCATGCGGCCGTTATATCTTGATAACACCGGTGTCCATGTATCTTTAATTGTCGCCGAGAACGGTGAGAGAGACATAGTATGCATCATTTGCTTCAATATCCGTGGGTGCCTGGGAGGGGATTTGGGCGCTCGAGTTATCAGTAAGCTTTATGGACGTTGTCCTAAAATTCCCCGTTGACGTACTGATGGGGGGCGTGTCCAGGAAGATGATGGGTAAGGGAATGAAGGCACTGCCCAACCCGATGGAGCCCAACCGGCGTTATACTGCCACCATGGTGGCGGATGCTGCCATGGACGGGGATGGGTGGCCTGTTGGTGGTTGCCGCCACCGAAGGACTGGTTTGGACCACCCTTTCCTCGTCCGCGTCCACTATTATTCTTCCCTCTATTATTAGTACGGTTGTTCTGGCTATTATTGTGCTTCCCACGTCCACCCGGTATTGTTTTGATTTTGACCATTACCATGGCTTGTTCCCGCCCGAACCGTGTGTCTCTTGGTCTGCGGTGTTGGTTATTACGAGGCCGTCTTGGGAGGCACACCAGACGCCATAGCCACTGTTTGGCTTTCGGCGTCTCTTCGAGAATTAGTTTTGAGCGAGCCTCGTAAAAGCGGAGGTAATGGGTCACTTTGTTGTATGAACGTAGCCACACTATCATAGTTCTCATTTACTCCGCAATCAATTGGAGAACCAACTGTGATTATTAACCGAGCCCTGACATTTGACGGTTGATCCGCAAAGCATCTTGAGTTCTTGGCAATTGTCTGGCGAGACATTAGGAAAATTATCCATATGAACTTGGGTGAATTGATTTTCCAAGTAAACTGCCCGTGAGTGTTTGTTGTCTTGAAAATGCTTTGCAAGCGTTCCCATGCTTGTTGTGCCGAAGAGTCGGGCTCCAAGATAGTGTGGAGGAGATCGTTCAAAATCGTTCCATAAATCCATTGAAGGACTATTGCATCCAAACGAGACCACAATTCATTGTCTTGAACTGTCGCCGTCTCCTTACCCTTGTCAGACGACATGGGTGGCGTAGGGATGATATGGTCCATCACCTGATACGCACGACAATGGATCTTAAAAAGCTCTGCCCATGACGAGTATTGTCCTTTCTCCATCTCAAGAATAATTGGGATAAAGTTCTTGACATTGCTTACAGCTAGGGCCGGATGGAAGTGTGAGTTATCAGCCATGGAGAATGAGAGGATAGGAGAAAAAAAAACGAGATAAGGTAGAAGAAGGAGATGGGCGATAGAGAAACACCTAGGGAACGACTAGGGTTTATGGCTTTGATACCATGAAGGAAATATCTTCCGTGAGTCTTTCTCATTACACAAACTCAGTATATATACATGATTACAATGATTGATTCTAGGCTATTACAATGCTTGATTCTAGGCTATAATTAAGGACATGAAGATTGTTTACATACTAAATATATACTCTATCACTAATATTATTCAAAACATTATACTTGAAGGGTGTATTGGAAATTAAATTAAAAATATGTGGATATTAGTTGGTCAACCACATTAGGAGTAGTGAATGTTACATATTAGAAATTAGAAGGGTATTGACTGTTATTTTAAAAATTAGAGGGGTAGTAAGTATTATTACATGGTGTTGTTAGTATATTACTATATTTTAGTCTGATTATCGACCGGAGTTGTTGGTATATTTTAGTCTAACTTTTAAGATTTCATAAACTACTGCATAAAGTCAGATGAAAATCTTATCTAGAACAAGAGAATATCAAATTTATCTAAAAATTGCTTTTAAACTTGGTCCTCTTCATTGTTTTTATATAACAAAACGATTGCTACAATTAATTTGAACTATACGTGGAAGAAATTAAAACACTTACCTTCACAAAGATATCGATACAAATATCCAAACAATCATTAGCAGCCAGAGTCTCCGAAATCCTCCTAAGAGCTTCCATCTCCTCTTCACTCCCCAACTCCGCCGCCACCACCTCACCCGGCGAATCCCCACCACCACCGCTACCTTCCGCCGCCTCCCCAATATTCCCGTGCCTCAACTGCTGCAAACTACACTCAAACTCATCCTGCAAATTAAACAAAGCCTCATCAAACAACCCATCAAACTTCATAGCATCAACCTCCGTCTCATAAAGCGCCTTCAACGTAATCAAAGTTTCTTTCAATCTATGCGTCCGGTACTGATCCGTCGCCTTTGTCCTGCTCAAAAACTCCACCACCTCCTGCAGCCTCTGTATCGCCTGCTCGCCCTCCTGTCCAATCAAATTAATCGCCATGTTCAAATTATCCACACAATCAACATAATTTATCAGCAGCTTAACCCGCTTTTGGGGTTTTGTATTTTGGGACAACTTGGCAGCAAATTCAATGAGTTTCCCCTGTAGCGATTCGGAGAGTTTGAAGCTGTCGAGCAGCGCAAGAGCAGGGGAAACTGCCCGGTTGATCCGCGAATCGAGAGATTTTGTGGCAATGGAGAGTGATTGTAAAGGAGCTACTCGTCTTGATGCAAATGTTAGCGTTTCTCGTGACACATCAAATTTTTCGTCCATTTTTGTTAGGCTGGTTTCCATATTGGAGGAGGCTTGTAGGAGGTTTTTGAGGCCAGAGCATGCGAATTCGATCTTGGTTAGTGTTGGGTCGTCATCTGTGGAGGCCATGGGTGTTAGTTTTGGTACTGAGAATGAAGGGAAGTTCGGGATGTGGGGGTTTAGTTTTATGATTTGAATGGAGCAGCAAGAGGAGAAGAAAACAGAGGGAAGAAAACAAGGAATAAATAAATCTCGATTGAAACTAGGACAAATGGAATCAAGAGAGTGGGACTCATACGGAGATTTCTAATGGTGCCGTTGTATTGTTTGTTGAATCAGTCCAATGTGTTTAAAATGACAGATTTTTTACCCTTTTTCATTTTTTATGTAATATTTTAATTTCTAGTTTAATATAGAAACCTGGATTTAGGTTATATGATAATATGTATGTTCATAGTTTCATCTTATATTTTCTATAACAAAGGTTAATGTTGGGCATGATTTCGTTGCTCCGGTTGGTTTGGCAGGACCTATCGTACGTGGAGGATTATTCTCAGGTGACGGTATATTTTAGTTAGGAGACTTGATAGTCAGAATTAAATTCAATTTTCTTTCTTCAAGTAGATTGACTCCTATTCTAACATAGTAGTTACTATGATAAGAAATTGGGCTAAATGTAATTGACCCATTTTACACTTGTGAGTTATGCCCCTAATAATTAAAACTATGCATTAACATACTCTAAGTACACTCAAGTAAACAAAAGTGTCCTCAAAAACTTTTTTAGCCAAAAAATTCGCCCGCTGACATGTCACCGAAGCCACGTGTCTTTTACTGTATTTTATAATTTAGAATGTATTTTTTGGATATTTTGACATTAAAACAACATAAATATATAAGTGTATTTTAATCCATAAATTATTAGATCATTAAAAGAAATCAAAATATTCCATAACAAAATATTCGTTCCTCTGTTAGTAAGATTCAAAGCTGAAAGAGCACAGTGGAGAGAGGGAGATAGATGATCTGTCGAAGAACTGAGTAAACTACACAGCATTAAGAGCAGCTTTGGTTCATCCCCACAGGAAATCGATTGTCCATGGCTCTTTGCAATACACCATACACCAGACTTATTAGCGTTGCCATTTGGCTTCTGCTCTGTCCAAACACTCTATCGGCCCCGGTTACACGATAATAAATCCACCATTTTTATACTAGATGAAGTATAATTTTATTCACTGTAGTTTTTATGTAGATCTGAAAAATTAAAGCAAAGAAATGGAGGAGGAAGCAAGTTTATTTTTTAAACTCCTCTGTTAGCAAGATTCAAAGTTGAAAGAGGAGTTTGACCCCTTTGAAGCCGCCAAGATCTGGACCCAATTGGTAATGCAGATTAATGTTGTAATTTGGTGTTTCATTGGATGATATTGTGTATGGTGGTGTGAGATGGTGGTGAGATTTAATTTGTGTGTGATGGTGGTTTGGAAGCTTTTGATCAAAAACTATGGATGTTCCGATCGAGTTCTGGCGACTGCGATCTGTTATTCTTCTTCCTTCTAATTTTCTCTTTATCACTCATGTTGGGTTTGTTCAAAATCACATCTAATGATTGGTAGAATGATCTAGGCTATTGATGATGCTTGCAAGTTGAAGTATTCTTCATCTGAATTTATAAAGAAGAGAGCAAGTTTTTTTTAGGATAAAGAATCAATTTTTTTTGGAATGAAGAAGTAATTTTTTTTTGGAACATAGGAGTTTGAATATGTTATAGCATCTCCAGCAGGCCGACAATGAACAAATCATAGACTATATTTAATCTAGGATACAAATCTCGCTCCAACAGACAGACTAAAGATAGTCTATTGAATTTTCCGGCAAGGCATAACGACTATATCAAGGAATCAAAACTAGTGGACAATAATTTGGACTATAATTTTTTATATATTTAAATAGGAGAGATGTTGATAAAGAAGAAGGCAAAAAATACTTTTTCACCACTGTGGTTATAGTATTTTAAGCAATTAGCCACTGTGCTTTTAAAATATTCAATTAGCCCATTGAACTTTTTAAAAATGTGCAATCAACCCATTTCGTCCAATTTGAGTAACAGACGTTAAAAAATTTGCTTGGGTTTCTTACATGGCGTTTTGAAAAAAAAAATAAAAATGACGTGTATTTGCTGACTGGCTTTTTATTTTTAAAATTAATTCCAAAATAAAATAATATTAAAACTTTTTAATAACTAAACATAAAAAAAAACAATCTCTTTTTCTTTCTTTTAATAATTATTTTTATTTTAAAAATTAATACTAATATATATGGAGATTGGAGAGGCAAAGCAAAAATGGCTGAAACAACAGAAGTAGCAGCCATGTGGAATCTTCGAATGACTGAAATTGAAGAGAGAGAAAATCGAGGAAGTATGAAGGTCGCCACAGAGAAAATGCCTCTTACATAAATATATATGGAGATTGGAGAGGCAAAGCAAAAATATATATTAGTATTATTTTTTTATAATTTATTCTTTTCCTTTCTTTTAATGTTCTACTGTTCATCTTCTCCACAGGAATGGCTGAGACCTTTCTGTTCATGTTCTACTGTTCATCTTTTCCTTTCTATATCTACGGCAAGCGGTGAGAGAATCAGTTGAGATTATCAATCAACTGCTTTCCATTTGATTATCAACTCCATTTGAGATTATCAATCCATTTGAGATTCGGAATCAACTCCATCGGGTGGAATATGAATATGAAATTCCAGATCTGTAAACTGCTTTCCATTTGAGATTAAATTCCAATTTGTTGTACTCTAAGTACAAAGATTTAAGATTATGAAACTTTCCCATGATTTTTTTGAGGAATTTCTTTTTGATTTGATTTGGCTGATTTTGGATTTGGGGATTTGAATGAGAGATTTGGTATTTGGGGGATTTGGGATCTTGTTGGAGGAGAGAGAGGATGATCAGATAGAAGATTTGGTATTTTGATTATTTGAATTATTTAGAATTAAAATAATTAAAAGAACGGAAAAGAGATAAAAGAAAAGAAAAAATTATAAAAAAATAATGAGGTTTTGATTGTATAATTATTTTTAATTTTTATGTCATTTGTTTAACTAATTTTTGCTAATTGTATCAAATTTTCTATTTTATGTTAATAATGTACTTACCTTTTTTATATCATTAAAATATATATTAGTATTAATTTTTCAAATAAAAATAATTATTAAAAGAAAGAAAATGAGATTGTTTTTTTTTTATGTTTAGTTATTAAAAAGTTTTAATATTATTTTATTATTTAGAATTAATTTTAAAAATAAAAAGCCAGTCAGCAAATACACGTCATTTTTATTTTTTTTCAAAACGCCATGTAAGCAACCCAAGCAGATTTTTTAACGTCTGTTACTCAAATTAGACGGAATGGGTTGATTGCACATTTTTAAAAAGTTCAGTGGGTTAATTGAATATTTTAAAAGCACAGTGGCTAATTGCTTAAAACACTATAACTACAGTGGTGAAAAAGTGCTTTTTGCCTGAAGAAGAAGGAGAAGAGAGATGGTAAAGAAGGAAAAGGGGGATTCTGAAGAAGAAGAAGAAGGAGACAAGCGGTTGAAGAAGAAGAAGATGAGAAGGATCTAATAAAAAAGTAACGAATAAAAATTAAAAAAATTTATAAATATGCGTAATAATTTAATATTTTTTACCTATCTCTCAATCAACTACTTCAACCTTTAACAATTATAAGTATTTTGTTAATAATAATTTATTTTTTATTATATTTGATTTTTATTTTTTTTATTGATAATATTTCTTTAATTTATTTTTAGATGGAAAATTATGGTCCTCCTATGTATTATATTATTTTTTTTATTATATTTGAGTTTTTTTTGAATTTTTTGATTATTTTAATCTTTTTCATTATAGTCCACATGATAGTCCATCTGCTTGAAGGATTGAAGACTAAAGGACATCTACTGATGTCATATTAACTAAATATAGTCCAACAGATAATCCATCTGCTAGAGATGCTCCTAGATTGATTTGGGTTGCCTGGGTTCATATGTTTTTTTAAAGTATTTAATATATAATTATTTTAACTTTAATATAGTTTATTTTAATATTATTTCGTTTTACTGTTAGTGTTAATTATATTAATTAAATTATTAATGTTAATTTAATTATTTTAACTAAAATAAAACTATTCCACATTAATAAGAATAAGGAAATTTGGTGATATATATTTTGAAAGTAGTATACACACAAGTCAATCATATTTGATATGATAAAATATATACTTTGTAACAAAATTATTCATTTATTAATAAAAGAATTCATTTATTAAAAACTTTAATTTATCTATATGGCGCTGTTATATAATATGTGATAAACTCATAGTTTTGAGCAATGCTTTTAGAATTATGATGATGATCATGCTAATGAGATCTAAACACTTAGATAGCTCACAAACTAAAATTGTTCCCAATCATTGGATTACTAAAAAAGAGATTAGTGAATCCGGATAGATTGGTACATACGTTACTTGCTCATTGGATGAGGATGATTTCTTATTGAAGAATAAATTTACTAAACGTGACTCACTAAAAAAATACCTAATGGAGTTTTACTTGCCCGTCAATAGGAATTCTTATAGTGATAGTAGTACAAGTGATCCTTAGACTTGAGATTATCATAGTATCATGTGTACGATGAGTTATACTTTGACATGTCTTTTAAGACACTTAGGGTATATCAAATGGTATGTTTGGGTATAATAAGTTATACATAAAGATAATGAATAGTCAACAAAGAATCTACCATTTCTAGTAAAAGGAGAGAATGTCATATGTGATTCGATAAATGACAACTCAGTAGTCTTTGGCCAAATTAGAATGAAATTAGAAAGGTGTTTCGAATTTGTATTATTCAAAGTTGTGCATTTGAGAATCGAAATAAATATAATTAAACAAAATAAGACTTGACAGTAATTTCATGTCTTACATTTAATTGGGACATTATATGGAAGAAGGATTGAATTATACGGTAACTATGCATTGAAAGGTTCTTTTATGATTAATATTGAAATCTATATTATCTGAAAAGTCATTGATCGCTAAGGGGATTACCCTTATTATAGAATAAATGCTATTGACTGATGTGTATTCGGAGGCAATCGGAGGGCATCGGGCATGAACGTAAGCAAGTGTAGTGCTTCTGACGATAAAAGATATTGTTGTAAGTTATAAAACATGAATATTAGTTAATATAATGATGCTTAACATTAATACATGATGAATTATATAAGTTGTATAAGTATACTAAGCATACATGGCGAGAGATTTAATCGAATCGGCGTATGCGACGAATGAAACGATTTAAACAGCGTGACAAGTGTTAATGAACTTAAAAAGTGTTTTAATTAAAATGAAATGAAAATTATAAGATATGAAATGGGGTCAATATAAAACTAATAAGGAGTCATCATAAGACTTAAAACTTGAATGAATTTTGAGTTTGACTAAGAAGAAATATAGTATTGATTAATAAGTTATATTAGATTGAAACTCAACGTTGTAAGAGTTGAGAATGTGATTTGGATGCAAAAAGTCTTATGTTATATTTTAGTGAGTTTTCAGATTCGTGTTATGTGGTTGATTAATATGGTTAAACCTTAAGCTAAAGGTTATAACTTAACTAAGATAAGAATTGAATCTATGAGGATAATGTGTATGTAGCTAATTGATGTGATATTCCTAATGGTATGTGTAGGATATTGGAGTACGTGAGTTATAATTGTATAGCTTACGCAAGAGGCAAGTTCCCTAACCTTTGCTACTTTATTATTCTGTAAGGTTTACTTCTCGCTGTCATGTTATACTTATGTAAGTTCTCTATCTCTAATCTCTTATTGAGCAGTTAAGTTATTATTGTTATGCAAGTTTCCTAACCTTACTTTTACGTTATGCAAGTTTCTTGAATCTATTATTCAATTGAGCAAGTTCTCTAACCCTAATATTTCATTATGCAAGTTCCTATTCCTAACTTTTTATTGTTATGCAAGTTCTTTAACCCTAATTTATTGTTGAGCAAGTTAATTAATCTTTGTTTCTTCATTCCAAACGAGATTACTTTGGTTATTCAAAGTCTGTAATTTTATTGTAAGCAATGTGTTTATTCAGCTACGAGTAATTGTTGTTTGATCTTTGATCACCAATGTCATCAGACTTATCTTTACATTATTGTCTTAGAACTACGAGTTGACTAGCGATTCTTTCTTGATTCAACTAATCCTTAGTTGATGAATGTTCTAAACTCTAAATTACCCTTGAAGTCAATCAAAACCAAACTTTCTTTGGTTTGCTTATGTACTAACACAGTTTTTTACTTAATTGTTTGAGGTTGTAAGTGTATCATAATATAGTATGCCATGAGGAGAGTAGACTGGAAGTGGAATCAAGTCTATACCATGTCTAGACACTATATAAAACTGGGTCATAGGCAACGGGGGTAATGTCAATGGACAAATAGTCGTCGGGAAATAGCCATCGGGAATGACCTCAATGGCGACGGCCAAGCTATTGTTAGAGTATGCCGTCGACAATAGCCTATTTTCCCTCATATGGCGCCATCTTTTTCACTACCCGTGCGAGGGAAGGGTGTAGGGAGACAGGCTATGTCATTGGCGATGGGAATGTACCGTCGATATTAAGTTATTGGTGACGGGAGTAATCTGTATGACACTGTTGTTGAGAATGAGTCTTATATAATCAGATCGCTTTTAATTTTTCAGCCTATTCTTTTTCTTCCCCCAGCGCGAAATTCTTCTTTCCCTTTTCCTCATGTCGTCGCCCTGAGTAGTTCTCCGTCACCAATCTTTCGATTACCACCTCTCCGTCGCCCATCTTCCGATTACCACCTCACCATCGCAGTCCCCATCGCCGCCTCGCCTATGTCACGATCGGTAAGTTTTTCCAATTAAACTTTTCCCCCTAATTAACTTATGGAACCATTATAATAGCTTTGTTATCATCTCAATGTATAATAAGATTTGATTTAAGGTTTATATTATTTAATTTATACTGGTATTGACAGTGCTTGTGTTAAATTTGGTAAATTTTCCAATTTTTTTCACCATACAAAAATTACAGTGCTTGTGTTTAGCTTCTTCAAATCAAAGTATGAAAACTTTTGGGCATTGTGTTATTCTTCAAATTAAAAAATTGAGATTGTCAAGTGGGTTTTGGAGCCTAAATCCCAGGTTGGTTTTGCAGTCGTTAATGGAGTTTTCTCCAGTTAACCAATTTTTAGTTTTGTAGGAATTGTAAAAAAAATCTTGCCTTTTCATTTTGCTTGTTGTTTGATATTTTGTACATATTTATATATCTGTATTATTGTTATGTACATAGAGATAAATCTATGTACCATTCTGTAGCGTATTATTATGTACGTAGTATATATATTTCTATGTGTGTGTGATGGTAATTTTTGTGTGCTACCATCTTATGTTGAGAATATATATATCCCAGGTCAATTCCGTATGTCATTACTATTTTAGTTTCTAAAATGTGAATAAATGCACTCATCTCTCGTTGCGTTGTAAGCTATTTGCACCTTTCGTTGTTGTTTTCAATGTCGTACTGTGTGTGCTCGATGTCTTGTTTAAGAGAATCTTTCATTTACTTCTAATTTTTATTCGTTGGGGGTTAAGTTTTTTGTTCTCACTAGTACCTTTCAGGCCTTGGGTTAAGCTTGAGTTAAGCTTGATTTCATAAAGAATAAGGTTGAGATGAAATTGGTTTGAGCTTAGACCATGCGTTGTACATTCTAAACCTATTTTAATTTTTATACAAAATTTCAGAACTATATGAGACATATTATGTGTACTTGAGCTATTAAAATATGAATTTTTTTAATAATAAAGAAGCTTAACATTCAATCTAATAATATGAAGTCCACTCTCAACATGTTGTTAGACCAATTAGGTATAAATGATATTAATATCTAATCATAATAATCGAGAGCAAATTAATAGATGTTATGAAAAATATATCTAAATAACAAGTACGCGAAGCAACATCAATCAAAAGATAGTGGTTCAACCAAATGGAAATGGTAAGTAATGTCTGTCTTGGCTCTTAAAGGAGGTTTGGAACCCAAGTTGCCTTAATTTACAAAAATTTACACTAAGATCATATAAAGGAGGTTTGTTACTTTTGTTTGACATGTTCTTTGGGCAAAGTTAATCAAGTGTCTTACAAGAGGATGAAACTAATAACTTCTTCCA
The DNA here is from genome assembly GCA_020205605.1 of Panax ginseng. NCBI lineage: Eukaryota > Viridiplantae > Streptophyta > Magnoliopsida > Apiales > Araliaceae > Panax > Panax ginseng. Next base: position 98,578,558 of record CM035137.1, read on the forward strand.
ACCTTTTAGTATTATTGAATATAATTATATTATATATATAAATATTTGGTCAAAATATAGACAATTTATAACTTCAATTATTGGGTATGATGTTGGATGACTTTACTAGGCTTAGTTTAAAAGAGGTAATATAATTTTTTTACAATTTCAGAAATATGTGCATATTTTCATATAGTTTAGGAAGCTTAGAAACCCGTTTGAGAATCACTTAGTATGAGTGAATCTCAAATAGTCCCTGTTTTGGGGCTGTTCTTGTATGTTTCGATCTCACCTTAGGTCGGTGTTAACGACTTGAACACGTCTTTATATTTTTTGAATTTTCAGTCAGTATATATCTCTTGATGTTCTTTGGGTGCATATTTAGACTACGATGTGTTAGTCTATTTTGTGTACTTGAAGACTATAGGGAGGTGCTGCCGAAGTTTTTGAAAAATTTAAAGATGTGTTTAAGTTGTTGGCATCAGTGAAGCGACACATCCGGGAATGGGATAGAAGCCTGACCCGTTAGAGTGGGAGATGAAGTTAGGAAACTCATAAGCTTGCATATACATTAACTTGGAGACTTGATTGTGTTTGTCTAACTATATAACAGATAGTTTTCCAAGATGTCTGTTGATCAAAGTTGGATGGAACGTAGGGTAGCCACGGTTAAGAGTGGGCTTAGCTCTGAGTACCGTAGTGGGGTTGAACAGTTTCTCAATTTTGCGTTTGAGCAAGTCAGCGGCGATGAGATCATATGTCCTTGTAAGAGGTGTGTGAATGAAGTGTGGAAGGAAAAGAGTGATGTCATGTGCGACTTATTTGTGTATGGGTTCCAGCAGGGTTATACGACATAGATATATCATTGGGAAACATGGTTGGATGAACATGAATCAGAACCAGAATCCAGAGGTGACGAAACCTTTGACTGTACTAACATGATAGTCGAAGCTGCTGGTTCATACTTCTAGTGGAATATAGACAGGGATGGCAGTAGCGTTGAGCAAGAGCTGAATGACGGGGCTAAGGGTTTCTATGAGTTATTGCATGAAGCAACGATGCCATTGTATGACGGGAATGAAAAGCACACCGTCTTATCTACCATGACTAAGTTTTTACACTTCAAGAACGAGCATGACTGTAGCAAGAGAGGTTTTAATGAACTGCTAAACATTGTGAAGGAGTGCTTACCTGCAGGAAATAAGTTACCGGAGTCGTACTATGATGTGAAGAAAATGGTCAAAAGGCTAAATCTAGGGTATGAGAAAATTGATGCTTATGAGAATGACTTTATGTTGTATTACGGTGATGTCAATAAAGATAAGAGGTCATGTGATATTTGCGGTACAAGTAGATACCATGAACAACACAAGAAAAAGGGAAAAGACGTGCCAAGAAAGATCTTAAGTTACTTTCCTATTGCATCGAGGCTTCAGCAGTTGTTCATGTCAACACATACCGCCGAGTATATGAGATGGCACTCTACACGGGACATAGTCGAAGGTAAAATGACGTACCCGGCAGATGGGATTGAGTGGAAAATTTTTGATAAAAATCACCCCTCATTTGATGAAGAGGTTCGCAATGTTAGGCTTGGACTTGCTACGGATGGGTTTAATCCATTTAATGGGCCTTACACTAAGCCATACTCAACTTGGTCGGCGATTATTGTTGTGTATAACCTCCCGCCTTCGATGTGCATGAAAGATCCCTACATGTTCATGCCTTTACTGATTTCGGGTGATAAGAGTCCAAGTAAAGACATCAATGTATACCTCAGTCCGTTAGTTGATGATTTGAAGATGTTGTGGGATAAAGGGGTTCAAACTTATGATGTATCTCTTAACCAGAACTTTGACACGAGGGCAGCTTTAATGTGGACCATAAATGACTTCCCGGTGTTAGGAATGATCAGTGGATGGTCGAATCATAGGGCGTTGTCGTGTCCTGTGCGCATGCGGTCAGTTAAAGATATGCGGCTCAAACATGGGGGAAGATGAGTTTCTTTGCAACATCCAGACAGTTTTTGCCGATTGAACATCGTTATCGACGGATGAGTATACAATTCAATCAAAAAATAGAGAAACATCAAGTACCTTGCCATCTTTCTGGGACACCAGTGTTGAGTTGGATTATTCACTTAAAATTTCTACCTCTAGGGAAAAATCACAGATTAGAGCAAGCTTATGGCTATGGAAAGGTTCACAACTGGACACACAGATCCATGTTCTTTTACCTTCCTTATTGGGCTACACTATGCATCCTTCATTGTTTAGATCCGATGCATATTGAGAAGAACGTATTTGATATTATTTTTTATACAGTCCTAGATGAAAGTGGTAGAACAAAGGACAACAACAAGTCGAGGCTTGATTTGGTAGAAATGAACATTAGGGAGCATCTGTGACTGTATCAGGAGGGTAGTAAGATGGTAACGCCTAACGCTGATTTTACTTTGACCAGGGAATAATTGCTATTGATATGTAATTGGATCAGTGGATTGAAGCTCCTAGATGGATATTCTTTGAATATAGCAAGGTGTTGTAAAGTCGAAGAGCTGATGTTTCGGGGTCTCAAAAGTCATGATTATCATGTATTCATGCAGAAGTTGATCCCCGTAGCATTTATCGACTTGTTACCGAAATGTGTGGTTGAAGCACTGACGGAGCTTTCTAAATTCTTTAGAGATCTATGTTTAACGGAGCAGCAACTCAAAGACATAGATAAAATGGAAATGCAGATAGTGGAAATAATGTGCAAGTTAGAAATTATCTTCCCACCATCATTTTTTGATTTAATGGAGCATTTGCCTATTCACTTGCCATACGAAGCTAAGTTTGGCGGTCCCGTGCAATATAGAAGGATGTATCCATTCGAGTGGTAATGATATTAATGTTTTTAATACGCTAAAATGTGCATTCTTTCTTTGAGCCGAATGTTCAGATGAGACAAAATCGCTTACGTTGGAATGAGGCTGTCCCGCACGAGAAAAATGGAGAATTAATGGCCTTTAGTCATTCTGTACAACCATTTGGCGGGAAAATAGGCGATTCTTGACCGATAGTGAGTATGTAGCTGCCACATTGTATGCACTTATCAACATAAATGAAGTAGCGCCATACATTAAATAAGTAGCCATAACTATATATGTCTTGTGTTACTGCTATAAGTTCCTTCCATACACATTAAGTATATAACTATATTGTAGTCAATATGATGCTGAGATACATGAAGCGAATCCGATTATATTGGACGGGGATTTACAAACTTTAAGGAATAGAGAATTTGTGCAAAGGTTTAAAGATCATGTAAGTCTAAACAATTTACAGTTTAATGAATCTACCATCATAGACATAATCTTATGGCGTAATTAACTTAAGAATATGTTGTGTTCATGTACATTAGGTCCTCATAGATGAGTTAACTGACATTCGGCTAAAGATTATAGCCGACGACCATAAAAGATCTGTAGATACTTATACATGCTGCATTGTCAACAGTTACAGATTTAAGTGTTGCGATATTGGGGAAGTCACTTCTTCTGATTCTGGTGTTGTGGTTAAAGGTAGCTGCTACGATAATCTTTGAGATGACTGGTATGGACGATTACTAGAAGTTATCATTCTCAAATATTGGGGTCATAAAGAGTTAGTTTGCTTCAATTGTCATTGGTTTGATGCTGAGAATGGAGTTAGAGTAGATAAAAATTCAGGACTGATGACTGTTAATGTTAAGTCAAAATTAAACTCAAATAAGCCTTTTATTTTAAAAAGTCAAGCAACACAGGTGTACTACGCGCGGAGTGTTAAGACTCCTGCAAGCCCATGGTATGCTGTTATAACCACCAAAACCCATGGTTTTCAAGGCACAGCTCCTCGTCCAGACGATGAACCTTTACAAGTCGAGTCTACTAGTGTCATACCTGCTGATGTGATAATTATTAGTGAGTCTAGTGAAGAAGAGGATGATGTCATCGCTGTCAAAAGTGAAGACGATGTTCTTGAGGAGGTAGATATAATTGAAGAAATCATTGAGGATGATGAAGATGGTGATGAAAAAGATATTGAAGATCTACTGCTCGAAGATGACGATTCTTATATTGATGGCTTTGATGATATAAATGATTAGGAGTATGTACTCTTTGTCTCCTTTTAGTTGTATTCAAATGTAATAGTTTGTAGTAGTGCAATCATTATCTTCAACTTATAATAATCTACTAAATAAGGTGTTAGTTATTTTAGGTTACTATTTATGTTGTATCCTTTTAGGTTACTATTTATGTTGTATTCTTTTAGTTGTATTTGTATGTTATCCTCTTTGTTACTGTTCAAAAATATTGTGCTTATGAATGTCTAATAATATTTTTTTGATGATTTGACAGTATATATACATATGGCACGTACACCACACGACGATCGTGGTGGGCGTGCAGGTCGTGGGGGCCGTGGTGGTAGTGGGGGTGATGGTCATTATATAGATGTTATGCATTCATAAAAGAATGTATTTGAGAACTTGTTTTACACCGTACTAGATACGAGTGGTAAACAAAAGACAATGGTAAAGCATGTAAAGACTTGGAGGAAATGAATATCAGGCGGGAATTGTAGCTCCGACCTAACAACTCAAAACCAAAAGCTCCATTTTGTCTTACCAAGAAATAGTTTGAAAACATTTATAAGTGGCTTAGCGCATTGAAGCTCCCAGATGAATATGCTTTTAACATATCTCGTTGTAATAAGGTTGAGCAATTGAAAATTAATGGGTTCAAAAGTCACGACTGTCATGTATTCATGCAGAAGTTGATGCCAATTTCATTTCGTGAGGTGTTACCCAGGAATATTAATGATACCTTTACCGCATTTTCAAATTTCTTTCGGGATATTTGCTCAACTGTTATAAGGTATAGTGATGTGGAGTAGATGGAGAAAAATATAGTATTGACAATGTGCAAGCACGAAATGATCTTACCACCGGGGTTCTTTGACAGCATTGAGCATTTGGCTATTCATATGCCATATGAACTTAAGCATGGAGGACCGATGCAATATCGATGGATATATCCTTTTGAGAGTTAATATCACATACATTGTGCAATATTCGTCATCTTTATAATTAACTTATTCGATACTGTCATATTTTAGGTATATGCGTCGATTAAAGAAGAATATTAAAAACAAAGCTCGTGTAGAGGGTTCTATTTCTGAATGCTATACGGAGGAAGAGCTTGTCAACTTCTGCTCGTTGTACTTTGACGATGTAGTCGCAACGAAGCACAATCGTTTAAGTCGGAATGAGGTCGTCGATCAGTCTAGTCGTGTTGACGAGTTGGTTGTATTCACTTATCCGGCTAAACCATTTGGACATAAGACGAAGACTTACCTAACCGATAAAGATTTCAAGATTGTATCTACATACACGCTTCTAAATATGCCTTTAGTATCGTCGTACATAAAGTATGTATTATTACAAGTTGAAAATGATTTATCTAACCTTAATCAACAATTAAACAATTGCCATATTATTGTATGCATTTCATTCGAATTGGAAGCGCATGCTTCTAACCCGGGGTTGACTACATCACAGATGAAAGCATTCACTAATGAAAATTTTCAACTGTGGTTTAAGAGAAGGGTCAAAGAAGAGAACACTTATGAGCATTTTAGAGATGTCATTTTAGGCCCGTACAAACTTATTAGTTCATTTCCAGGCTGCATTGTGAATGAGTATAGATTCAAGGTTGATGACATGAATGAATTGACATCAGTCAACTCTAGCGTTGTCGTGTTGGGAAGTTGGTACGGAGATTCTGAGTCCAATTACTATGGAAGATTAGAGGAAGTTCTTGTGCTCAATTATCCAGGGGCCAAAAAGGTCGTTACATTTAAGTGTCGCTGTTTTGATACTTGTTGGGTAAATTCTAGATACGCTCTACAAGCAAGTGTATGTGGTCAACAAGTAATATAATGATAAATAGAGTATCTCTCCCACATACACTCCGGAATACATGCTATTATGATCAGATCTAAACCCATAATCCGTTTCTCAAGTTTATATGGATTATGTGAGACCCCAGATTTTATGAATAAAGATTTAAATTTCTCAAAATATTTTTTTTTGAATATTATGATGTGGATTTGATATAATGTTATAGTTGTGGGTAATATTTACAAATTTTACAAAGTAAGCAAGTGGTTATATAATATTCTATTGGTCGGGGAATATTCGTTTTAACAGGGAATATTCGTACAACGGCACAATCATTGGTGGACCCCTAGCGGAAGTATTGTCGTAGTAAAGAAAACGACGTAATTATCTTTTATTAAAAATAACGGCGAAAGTGTTACCGTTAAAAGCATTGAACTACCCGGTAGTAAAAGTACGAAGAATCTGCGTGGTGGTTGCATAGTAGCACACCAGTATTGATTATTGATGCCTACGTGAGAAGTCACTCGCTTATACTCAATTATTGCTACAAGTAATTCGCGCATCATATCTCTCATATTATTGATTCGATTATTGTCAAAGATCATCATCGCATAATATGATATATTATTAAATCAATAATTGAGGCGACAAAGTTATTCATATTATTAAATTGCAATATTTACAATGTCTAGAAGTTCGTCAAGGAGAGGTTTGGTCATCTAATTGCGGCGCCAATAAGGAGAAATCCTTATCGGAAAGCCCCCTCTTTCCTGGGAACGACCTGGTTGTTAAATATTGTGAGTTATAATATTAATGATGAATAAGTTCGTGTTGATTAAAGATGAAATTGATAGTTCCATTGTGTTGGAATTATTAGTGTTAGTGGAAATCGACATTTATTCCGATATTAATTGATGTCTGGAAGTTTTACTGACCAGCTGGGTAATTAATCGGATAAATGAGCAATTAATTGATATTAATTCACATGATTATAACTATTTGTTCACATGTGTGTACTATTGATTCACATTCTTGTACTATTAGGGGAGTTGGTGCAAGATTGATAATACTTGCATGACTAAGTTAAAAATGGAGGTATAGATGGAGGTACTATACTTTAATTCGTATTTTCACATGATTATAACTATTGATTCGCATGATTGAACTATTGATTCACATTATTTACTATTAGGGGAGGTGGTGCAAGTTTGATAATACTTGCAGGACTAAATTAAAAATGAAAGAAAAGTTGAAGGTATTGTACTGTAATATTTCGAGCCCCAAAATGTGCAATTATCGAAACTATATTTTCCTATAAACAGAAGCTCATTCTTCCTTCATTTCTAACCAATTCACTAAAGTTTTAGAGCAATTATTATAGAGAGAAATTATAGAGAGAAAGAAGAAGAGAAGTCTGCTACCTCACTATTCCAATATCCAGATTTTTCTAAGGTAATGGGTATTATTTTTTTTCGTATTCATGAAAAGAGCTATTGTTATTCCATTCCTTATTATTCGTTGGAATAACTCAGATATGCGACTCACCGTATACATGGTAAAATTCTTCATTATTCCATTCTTTATTATTATGTTGGAATAACTCTGTTATGCTAATCTCGCGCATACATGGTAAAATTCTTACGTTATTCCATTCTTTATTATTATGTTGGAATAACTTTGTTTATCCAAGTACCGCATACATGGTGAAATTCTTACATTATTCCATTCTTTATTATTCTCGTTGGAATAACACATCTGCATGGGTCTATCGCATGCCTCGGTGAATTTTGTTGTATTCTATTCTTTATTATTACATTGGAATATCACTGCCTATACTGGACACGCATGACATTTTTATTATTACATTGGAAATATCACATGCTGTGCGGATTACGCATGATGACCGGGTTCCATTCTTTATTATTCGTTGGGAATAACATGCATGCGGTCTATCGCATGCACGGTTGTGGACGCCCCCAAAATAGGTATACAACACCCATTACGAGTCACCAAATACATGGTACGTAAACAACTACAACTTTATTAATACAATTGTTGTGCAAAATACGATAACACATAAAGCGTGAGTTTAAAACAAATCGTCTTCTAGACAATATCAACACTCAAATAAGTCCTCATTACAATTATTGATACACTATTTTACAAAATAGTGAGGACTACTAAAATGACTTTCTTGAACCTTCATTCCATACCCCGACTAGTACTCGCTACATTCTCGCCTCCTGAGAAGAAAAATGGAACAAAAAGGAAAAGGGTGAGCTCAACTAGCCCAGTAAAGAATATTATGACTAAGATAACATAGAACAAATTATCGTTAGTCCTCAACAGGGAAAAATCTGATAGAATACAATAGACAACAAGTTTTAAATCAATATTCGCAGCGGAAATAATAATTCATTAGATGAGTTACGTAGAGAATGAAATCTACTTTCTTCTATTAATTTAAAAGTTTATCATCAATATTTTATCCCTGTAACATCAATCAATATATATCTTGAATCAAATATTCATTTTTGCACTACAGGCCAAAGATATTCAACAGTTGGTCATGTTCATCTCAACACCTGTATATCTTTGCACTACGGGATAATTCCTTTCATATTCTTTGAGTTATCGTGAGGCATATGCTATGACTTTCCCATGTTGCATGAGAACACATCCTAACCCTCTGCCTGAAGCATCGCTGTAGATGACAAATTCCTCCGAAATAGATGGTATTGTCAGAATAGGTGCTGAAATGAGTCTCCTCTTGAGTTCTTGAAAACTTTTCTCACATTCCTCGCTCCAACCGAATTTGCATCTTTTTGAGTCAGCTGAGTTAATGGAGTAGCGATTTGAGAAAATCCTTCCACGAATCTTTGATAATAACCAGCTAAGCCTAGAAAGCTACATACTTCGGTCACTGACTTAGGTTGCTCCCAGCTATGTATTGATTCAATCTTCGCTGGGTCAACAGATATTCTATGAGTTGATATCACGTGCCTAAGGAATGCTACTTCCTCAAGCCAGAACTTAGATTTCTTCAACTTGGCGTATAAATTGTTTTCATGAAGCTTTTGGAGTATAAGCCTCAAGTGTTGCTTATAATCTTCACGACTTTTGGAGTATATAAGGATGTCATCAATAAAGACATCCAAAAAATGATCAAAATATTCCTTGAAAACTCGGTCCATCATATCCATTAAGGCAGCAGGAGCATTAGTCAATCCAAAAGACATGACTAGAAATTCGTAATGCCCGTACCGAGTTCTGAAAGCAGTCTTTGGAGTGTCATCAGTTTTAATCTTTAACTGATGTTATCTAGAACGAAGATCGATCTTTGAAAAGAATTTGGCACCTTGTAACTGGTCAAACAGGTCATCAATGCGAGGCAACAGGTACCTATTTTTGATGGTGACATGATTCAACTCCCAATAGTTAATAAAAAGTCGCATACTTCCATCTTTCTTCTTTAAAAATAGAACAGGAGCACCCCAAGGAGACTTACTAGGATGAATGAAATCGATGTCTAACAACTCCTACAGTTGGGTTTTTAACTCTTGAAGTTCAATAAGAACCATTCAATATGGGGTTTTGGAAATGGGTTTTGTACCGGGTTCAAGATCAATACAAAACTCGATTTCACGCTCTGGGGGTAGGCCAGGAAGTTCTTAAGGGAATACGTCAGGAAATTTATTAACAATAGAAATATCATTCAAATCTAACGTATTTTTGTTTAAATCCGTAATCCATTTTTCAATAAACGAATGACATTATGGCTTGATAAGACAGTGATTGACTTTAGTGGCTTGGTTGCTTGAATTTGTATAATAGGTTGGTTAGGAATATGAAAGCTAACAACCTTACGAAAACAATCAATTTTAGCATGATGAGTAGTTAACCAATTAATCCCTAAAATCACATCAAATGCAAGTATTTTCAAAGAGATAAGATCGACAAGTAATGTGAGGGTGCCGATTTGAATCAAACAAGATTTATAAACTGTAAGACCCCGAATTTTTTTATATAAATAAAATTGAATTTCCTCTATTCATTATCTTGAAATAATAAGGAGTTAATTTGATATAATATTTTGGTTATGGGTGAAATGTGCAAATTTTACAAAATAAGCAAGTGGTTATAAAATATTCATTTTTTTGTCGGGGAATATTCGTTTGGTCATAAAATATTCTTGTTGTCGGGGAATATTCGTACGACGGCGCAGCCATTTGTGGGCCCTATAACAGAATAACTGTCGGATGAAGAAAACGACAAGTTTGAGTTTTTATAAATAACGACGTAATTGTTACTGAATTAAACATGTTGGATTACTAGTGGTTTAAAATACTGATGTCTGGCGTGGTTGTAAAGTAGCACACGATATTGCACAGTATTTTTGAATTATTGATTCTTACGTAAGAAGGCACTACTCAACAATTGTTACAGTAATTACTGTTTAATATTTTATTTTATTGGTTCAATAATTGCTGCGTTGATATTTTAAATTATTGTTGTTTCAATTTTTGTCACTGCACAGTATTTCCCATTATCAAATCAATAATTCATATTATTTGAATAATATTATTAGATAGCATTATTGGCAATGTCTAGAAAGTTCTGTCAATGAGAGGTTTGGTCACCTAATCAAGCGCTACCGATTAGGAGAAATCTTTATCTGAAAAGCCCTCTTTCCACAGGAGCGACTGGTTGTCATTATTGTGATTCTGTAATATTATTTATGAATAATTAATTATTGATTTATATGATAATGAAATATTTATTTTATGTGGATATAAATGAAGGAATTAATGCTGAAGTGTTTTATCAGTATTTTTTCGGAATGGAGGCATTAAAAATTAAATCGGTGTTCTTAAAGCTCTATTGCGTGAGTTATAATTTTAATCCGACCGTTGGATCGTTGTGATTTTTGGATATGTTATACATATATAAGTTGAATATATGTCCACAAATTTGGAACCGTTAAAAATTAACGCATGATTTGTTATGAATTTTAAAAGGTTCTAAAAATCATCCATTTGTGGATTTCGGATATTTTCTGTCTGGAATTTGGAAAAACTTAAAGCTACAAAGTTGTAGAGAATTCGATTTCGTGTGAAATGGACGTAAAATTCGTATTTTTATGATAAAAGGGCTATTTATTATGAATTACTGAAGTTTCGGAAAATAAAATGATTTTTATTAAAATTGGGTGGGACCCACTTTTGTTTTTGAAAACATGTGGGCTGTTATTTTTTATTCAGAGTTGGCATGCTTAGATGGCTGGTCTTGGATGGTTGGTGAGTAGAAGAAAAGAAAAGAAATATTATTATTTTATTATTTTAGTCTCCTTTGGCGTTCTAACATTTTTCTATAAATAGGTGCTTAAGTTGGAATTAAAAATCACACCAGAAATATAAGTTTTCTCTCTCTATATTATCGAGCATATTTTTGTGAGTATTTAGATACTTTAAGAGTTGCTATTCAGTGCAAGTTTCTTTCGACTTTACATCAGATATTAGATCGTAAATCTTTGTTATTTTGAGGTAAGGGATGTTATTTTCTTCAGTAAATGATATTATTTTCTTCAATATCATTATCTTAGAAATATTGATATGAATTTTATTGTAAAATTTCTACCTTTTTGTGTCAGAGTTACTATTCACGTATACGACACTATTCACGAATACGGTACTATTTACGAGTATTGTTCACGAAGTATGATTTTTCTTGTGGAATTTCTACCTTTTTGTGTCGGAGTTACTATTCACGTATATGGCACTATTCACAAATACGACACTATTCACCGAAAAATGAAATTTTCTCTTTTTCGTCCCAGATGTCTATTATGGTTACTATCTTTGATTGATCTATGTTTTGATCTTCATTCTTGAATTTTACTCCATTATGGTTTATTATGGAGTATTTTTAAACTTGAGTTATCTAAAGTACGAATCTCTAAACTTTATCCTTTTATCTTACTGGATTCGTTCTCTAAAATGTTTTACATTATCCTCAGTTCTTAATGATGATACTTGATGAATATCTTTGGCCTGTAGTGCAAAGACGAATGATTACCTGATGAATATCTTTGACCCGTAGTGCAAAGATGAACAGGTGTTGAGATGAACATGACCAACTGGTGATACAAATGAATATCTTTGGCTCGTAGTGCAAAGATGAATATTTGATTCAAGATGTATATTGATTGATGTTACAGGGATATAATATTGATGATGGACTTTTAAATTCATAGATGATAGTAGATTTCATTCTCTACTTAACTTTTCTAATGAATTGTTGTTTCCACTACAGTTGTTGTTCTAAAACTTGTTGTCTATTATATTCTATCAGATTTCTCCCTGTTGAAGACTAAGGATAATTTGTTATATATTATCTTAGTCATAATATTCTTTACTGGGCTAGTTGTGCTCACCCTTTTCCTTTTTGTTCCATTTTTCTTCTCAGGAAGTGAGAACATAGCAGGAACCAGTCGGGGTATAGAGTGATGGTCCTAGACAGTTGTTTTAGCAGTCCTCACTATTTTTGTAAAATAGTGCATCAATAATTGTAATGAGGACTATATTTGAGTGTGGATATTGTCTAGAAGACAATATTTGCATTTAACTCACAGTATGTGTTGTCGTATTTTGCACGACAATTGTAATAATAAAGTTGTAGTTGTTTTCTGTACCATGTATTTGGTGACTCAGAATCGGTGATGTATACCTATTTTGGGGGCGTCACAGTTGGTATAAGAGCTTAGGGATATGGTCTCTGGTGGAGATCGGGGAATAAAACTAGGAGGGGATAGACGAGTAAATCCTTCGCTAGTGTGTCCTACCTAAGCTTATTTGTTGGTTGGTCATAATATAGGGATATTATGTGATATGTTAATTTGTTTAATTAACCCTTGTTTTATGGAAGTATTTAAGAATGGCAGCGTAGAACGTTAACAATGGAGTGTATGAGACTGTGGAGACACCTTTAACCACAAACCAGGAGAACGTGCAACAGGATGGCAATATTCCTCCTGTAAACAACACTACCGAGCAAACGATGAATGATGGAATGTCTAGGAGCTTTGTGCAGTTCATGCAAAACTCTGACGAGGGAGACTCGTATACAGAATACGGGTGGAAATGATAGCAACGCGCGGTTTGTCACAGCCAAGCAGTTCAAGGAGTTGGGACCACAATTCTTTGGAAAGCCGAATCCGATCAAGGCAGAAACGTGGGTTAAGTAAATTACCAAGATATTTGATGTCTTGGGATGCACGGAGGAACAAAAGGTTCCATTCGCCACCTTTATGTTCCGTGATGAGGTAGATTACTGGTGGGAATTTATGAAGCGTACCCAGCCAGCCACATTCAACATGTCTTGGGAAACATTTCAAAAACTGTTCAATGACAAGTACTTTCCTAAAAGTATTCGTCACATGAAGGAGGTAGAGTTCATCAAGTTGGAGCAAAATAATATGAACGTGTCGCAGTACGAAGCTAAGTTTGCCGAGTTGTCCCGATTTTCATCCCATTTGGTTGATAATGAGGAGAGAATGACGTGAATGTTTCTGCGAGGTTTGAAACCCGAAATACGTCAATACCTCATTTCTCACAAACTTTGTTTATATTCAGATGTTGTGAATAGGGCTCAGTTATTGGAGCGCGATAATGAGTCAGCTCAACCGAAGAATAACGACCAACAACTCGATGATAATCGTACTGGTGGCAACGGTCATCGGAACAATGATAACCATCGTGGAGGAAATTATCATGCCAGAAATGGTAACCACTTCGGTGGTAATCATGGGCAAGATAATAGAAGAAATAATTCAAGTGGAAATTTCAAGAAGAGAAGATTTAATGATGATGGGAAGATGTTGGCAGCAGCACCAGAACCAATAACAAATTCTAGGGGAGGAGAACGACTGCCAGTTAGATGCTACAGATGCGGAGAGGAGGGACATATAAGTCCAAACTGTTCACAGCCTTCCAAGATATGTTTTAGTTATGGAAAAGACGGTCACATAGCTCGATTTTGTCTTGTAGCGAAATCAAGTCCAGCTGGGACGGTGGCACCAAAAGCGGATGCGGACAAAATAAAGTCGGCGGTTTCTGGAAGAGCGTTTGTCGTGACTACCCAAAATGCGAGGAACCCGAACGAAGGTATCAAGGGTTAGTTAATTATAAATTCTTGCGAAGTCTATACCCTGTTAGATACCGGTTCTACCCATTCTTTTATCTCTCCTGCTTGTGCTCAACGTTTAAACTTGACTCCGGAGAAATTAGACTTTGACTTATCTGTGGAGACTCGGTTAGGAGAAACTTTTATCATATCCACTGTTTATAAATTTTGTTTGATACTTGTTTTATCAATCACATTACCTGTTGATCTTATCTCTTTAAAGATACTTGCATTTGATGTGATTTTAGGGATTGATTAGTTAACTACTCATCATGCCAAAATTGATTATTTTCGTAAGGTTGTTAGTTTGCATATTCCTAACCAACCTGTTATGAGAATTCAAGCAACCAAACCATTGAAGTCAAACACTTTCATATCAAGCCATTAAGCCATTCGTTTATTAAAAAATGGATGTCAACCTTTCTTTAGCCCATTTCATGGATTTAAACAAAAATACGTTAGATTTGAATGATATTTCTATTATTAGTAAATCTCCTGAATTATTTCCTAAAGAATTTCCTGGCCTACCCCCAGAGTGTGATATTGAATTTTGTATCGACTTTGAACCCGGTACAAAACCCATTTCTAAAATCTCATATCGAATGGCTCCTATTGAACTTCAGGAGTTAAAAATCCAGTACAAGAGTTGGTATCCGAGCCTCTATCTTGTGACTTCCTTTGGGGAATGCACCAAAGCCAGACTCTCCGTAGGGGATGCTATATTTGTGTGGTGGTAAAATGATAGGTGCTATTGTGACGTGCTATCCAAGATAGGGATATGAATCACAGTTGAGAGCAACCGAAGTCGGTGACCAAAGTACGTAGCTTTCTGGGCTTAGCTGGTTATTATCGAAGATTCGTGGAAGGATTTTCTTGAATCGCTACTCCGTTAACTTAGTTGACTCGAAAAGATACAAAATTCGTATGGAGCGAGGAATGCGAGAAGATTTTCCAAGAGCTCAAGAGGTGACTCATTTCGGCATTTGTTCTGACCATACCATCCTGGAAAAGCGAACGTGGTAGCTGACGCGTTGAGTAGAAGATCGTACGCGAGTATGAGTGCGATATTATTGAACGTAAAGACCTATTTTGTATAATTTACAAACGATAAAGATAGAGTTAAAGACTCTAGGGACCCACATTATGATGTTAAATATACGAGTAAAATCGACTTTAATTGATAAAGTTAAAACCGCTCAAGCTACATACCGGAGCTGATGAATATAAAGAAGAAAGTGCAAGAAGGCGTTATTCTAGAAGTAAGAGTCGATGAAGAGAAGAAAGCTCAAACCTTCGATTTATTTGAAATCCTCAATCGAGTAGGAACTGTGGCTTATAGACTCGCCTTAACAATATGTATGTCGCGTGTTCATAACATTTTTCACGTATCGATGTTACGTAAATATGTGGACGACCCAAACCACATTATTGCATTAGAACCAGACGAGATAGCCAAATATTTAACGTAAGAGGAGGTACCTGTCAAGATCTTGCATAGGAAGTAGCATGTCCCACGCACAAAGGTTATACCAGAAGTTAAGGTTTTGTGGAGGAACCATGCTATTGAAGAAATGACCTGGGAGTTGGAATCAGAAATGAAAGCGATGTATCCTCACCTTTTTGAAACACCAAGTACGTAAGTCAATTTCGAGGACGAAATTTCATAAGGAGGGGAGGTTATAAGACCCCGATTTTTTTTTTATATAAATAAAATTAAATTTCCTCTATTCATTATCTTGAAATAATAAGGAGCTAATTTGATATAATATTTTGGTTATGGGTGAAATGTGCAAATTTTACAAAATAAGCAAGTGGTTATAAAATATTCATTTTTTGTTTGAGAATATTCGTTTTTGGTCGTGGAATATTCTTGTTGTCGAGGGGAATATTAAATGCGACGATTTGCCGCAATCATTTATGGGCCCCATAATAAAATAACTGTCGAATGAAGAAAACGACAAGTTTGAGTTTTTATAAATAACGACGTAATTGTTACCATTAACACTGTTGGATTACCTTGTGGTTAAAATACAGTAATACGCGTGGTTGCACAGTAGCACACGGTATTGCACAGTATTTTTGAATTATTGATTCTTACATAAGAAGGCACTACTCAATAATTGTTACAGTAATTAATGTTCAATATTTTATTTTATTAGATCAATAATTGTTGCGTTGATATTTTATATTATTGTTGTTTAAATAATTATCATTGCACAATATTTCCCATTATCAGATTAATAATTCATATTATTCGAATAATATTATTATATAGCATTATTGGCAATGTATAGAAAGTTCTGTCAAGGAGAGGTTTGGTCACCTAATTGCGCTCCGGTAAGGAGAAATCCTTATCGGAAAGCCCCCTCTTTCCTGGGAACGGCCTGGTTGTCATTATTGTGATTCTATAATATTATTTGTGAATAATTAATTATTGATTTATATGATAAGAAAATATTTATTTTATGTGGATATAAATGAAGAAATTAATGTTAAGGTGTTTTATCAGTATTTTGTCGGAATGGAGGCATTAAAAATCAAATCGGTGTTCTTAAAGCTCTATTGTGTGAGTTATAATTTTAATCCGACCGTTGGATCGTTGTAATTTTTGGATATGTTATACATATATAAGTTGAGTATATGTCCACAAATTTTGAACCGTTAAAAATTAGCGCATGATTTGTTATGAATTTTAAAAGGTGTTAAAAATTATCCGTTTGTGGATTTAGGATATTTTCTGTCTGGAATTTGGAAAAACTTAAAGCTACAAAGTTGTAGAGAATTTAATTTCGTGTGGAATGGATGTAAAATTCGTATTTTTCTAATAAAAGGGATATTTATTATGAATTACTGAAGTTTGAGAAAATAAAATGATTATTATTAAAATTGGGTGGGACCCACTTTTGTTTTTGAAAACATGTGGGCTGCTATTTTATTCAGAATTGGCATGCTTAGATGGCTGGTCTTGGATGGTTGGTGAGTAGAAGAAAAGAAAAGAAATATTATTATTTTATTATTTTAGTCTCCTTTGGCGTTCTAACATTTTTTTATAAATAGGCGCTTAAGTTAGAATTGAAAATCACACCAGAAACATAAGTTTTCTCTCTCTATATTGTCGAACGTATTTTTGTGAGTATTTAGATACTTTGAGAGTTGCTATTCGATTGCAAGTTTCCTTGACTTTACATCAGATATTTCGATCGAAATCTTTGTTATTTTGAGGTAAGGGATGTTATTTTCTTCGTAAATGATATTATTTTCTTCAATATCATTATGCCGAAATATTGATATGAATTTTATTGTAAAATTTCTACCTTTTTGTGTCAGAGTTACTATTCACGTATACGGCACTATTCACGAATACGGTACTATTTACGAGTATTGTTCACGAAGTATGATTTTTCTTGTGGAATTTCTACCTTTTTGTGTCGGAGTTACTATTCACGTATACGACACTATTCACAAATATGACACTATTCACAAATACGACACTATTCACCAAAAAATGAAATTTTCTCTTTTTCATCCCAGATGTCTCTTATGGTTACTATCTTTGATTGTATCTATGTTTTGATCTTCATTCTTGAATTTTACTCCATTATGGTTTATTATGGAGTATTTTTAAACTTGAGTTATCTAAAGTACGAATCTCTAAACTTTATCCTTTTATCTTACTGGATTCGTTCTCTAAAATGTTTTACATTATCCTCAGTTCTTAATGATGATACTTGATGAATATCTTTGGCCTGTAGTGCAAAGACGAATGATTACCTGATGAATATCTTTGACCCGTAGTGCAAAGATGAACAGGTGTTAGGATGAAAATGACCAACTGGTGATACAAATGAATATCTTTGGCCCATAGTACAAAGATGAATATTTGATTCAAGATGTATATTGATTGATGTTACAGGGATAAAATATTGATGATGGACTTTTAAATTCATAGATGATAGTGGATTTCATTCTCTACTTAACTCTTCTAATGAATTGTTGTTTCCGCTGCAGTTATTGATCTAAAACTTGTTGTCTATTATATTCTATCAGATTTTTCCCTGTTGAAGACTAAGGACAATTTGTTGTATATTATCTTAGTCATAATATTCTTTACTGGGCTAGTTGAGCTCACCCTTTTCCTTTTTGTTCCATTTTTCTTCTTAGGAAGCGAGAACATAGCAGGAACCAGTCGGGGTATAGAGTGATGGTCCTAGACAGTTGTTTTAGCAGTCCTCACTATTTTTGTAAAATAGTGCATCAATAATTGTAATGAGGACTTTATTTGAGCGTGGATATTATCTAGAAAATAATATTTGTATTTAACTCACAGTATGTGTTATCGTATTTTGCACAACAATTGTAATAATAAAGTTGTAGTTATTTTCTGTACCATGTATTTGGCGACTCAGAATGGGTGATGTATACCTATTTTGGGGGCGTCACATAAACAGTGGATGTAATGAAGGTTTCTCCCAACAGAGTTTCAACAGATAAGTCAAAGTCTAATTTCTCTGGAGTCAAATTTAAACATGAAGTGTAAGTAGGTGAAATAAAAGAATGGTAGAACCGGTATCAAATAAGGTATAGACTTCGCAAGAGTTTATGATTAGCTTACCCGTGATAACCTCATTTGGGTTCCTCGCTTTTTGGGAGGTCACGACAAATGCTCTCCCTTAAACTACCGGCTTTGACTTGCCTGGGACAGACTTTGGTGTCTCCATCCCAGCTGGACTTGACTTCACTACACGACAAAATCGAGCTAGGTGACCTTCTCTTCTGCAATTGTAACACGTTTTGGGTTGCTGTATACATTTTGGACTGATGTGTCCCTCCCCTCCGCATTTGTAGCATACGACCAGTGTCCGTTTTCCTTCCTTAACAACGGGTTCTGCTGTCTTTCCATCATTATTGAACCTTCTCTTTTTGAAATTTTCACTTCAATTATCTTGGTCAGGATTACCACCGAAGTGGTTACCATTTTTGGCATGTTGATTTCCTTTACGTTTGTTGTCACCACTTCGATGACTGCTACCACTGGTATTATCGTTTTATCGGTTGCTATCTCTTGGTTGGATTGACTCATTATCATAGTCCAATAACTGAGCCCTATTCACAACATCTGAATACAAGCAAAGTTTATGAAAAATAAGGTATTGATGTATTTTGGGTTTCAAATCTCTTAGAAACATCCGCGTCATACGCTCATATTGTTTTGCTCCGGCTTGATGAATTCCACCTCCTTCATATGACGAATACTTTTGGGAAAGTACTTGTTTTTGAAAAATTCTTGGAACTTCTCCCAAGACATCTTTAGTGCGGCAGGCTGAGTACATTTTACAGATTTCCACCAATGATCTGCCTCTCCTTGTAACATGAAGGTAGAAAAGGGAACCTTTTGCTCCTCGGAGCATCCCAAGAAATCAAATATCTTGGTGATCTTCTTAATCCAAGTCTCTACCTTTCCCAAAAACTCCGGTGGTCCTAGCTCCTTGAATTGCTTAGCGGTGACCATCCATGAGTTGCCAGTGTTTCCACCTACATTTTGAACAGGAGTCTCTCTCGCCTGATGTTGCATGAATTACAGAAAGCTTCTGAACATCCCATCATTCATCATTTGGTTGGTGTTGTTGTTTAATTGAGGATTATTGCCTTCCTGATGCACATTATGTGACGCCCCCAAAATAGGTATACATCACCCATCTTGAGTTGCCAAATACATGGTACAAAATTTAAATACAACTTAATTATACAACAGTCGTGTAAAATATGACAAAACATAATCTAAGAGTTTTAATAAGAATATTTTCATCTAGACAATATCCACACTTAATGGAGTCCTCATTACATTTATTGTCACACTATTTAATAGAATAGTGAGGACTACTAATGCTATCATCTGGACCGTCACTCCGTTCCTCGACTAGTCCCGGCTACGTTCTCATTTCCTGAAGAGAACAGTGAAAGAAAGGGTGAGCTCAACTAGCCTAGTAAGAAATATTATGACTAAGATAATGCAGAATAAATTATCATTAGTCTTCAACAATGTTAAACTGATAAAATACAATAGACATCAAGTTTAACTGCAGCGGAATAAGCAATCCATTATAAGAGTCAAGTAGAGCATGATATCTACTATCTTCTACGATTTAAAATGTTTTCATCAATTTTTATCATTTGAGACTCAAACAATAAATAAACCACATCATCGAGTCATCCCCGCACTACGGGCCAAGGATATTCATTAAATCATCAATGGTCATGACTATATACCGAATAATCTCGGTCATAATCATACCAAAAGCGCCCATCAATGCACTATAGGCTATCGAGAACTTTTACCACATCATTTATAACATTACTGAGGTCATGATTATCTTGAATAATCCACGGTCATAATCATACCAAGTCCATCTATGCACGTAAGCCAAAGATGACTTTCATCACAATATAAGCATGAGGATGATGACAATGACATAATAATTCAAATAAAACAAGTTCAAGAATAAATTTTAAAGATTTATAAGTTAATCTATCTTGAAATCAATTACGTCCAAATTGTCAACATGATATCGCTTTGTGGAGTAAAATTCAAGAATGCTCGTAAGAATATTTCCATGAAAAGATCTGGGATGAAGCTTGAAATATCCGAGGATATTCTACTAATTTCATGGAGTATAGAAGCCAAAACTTTAACCAAATGAGTATCATAGAATATATGAAATTGCAAATGGATTTTCACCGCCATGCGGTAATCCACGTAGACAGATCATTTCCACAATTTAATAAGGAATGAATACGAAGGATCATTCACCATGCATGTGATAATCCACATAGATAGGTTATTCCAACAGAATAATAAAGAATGAAACCAGGTCATGCATAATCTGCACTGACAGGATATTCCAACTGAATAATAAAGAATGGAATAACAGAAGAATTTCACCATGCATGCGATAAAGCCGCATGCATGAGTTATTCCAATGAGAATAATAAAGAATGGAACCAGTCTAATGTAATCCACTTATGCATGAGGATATTCCAAAGAATAATAAAGAATGGAATAACAAAAGAATTTCACCATGTATGCGGTACTTGCATGTAGGCAAAGTTATTCAACATAATAATAAAGAATGGAATAATGAAGCTTTCTTCATGAATCTGAAAGAAATAATACCCCCTTACCTTAGAAAGAAATTGGATCTTTGGAGTAGAGAGGTAGCGAGACTTTCTTCTTCTTTCTCTCTATAATAATTGCTCTATAGCTTTAGTGAATTAGTGAGAAATGAAGGAAGAATGAGCTTCTATTTATAGGAAAATATATTTTTGATAATTGCACGCGTTTTGGGCAGCAAAATATTCTGAGACAATACCTTTAACTTTTCTTTCATTTTTAATTTAGTCCTGCAAGTATTATCAAACTTGCACCACCTCCCCTAATAGAAAATAATGTAAATCAATAGTTCAATTATGTGAATCAATAGTTATAATCATGTGAAAATACGAATTACAGTATAGTACCTCCATCTATACCTCCATTTTTAACTTAGTCATGCAAGTATTATCAAACTTGTACCAACTCCCCTAATAGTACAAGAATGTGAATCAATAGTACACACATATGAACAAATAGTTATAATCATGTGAATTAATAGAAATTAATTGCTCATTTATTTAGGTTAATTACTGGTATTAGTCAATTATAACTTCCAGACATCAATTAATATCGAAATAAATATCGATTTCCACTAACACTAATAATTCCAACACAATAGAACTATCAATTTCATCTTTAATCAACACGAACTTATTCATCATTAATATTATAACTCATAATATTTAACAACCAGGTCGTTGCCAGGAAAGAGGGGGCTTTCCGATAATGATTTCTCCTTATTGGCGTGCAATTAGATGACCAAACCTCTCCTTAACAGAACTTCTAGACATTGTAAATATTGCAATTTAATAATATGAATAACTTTTTCGTCTCAATTATTGATTTGATAATATATCATATAATGCAGATAATACTGTGATAATAATCGAATCAATAATATGAGAGATATGATGCAGCAATTACTGTAGCAATAATTGAGTATAACTGAGTGACTTCTCACGTAAGCATCAATACTCAATACCGTGTGCTACTATGCAATCACGCGTATTACTGTACTTTTACTACTGGGTAGTTCAACAGTTTAACGGTAAAACTTCCGCCGTTATTTTTATAAAAAGATAATTATATCATTTTCTAGCTACGAAAATACTTCCGTTGTGGGGTCCACCAATGATTGTGCAGTCGTACGAATATTCCCTGTTAAAACGAATATTCTCTGACCAATCGAATATTATATAACCACTTACTTACTTTGCAAAATTTGTAAATATTACCCATAACTATAACATTATATCAAGTCCACACCATAATATTCAAAAATATATTTTGAGAAAAATTATTCTTTATTCATAAAAGTTGGGGTCTTACACATTATTCTGGGTATTGATTGTTGGTGACTCAATGGTCTCATTTGCTCCATTACTTATCTCAATATTTTCAGATATCATTTTCAAACACTGCCACAAAACAAGGGTTAATTGACATGCCACATAATATCCCTATATTCTGACCAACCAATTAAATAACAAATAAACTTATGTAGGTCATACTAGCGAATGATTTACCCGTCTCTCCCCTCCTAGTTCTAGCCTCAAATCTCAGCCAGGGATTATATCCCTAAGCTTTGATACCAACAATGACGCCCCAAAAATAGGTATACACAACCTATTCTGAGTCACAAAATACATGGTACAGAATTTAAATACAAACTTAATTATACAACTGTCATGTAAAATACGACAAAACATAAACTGAGAGTTTTAACACGAATATTGTCTCGTAGACAATATCCAAACTCAAATGGAGTCCTCATTACAGTTATTATCACACTATTTTATAAAATAGTGAGGACTACTACAGTCACCATCTCGGACCGCCACTCCATTCCCCGACTAGTCCCAACTATATTCTCATTTCTTGAAGAGAACAATGAAAGCAAAGGGTGAGCTCAACTAGCCCAGTAAGGAATATTATGACTAAGATAATGCAGAATAAATTATCGTTAGCCTTCAACAGTGTAAAACTGATAGAATATAATAGACCACAAGTTTAACTGCAGCAGAACAAATAATCCATTAGAAGAGTGAAGTAGAACATGATATCTACTATCTTCTATGATTTAAAAGTTCATCATCAATATTTTATCGCTGTAACACAGCTCAATAAACAATCCACATCATCGAATTATCCAAGCACTACGGGCTAAGGATATTCATTAGTATCACATCCACGAATTATCCATGCTCTATGGGCCAAGGATATTCGTTATTATCACCAATGGTCATGCCATGCCAACAACTGTCCATCAATGCACTATGGGCCAATGAGGACTTTTACCACATCATTTGTAACATTACAGGTCATGATTATACCGATTCATAATTCTTGATCATAATCATACCAATCAACAGTCCATCTACGCACTACGGGCCAAAGATGACTTTCATCAAAATATAAGCATGAGGATGTTGACAATGATATAAGCATCAATCAAACGAAATCAAGGATAAATATTAAAGATTTTTAATTTATCTAGAGTTTAAAAATGTCCAAATTGTCAACATGATAACTGCTTTGTGGAGTAAAATTCAAGAATAATATTCATGTATCAAAAATAATTTAGACAGAAAAGAAATCAATTTTTGTCGTGAATAGTGCCCCGGGTGAATAGTACCCAAGTTAATAGTATCTCATGAATAGTACTTCGTAAATAGTACCCCGACATGAAAAGATCAAAATTTAACAAGAACATTCAGAAAAATATTCTTGTGAAATGATACTAGATGAAGCACAAATTTCAAGGATATTCTACTAATTTTAAGGAGTATAGAAGCAATACTTATCAACATAAGTGTAGAATTAGGAATATGAAACGAAATAATATTACTTACATACTACAGAGTATGGAAGAAAATATTATTTCTTATGAATATTAAACAAAAATAATATCCCTTACCTTAAAAGGAGAGTATTTCTGACTGGTATAACGGGGATATTCTTGAAGAAAACTTATATTGTTTTCTACACTCAAAGCTTCCTTAAACTCAAAAGAAATACGCTCAATATTATAGAAGAAGAATTCTCTGATTGTGGTGTGATTTTCATTTCTAAACTAAGCATCCTATTTATAGGAGAATGGAAGGATAATATTTAGAAAAAATCACGGACTGCATAGTGATTACATTCATGGGCGCGCAATATCGGCTGAAACTTTGAAAATTTGATTTTACTATGCTGCACTTTGCAATAAAATATTCTAATAAAATGAAAACTTTAAATAAAATAAAATATATTCTATTTATAATCTAATAAAATAAAACTTATAATATATATATATATATATATATATTATAAAACAAAATTGAGATAAATTTCTACTGATGATTTTAAAAAATGAGTAAGTGGGGGTTCATGTAATAAGCAAAATTTACAACAAATACTTTATAAAAAACCCCTCTATTTAACTCAATTCACTTGGCTTCACTAAACATATTTTTAATAATATTTATTCATCATTAATATTATAACTCACAATATTAACAACCAGATTATTTCCAGGAAAGATGGGGCTTTCCGATAAGGACTTCTCCTTATTGGCGCGCAATTAGGTGACCAAACCCCTTTCCTCAACAAAATTTTCTAAAAATTATCAATAATGCAAATAATAATATGAATAACTTTGTCGTCTCAATTATTGATTTAAGAATATAAAATATTATGTAGATGATACTGTGATAATAATTGAATCAATAATATGAGATACTATGCATCAACTACTATTGCAATAATTAAACAAAACTAAGTGACTTCTCATGTAAACATCAATAGTCAAAGATATTGTACAATACCGTGTGCTAATATGCAACCACGCGTATTACTGTAATTTTATCATCGGGTATTTCAACAGTTAACCGTAAAAGTTTTGGCATTATTTTTATAAAAAAGTTATTTCTGTCATTTTCTAACTCCGACAGTAATTTCGTTATGGGGTCCACCAATGATTGTGTCATCGTACGAATATTCCCTGATAAAACAAATATTCCCCGACTAAATAAATATTTTATGACAACTTGCTTACTTTGCAAAATTTGTAAATATTACCCACAACTATAACATTATAACAAATCCACACCTTATTATTCAAAATAATATTAAGAGAAAATTAATCTTTATTCATAAAAGTTGGGGTCTTACACAATTTTTCCTACTAAGACATCCAGATAATAGTGTTGGGCAGAGAGGTTCACAATTCTAGAGGTGTCCAGAATGTCTCTGCTACTGCCGTCGCCCTCATGTTCACTGCTAGATGATGGAGATGGGGTGCGAATCCTTTTGGGTGCAATAAATTGATCAAGGTGGATGATGATGTAACTGACAACGAAACCCTAAACTTCTCTTTGAACTTTGATAGAATAAATTGTGTGCAAAACTAAAAATTCCTTGACTGTTATAAACAATTCGGGACTTATTTAAGGAAGGAAGAAACTAGGGTTTATATTGGAAAGAGAGAGTGTTGGTGGATACGAATATGAAGATTGGAGGTAGTTGGATTGGTTTTAGGAGAGGATTAGTAGTAGTTTATAGCTTCTGTGGTGTTCGGTTTTGAGAGAGAGAGATAGAGTTTGAATGAGATAGCTGTTATGTGATGTTTCGGCTCCTTATATTTTTTTAAAATCGACATCAAGGCTAGCCATTGCTGCTTTTGGTTTTGACTTGGAGGGAGCACAATTTGGTTTCTATTCTCTGAATTCTATTCTCACATAGAAGTATGGCAATTCTACCGATTTTGGCCTTTATTTATGTAATGGTAACATTGCTTACCTTGAGCCCAAATGCTTGCATTGTCTCCACTTTTACGTTTCTATAATGGTTGTCCAATCGAATTTGTACCTGAGAATTATCATAAACATCATATTAGCATAACGTAATCAAACATCTACTACTAATAATACTGTAAATAAGAATTGACAAAGAGAAAGAAAAATTTTGATTGGAGGGGTTGTCTCCCATCGAGCACTTGATTTACAGTCTTTCAGCCTGACTTAGTCTGATCAACGTTATCCGATTCCTCTACAAAAGTTTAGAAATTATCCATCCATCGGGAGCAATGTAGTATTCGGGAGGTCACCATTAGTGATAGCCCTGGAATCAAACCCACCCAACTTGCTTTTTGTAGATAGGATCCCATTTATGAACCTCCAGCAGATAGGTGTTTTCTCCATTATGTCTTTAATTTGAATGGGGCATTGAGACTTCGTAAACATAATGGTCTCTTTCTCTACCCTCTCCTTTTTAGTCGACCATGGCTCTGACATTTTAATAACACTCATGTTGTAAATAGTCTTACCGACAACATTACTACCAAGCGGACATGGTCTTGCAAATCTAACTGGATCCTTGGTGTTTGACGGATAAGGTGCTTAGGGGACTAAAAACATCGGCTGATCATCATTGGTACTCACAGTTAGTTCTTCACCGACCTTATTTTCTTTAACCCCACTTGTCTCCTCTATTTCATCATCTAGTGGCTCTTCCAGCTGTAGATTTGGGTTAGGCACTTCGTCAATCTCGAAATCCATGTCATAACACCAATTATTTCAAGGACAGTTGTTCAAGACCTTGAACATTAAATCTAACTGATTCTGAAGATTTTAAATTGACTTCTCTTGATTAATCCTCCTCTCCTCATTTTATGCTACAAACTTGGACAACAATTCCACCAACCTTGAATTATCTGCTTCAGTTTTGGAATTCATGTATTGAGTACCATATGTGGAAGTAGTGATGAGTTTTTCCATCTGGTTCTGAGAATTATGGCTCGATATTTCTTGACTCATCATTCTCTCCTCTTGGTTTTCTATGAGCGTTGACATGAATTCCTTCAACTTTGACTTTTGTTCTTGCAATGGAAGTTGACATGAGAATTCTAGAGTGTATGTTGGATTTGGAGCAGAGTATTGGTCTTGATAGTTATAACCCCATGAAGAATCTGGGTGATACCCCCAGCCTTGTGATAATTGGGATAAGAATAATTGTTGAGGTAATCACCCCCATATTGTACTGGTCCAAATCTGACGATGCATTGATGACTTAGATGATTGCCAGCACAATAATTACAAAATATTGCACTCTTTCGAATAAGTTGGGCTGAAAGAACATCCAACCTCTTCGAAAGTATTTCAATTTGTATTGACAATGCAAAAAATGCATTAAGTCCATCAATTCATGTGTCCCTTGGTGGAGTCATATTCGTATATGGCCATTGATAAGCAAAGTCATCCATGGTACCTGAAAAGAGAGAAATATAGGATGAGAATTAAAATAAAATAAAATGTTTAAATTAAGAATAATTTGGTAAAAATTAATATTGGAAAAATTATTAAACTAATTCCCCGACAATAACGCCAAAAACTTGTTGGGTAAATTCTAGACACGCTCTACACGCAAGTGTATGTGGTCAACAAGTAATATAATGATAAATAGAGTATCGCTCCCATAGAGAATTAGTTAACAATAATTACCAAGTACTAACCTATAACCAAATTAATCTTATTTAAACAAATGATTTAATATTTTAATTTAAAATAATTAATTAAACTATTACTAATTATCCCTAGAGTGAAACAAGATAATGAAGACTTGAGATTACAATTTCACTTATTGTTTCATTTAAGCCAATACACTTCCTGTTAAGCCAAATTATTATTATACTGGATTGTTAATCAAGAACACGAAAGTAAAATATGACCATCTCTCAACGCACCATACTCATATCAAATCAAATCCACAGATGATAGAACCAACTTGAACACCCTAATTAACTAATCCACTATATCTCTATGTGAATTACAATTAAAAAGAGTTTAAGTGCGGGATCATATTAGATTACATGCAATGATTGGTATATCTCTATCCTAAGCAAAAATTATGAATTCTAACACCATGTCGAACACATTAATATATGCTATTATGATCAGATCTAAACCCATAATTCGTTTCTCAAGTTCATATGGATTATCACAGTAATTTTTAGCTAGGCAATTAAGCAATTAAGGGCAAACTATAACAGACAATCCAAATACTGCTAATAAGACCAACAAGGAAGCATATTAAAGTAAATTACACAATAAGATCCATAGTAATCTCAAAACATATTTTAATTCATAAATAAACTAGAATCCATCATCCACAATTGATTAAGCATTCAAAAATACAAATAGAAAAAGAAGAGAATTTAGAATTGAGCTAAACAAATCTGTATTCTATTACTTCCAATCTGAACTCCCAATGATAATCAATAGCTTCAATCTTCAGATCTTTGTTAATCTAGGGTTCCTAATCTAAGAAAGAAAAGAAAAAGATAACAAAAATCTATCCCAAGAGGGATTTTAATGGAGTTCTCAAACTAGACTCCTATTACCAACTGTAAATAAGCCATATATAGAATAATTGACGAGTCCTTCTTTGCCCATCCGATTAGTCAGAATAATTAAAAAGTCAATTATGGAGATTCGGAGACTGGCGTAGCTGCGCCACCCAAAAGGCTAAATGGGGCGCAGCTGCGCTGCAGCATTCCTGAGTTAAGACCCGGCGTAGCTGTTGTGTACCTAAGGACAAATTGGGCGTAGCTGCGCCATGCACCAGATCCTGATTTCTGCTATCTGCTTCTGCTGCTACACTCCCCATGCCATCACTTCATTATTTGTCCCATTTAGCATCTACACATTCATTTTAGCTTAAAAAATCCCCAGGAAAGTTCCCAAATATGCAATCTGCAAAAGAAACCAAAAGTGCATGAAAAGATACTAAAATGCAAGAGTTCAAGCACAAATTAAAGTTAATTGATATTATAATAGGTAGATATAAAACTACCTATCAATACTGCAAAGGGTGTTAAAGTTTATCGTAATAGAATCGTCACAGTAGATATAAAATCCAAGTTACAGTCTGATGACGTATTTGTGTTAGCCAACCAAGCAACTCAAGTATACAACACCCCTAATGTCGTAAATTATAGAACCCCCAGGTATACAGTTGTGACAACGAACACTCGGTCATTTGATAGTACTAATCTATCTGAAACGGATGACCCGTTGTAAGAATAAGTTAGCAATCCCAGCCACGTATTGCTATATGATGGTGATGTGTTGGTAGATGATGTCGTTGACATACTTGATGTTGATGAAGTGGAAGAAGATGTGGTTGTTAGTTCATACATAATGGTAGAATATGATACTGAGGAAGAAATTGATACATAATGAAAATGATTTTGATTCTGACGGGTTTGAAGACGTACTACTTATTCACTAATTGGTGCTTTGTAAATATTATACAACTAAAGCAAATCATTAGAATAATTGCGATGAAATTTAATTAATGTAATTTATGTCTGTTATTTCAGTAGTATATCTATGCCTAGACATAGCGGTGGAGGCGGCCGTGATGGATCGGGTGCGGCTCCTAAGGCGGGTCGTCTTCATCAGCTAGACGTCAGTGTCAGCAAGGGCCTAGCCTCGATCGATTAGGTCATCCGCCGATAGTTCCTGACACATTTCCCATTGATATCGGCTCATCAGTGTAGGTTTCAACTATAATATATCACTTATGTTCAATTAGAATGATATTATTATGTGATTAATAAATTAAAATGTTTCATACAAATTTTTTTTCCTAGTATTATGGATCCTGTTGCTAAGGCGATCGTACGTACATGTCTGGCGCATCTCCCGATAGGCTGCATGCGATTTAGCCAGTACTCGCATTACGATGTCAGCTTTATGGTGGCAGTGTTGCGGGAGTTTCACGTAAGTCGAATTACATATATTAAATCAAGGTTCAAGTTATTTACATATTATTCAAATAATTAATTATACGTACGTTATGTTCGTTTGATAGAGGTATTATAGATACGGAGGCAGATCATCGAGGCGTATGGTGACGACGTATTATTATTGCAGACACATCTCAAAGAACTATATAACCGGGTTTGTATGAGATCTGATGGAAAGCGATCAAAGCAAGATAAGAATCGCCCGGGAATACTATACGACATCATCAGTCACCGGTGATGATCGGATGCGGCATGGTAACGCCATGTGTATGCATCTTGGGGATGATGTTGCCTTCAAGACCAAGTTCGAGCATATGAAGAAGAATCGAAGCCAGCTACGGGTTGTACATACTTCTGGCTCGCAGTCATTTCGAGGGGTTAATTTGGTATGTATTTATATTTAGTTTAGTTTAATATTAAACTACAACTATAGTAAAGTAAGGTGATATTAATTAATGTACATGATTTAGGCCATGCGGAGTAACTTGGGCCGACCTCCTCCTATGATGGAGTTCTGGGATAAAGTCCATATGCGGAAGGATTCTACTTCGGGGTCAACGATGTCTCCAACAGCACTAGCTATACGGGTAATACATTTACTATAATCTTTGTAATTTAAGATCATATTACGTAATTTATAGGATGATACCAAGTTAACTCACATGTACATATATTAAATTACAGGATCGATTTGAGAAGCTCCGTAGCCAGCGTATAGTAGAGTTGCTGACTACTAGGGGCGATGTTTAGACGGTTGATTCCATCATCCCTCCACCCGAGATTAGTTTATCTCAGGATGAGAAGACGGCTCTTTGGGTAACATCTTAGAATACTCCCACTAGCACTACCGGCCGGTATCGAGTGCTGGGGTTGTCGAGAATACCAGCCTATACACTGCCTGTAGGTATAATATTTTAGTTTATTTCTTGTTTATGAATAAAGTAAACTTATAATATTATTCATTTTATATTTATTTTTGTAGGCTCTAGCCAGCGTCTGCGTCCGAGAGCCCCCATGGGACCATCACATATGGGCGCTGGCTTAGACGATGCTTTGTTCCAACGGGTTGTGGCTGCGGTGTCGGAGAGGTTTAAGACGTATCCATTATTCCATCGTCAGGACCTGCCCAGCTGTTCTCGCCTCCATCAGCTTACGCAGGACGTTGCAGCTGGTGCCACTGTCGATAGTACGGGTATCTCTTCGGAGTAGTTCACCGCGATACGCGACGAGATTGTTTGAATAGTGGTTACCTTACTTATGGACACGTTTGGGCCGATGTTGAGTCAGCCCTCGACTACTCAGGTATACTATTTGTTTTAAATTCAAGTATATATTCTGCATGTTATTTAATTTTAATTTAATTAGTTATCTTTAACGATATTATATATATGGACTAATAAGTTACATTATATTGTATCAACAGGGTGATGAGCGAGCTGATGATGTTGAGCGGTTGGACGACGATGGCCCGTGACTTAGTTTTGTAGATGATTTGTACATATTTACTTAGTTTTTAGCTTAATGTGATGTAAATTTATATATTTTAGTTGATTTTTGACGTTTTATAGCTTTTAATTATCATTACTTTAGTTTGACATATTTACCTTAGTTTAAATACATATTTGATATACTTTAGTTGATTAGAACTTTAGTTTAATGTCATATTCATGTTGGCCTTGGAAATATTATTATTGTTGGCCTTGGATTATAGTTATGTTTTATGTGTTGTTGGGAAAAAAACAAGTTTATAAGTAGAAAAAATGTGGGTTATTACCCTGGATATTGCCAAAATTGAATAAATATTAAAAAAAAAGACTAACCTCGACGGAATAACCCTATCCTTGACGGAATTTCGTCAACATTAAGTACCCTTCTATTTTTTATGGGATGCCACATGACAGGTTTAGACTCGACAGAATATTATCGACGGGTACAATTCAGTCGAGAATATCTTAATATCGACCGAACATTCCGTCGAGGTTTGTTCGTTCGAGGATAGATATCTTTGACTGAAAGATCGACAGACTTAATTTCAACGTGCTTATATCCGACTGAATTGCCGACCGAATATTCCGTTGGGATTAATCATAATCTCGACAGATTATACTTAATTTCGACGAAATATTTCGTCGGAAATAACCTTTTTTGTTGTAGTGGATAATGGAATTACTTGGTATTTAAATCATTTAAAAATGATATTAATGATTGAAAAATCATTATAAATGTAATAATTATTTGAAAATTATTATGAGTTTCCAGAAAATGTTACGACTGATAATTAAATTGTCTAAAACAATATTGAAGCGTTTAAGTAGAGCTTGATTTAAAATAAACTCGATAATATCCGATAGGGCAATCTGGACGTTGAAATAGTACCAAAATCAAACTAGACTGAAATAGTTTAACTTGATACCGGGTCTTATGTGTTCTAGTGACTGTTAGGGATATGTGCTTATGTGTTTAAGTTTTATTATGACTGTGAATAATAGTAATAGACATTATGATATTATTCTAATTGAGAGATTGATATTATCAATAATAGGTCTTTCAACTAAAGCTAAAATTAGATTGCGTAGCAGTAATCGATAGTACATGCAGGTTCTCTAACTCAAATTCGATTTATTATTTTTCAAACACAGTAGTGGATAATTATTGTTGATTATACCACATCTATGATTTATTGATTCGCACGTTGTGCATATTGTATATGTTCATCAGGTATGAAAGGCTGATCACGTTCATTACCATTTGGTTCAGTTGAATTTGTTCATATTCATTGTTGGCCATTCAACATTATTGATTCGGTCATTCAGTTATGCAAATTGATTCATGCTCTTTCACAATTATTATATTGTTGAAAGTTTGTCAACTTATTATTCTTTTCAATCATGATATATCTCCATTTATATTTAAAACTTGCTGGGCAAACTTGTTGCTCACCCTTGCTTGTGACGCCCCCAAAATAGGTATACATCACCCATTCTGAGTCGCCAAACACATGGTACCGAAACAACTACAACTTTATTAATACAATTGTCTTGCAAAATACAACAACACATAAACTGTGAGTTTAAATACAAATATTGTCTTCTAGACAATATCCACACTCAAATAAGTCCTCATTACAATTATTGATACACTATTTTACAAAATAGTGAGCACTACTATAACAACTGCCTTGGAACATCACTCCACACCCCGACTACTCCCCATTATATTTGTGACGCCCCCAAAATAGGTATACATCACCCATTCTGAGTCGCCAAATACATGGTACAGAATACAAATACAAACTTAAATATACAACATAAAATGTGAGTTTTAATACGAACATTGTCCTCTAGACAGTATTCAAGCTCAAAATAAGTCCTCAATACATTTATTTTCACAATATTTCATAAAATACTGAGGACTACTAATGCTATCAACTGGACCGTCACATTCGCGTTCTCGACTAGTCCCTCCTCGCTATGTTCTCATTTCTCAAGAGAACAATGAAAGCAAAAAGGGTGAGCTCAACTAGCCTAGTAAGAAATATTATGACTAAGATAATGCAGAATAAATTATCGTTAGCCTTCAACAGTGTTAAACTGATACAATATAACAAACATCAAGTTTAACTGCTGTGACGCCCCCAAAATAGGTATACATCACCTATTTTGAGTCGTCAATAACATGGTACAGAAACAGCTACAACTTTATTAATATAACATAAAAACTGTGAGATTAAATACAAATATTTCCATCTAGACAATATTCACACCCAAATAAGTCCTCATTACAAATATTGGTACATTATTTTACAAAAATAGTGAGGACTACTAAAATGACTTTCTAGAACCTTCATTCTATACCCCGACTAGTACTCGCTACATTCTCGCCTCCTGAGAAGAAAAATGGAACAAAAAGAAAAAGGGTGAGCTCAACTAGCCAAGTAAAGAATATTATGACTAAGATAATATAGAACAAATTATCGTTAGTCTTCAACAGGAAAAAATATGATAAAATACAATAGACAACAAGTTTCAGATCAATATTCGCAGCGGAAATAATAATTCATAGATGAGTTACGTAGAGAATGAAATCTACTATAATCTATGAATTTAAAAGTCCATCATCATTATTTTATCCCTGTAATATCAATCAATATTCATCTTTGCACTA
This sequence comes from Panax ginseng, assembly GCA_020205605.1. Taxonomy (NCBI): domain Eukaryota; kingdom Viridiplantae; phylum Streptophyta; class Magnoliopsida; order Apiales; family Araliaceae; genus Panax; species Panax ginseng. The sequence goes on from CM035137.1 coordinate 98,612,748, forward strand.
CAGACAAAAGATATTCATCAGTTGGTCATACTCATCTCAACACCTGTTCATCTTTGCACTACGGGCCAAAGATATTCATCAGAAAATCATTAATCTTTGCACTACAGGCCAAAAATATTCAGTAAAATCATCATTTAGGACTGAGGATGATGAAAAATATTTTAAAGAAAACGAATCCAGTGAAACAAAAGAACAAATATTAAGGATTCGTACTTTAAACAATCCGAGTTCAAAAATACTTCATAAATAATCATAGTAGATCAAAATTTAAGAATGATCAAAATATGGATACAATCAAAGCTAGTATCCATAATAGATATTTTTGACAAAAAAATGAAAATTTAATTTTTTTGTGAATAGTGCCGTATTCGTGAATAGTACCGTATACGTGAATAGTGTCGTATACGTGAATAGTAACCCCGACACTAAAAGACAAGAATTTCACAAGATAAATACTATGAATATTCCGGCATAATGATATTGGACGAAATAATATCATTTTTTTTAAAAAATAATATCCCTTATCTCAAAAAACAAGACTTCCGATCGAATATCTGGATATAGTCTTTGAAGGAACTTGCATCAGATATAGCAACACTCAAAGTATCAAAATACTCACAAGAATACGCTCGATAATATAGAGAAAGAGAGAAAACTTCAGTTTACGGTGTGATTTTCAATTCTAACCTAAGCACCCTATTTATAGGAAAATGCTTGTAACACCAAAGCGTAAAATTTAATAAAATAATATTATTTATAAACAAACTACACGCCCACCTCAAGACCATCTGAATTCAGCCACCAATGAGGCCCACAATAATGACAAAAACAAAAAAAATGTTTTTGTTATTAAAAATAATTAAAACTTTCAAAAATCAATTATTTCGGAACTTCAGAACTTCAATAATTCATAATAAATAGCCCTTTTGTCATAAAAATTTGAACCTTATGTCTTTTCCATAGGAAATTCTATTTTCTACAACTTTGTAAGTTTAAGTTTTTCCAAATTCCAAACAGAAATTGACCGAAATCCACAAACGGGCAATTTTACAGGCTATAATCAAATTTCAGTCAAGAAATGGGGTCCACAGACATGAAAAACATGTTTTAAATATTTTTAATAACAAAAATACTCTTCCTCCACATTTATTCATATATCACACATTCATTATAAAAATATCACCATTATTATATTATTAAAATATAATAATATATTTAAATGAATTATTTATCAGAAAAGATAAAATATCAATTTTTCAACAATTGTCACTTTAAAATTTTCTCCATCTATATCCACATAAAATGAATATTTTCCTTATTATATAAATTAATAGTTAATTATTCACAAATAATATTACTAGAATCACAATATAAACAACCAGTCAAGTTTCCAGTGAAGAGGGGCTTTCCAATAAGGATTTTCCTTCTTGGTAGCCGCAATTAGGTGACCAAACCTCTCCTTAGATGTAACTTTCTAGACATTGCCAATAATGCTATCTAATAATATTATTCAAATAATATGAATTTCTGTGCAGTGACAATTATTGAAACAACAATAATATAAAATATCAACGTAGCAATTATTGAATCAATAAAATAAAATATTGAACAATAATTACCGTAACAATTATTGAGTAGTGCCTTTCACGTAAAAATCAATAATTGGTGCAATAGTGTGTCTTCTTGTGTTTTAACCAATCGAGTATTTCAACAAGATTATTGCAGTAACAACTACGTGATTATTTATAAACAACTTATATTTGTCATTTTCTTTATACAATCGCTTTCAGTTATGGGGCCCACACAAGGTCGCTACCGCATTTAATATTCTCCGACGGTAAGAATATTCCACGACCAAACGAATATTCTCCGATAAAAATGAATATTTTATAACCACTTTCTTATTTGAAATATTGCGCATTTTTACCCATAACTAACCACATTAATCAAATCAACCCTTACTATTTCAAAATAATAAATAGAGGAAATTTAATTTCATTTATAATAAGTTGGGGTCTTACAACCTCCCCTCCTTATGAAATTTCGTCCTCGAAATTGACGTTCGTACCTGATGTTTCGAAAAGGTGAGGATACCTCGCTTTCATTTCAGTTTCCAACTCCCAGGTCATTTCCTCAATAGCATGGTTCCTCCACAAAACTTTGACTTGTGGTATGACCTTTGTACGTAAGACATGCTCCTTCCTATCCAAGATCTTGACAGGTACCTCCTCGTATGTTAAGTCTTCGGCTATCTCATCCGGTTCTAACTCAATAACGTGGTTCGGGTCTTTCACATATTTACGTAACACAGATATGTGAAAAATATTATGAACACGAGACATACTTGGAGGTAACGTGAGTCTATAGGCTACATTTCCTACTCGGTCAAGAATCTGAAATGGACCAATAAATCGTGGATTGAGCTTTCCTCTTTTCCCAAATCTTGTAACTCCCTTCCATAGAGCAACACGCAACAATACATGATCCCCAATACTAAATTCCAAGTCCTTTCGATGAAGATCCGCATAACTCTTTTGTTGATCCTGTGCCATTTGTATACATTGTCGAATTATTTGGATCTTTTCTGTAGTCATACGTACCAACTCGGGTCCCAACAATGTTGCTTCACTTACCTCATCCCAACATATTGGAGAGCGACACTTTCGTCCATATAATGCTTTGAATGGAGCCACACCTATACTTTCCTGATAACTGTTGTTGTAGGAGAATTTCTCTAATGGTAAATACTTATCCCAACTTCCTTTGAAATCTAGGACACAAAGTCTTAATAGATCTTCAAGAGTTTAAATGGTCCTCTCTGATTGTTCGTCTGTTTGAGGATGATATGCCGAACTGAATCGTAAATCCTTGCCCATAGCTTTTTGCAAGCTAACCCAAAATCGTGAAGTGAATCTTGGGTCACGATCCAAAACTATGGATACTGGCATGCCATGCAATCTCACAATCTCATTCACGTACATACTAGCAAGACGTTCAAGGGAATAAGTCTCCCGTATTGGCAAGAAATGAGCAGACTTGGTTAATCTATCAACAATAACCCAAATAGCATTTATGCCTTGAGAAACTGTGGGAAGACCCGTAACGAAATCCATGGTAATGTGTTCCCACTTCTATTTTGGAATCTCAAGTGGTTGCAACAGACCCTTAGGTACTTGATGCTCCGCCTTTACACGTTGACAAGTTAAACACCTCGAGATAAACTTTGCAATCTCTCTCTTCATATTGTTCCACCAAAATGTATATCGAAGATCACGATACATTTTGGTACTTCTAGGATGGATTGCAAATGGTGTATTGTGTGCCTCCATCATGAACTTGTTCTTTAAATCAGAATCGTTAGGAACACAAAGTCTGGAGTGGACTCGAAGTATTCCTTCTTCATTGATTCTTGCTTTTGGAATAGCAACCTCTTGTACTTTCTTCTTCATACGCATCAGCTCCGGGTCTGTGACTTGAGAAACTTTAACTTCATCGATTAAAGTTGGTTCTATGCGTATACTTGACATCATCGCACTCGTCCTCGCATATGATCTTCTACTCAACGGCGTTACCTACCACGCTTGCTTTTCTAGGATGGTATTGAATGGTGTGGTCATAATCTTTTAACATTTCGAGCCAGCGTCGTTGCTGCATGTTGAGTTCCTTTTGGGTGAAGAAATATTTGAGGCTTTTATGGTCGAATATATCTCCACTTTCTCTCCATATAGATAGTGCCTCCGGATCTTTAGTGCGAACGATCACGCTAACTCTAGATCATGAGTAGGATAATTCCTCTCATATTCTTTGAGTTGTCATGAGGCATAGGCTATGACTTTCCCATGTTGCATGAGAACACACCCTAACCCTTTGCTCAAGCATCGTCAGATATAACAAATCCATCCAAACCAGATGGTATTGTCGTAATGTGTTCGAAATAAGTCTCCTCTTAAGCTCTTGGAAACTCTTCTCGCATTCCTCGCTCCATACAAATTTTGTATCTTTTCGAGTCAGCTGAGTTAACGGAGTAGCGATTCGAGAAAATCCTTCCACAAATCTCCGATAATAACCAGCTAAGCCTAGAAAGCTGCGTACTTCGGTCATCGTCTTCGGTTGCTCCAAACTTTGTATTGCTTCAATCTTCGTTGGGTCAACAGATACTCCATGTTTCGAGACCACATGCCTAAGGAATGCTACTTCCTCAAGCCAGAACTCGCATTTCTTCAACTTGGCATATAGCTTTTTTTCACGCAGCCTTTGGAGTACCAGCTTCAAATGGTCCTCATGATCTTCACGGCTTTTGGAATATATGAGGATGTCATCAATAAAGACAACAACGAACTGATCCAAATATTCCTTGAATATCCGGTTCATCATATCCATGAAAGCCGCATGAGCATTAGTCAATCCAAAAGACATGACTAAGAATTCATAATGCCCGTACCGAGTTCTAAAGGCAGTCTTTGGAATATCCTCAGTTCTAATCTTTAGCTTATGATATCCAGAACGAAGATCAATCTTTGAAAAGAATTGTGCTCCTTGAAACTGGTCAAATAGGTCATCAATACGAGGTAGCGGATACCTATTATTGATAGTGACATGGTTTAATTCCCGATAGTCAATACAAAGTTGCATACTCCCGTCTTTCTTCTTTATAAATAAAACAGGAGCACCCCAAGGAGATGTACTAGGACGAATGAAACCGATGTCAAATAACTCCTGTAGTTGGACCTTTAACTCCTGAAGTTCAATAGGAGCCATTCGATATGGGGTTTTAGAAATGGGCTTTGTACCAGGTTCAAGATCAATAAAGAATTCAACTTCACGTTCTGGGGGTAGACCGGGAAGTTCTTCAGGAAATACGTCAGGAAATTTACTAACAACAGGAATATTATTCAAATTCGACGTGTCTTTATTCAAACCCATAACATGGGCTAAGAAAGCTTGACATCCGTTTTTCAATAAACGAATAGCTTTATGACTTGATATGACAGTGATTGATTTTAGTGGTTTAGTTGCTTGAATTCGTACAACAGGTTGGTTAGGAATATGAAAACTAACAACCTTACGAAAACAATCAATTTTGGCATGATGTGTAGTTAACCAATCAATCCCTAAAATCACATCAAAAGCAAGTATCTTTAAAGAGATAAGGTCAACAGGTAATGTGATGGTGCCAACTTGGATCAAACAAGATTTATAAACAGTGGATGTGATGAAAGTTTCTCCTAACGGAGTCTCCACAGATAAATCAAAGTCTAATTTCTCCGGAGTTAAGTTTAAACGTTGAGCACAAGCAGGAGAGATAAATGAATGGGTAGCACCGATATCTAGTAAGCTATAAACTTCGCAAGAATTTATGATTAGCTTACCCGTGATCACCTCATTTGGGTTCCTCGCATTTTGACCAGTCACGACAAACGCTCTTCCAGGAACTGTTGACTTTGACTTTTCTGGGACAGCCTTTTGAGTCACCATCCCCGCTGGACTTGGTTTCGCTATCGTACAATCTTGAGCGATATGTCCTTCCTTTCCACAATTATAGCATACCTTGAACTGTTGTGGGACGGTTTGGATCGATATATCCTCTTTTCCGCATTTATAAAGATATACTGACCGGTGGTCGCCTTCTCTTCCTTAGAACCGATTCTTCTTTGGTGCTGACGTCTTCACATTGTCATTGTTGAATCTCCTCTTTTTATAATCTCCCCCCGACTCGCTTCTTCTATTTTCATGGCCATGATTACCACCAGAGTGGTCACCATTTTTGTCCGTATTTTTCTTTCTTCGCTGGTTATCGTTGTTCTGATGATTGCTATCACCAGTATGATCCTGGTTGTGGTCCCTCGATTGAACGTACTCGTTATCTCGCCTAATAATTGAGCCCTGTTGACAACATCCGAATAGAGAAAAAATTATGAGAAATGAGATATTGACATATGCCGGGTTTCAAACCTCTCGTAAACATCTGCGTCATAACGTTCCTCATTCTCCACCAAATGAGGTAAAACTGGACAACTCGCAAACTTTGCCTCGTCTTTCGACACCGCCATGTTATTTTGTTCCAATCTAATAAACTCCACTTCCTTCATATGACGAATACTTTCGGGAAAGTACTTGTCATTGAACGATTCAAACGTCTCCCATGACATCTTTGAGTATTTGGATGGGTACGCTTCATGATTCCCACCAAAGAATCGCCTCATTACGGAACATAAAAGTGGCGAATGGAACCTTCTATTCCTACGTGCATCCCAAGACATTGAATATCTTGGTAATTTGTTTGACCCACGTCTCCGCCTTAATCACATCCGGCTTTCCCCAGAATTCTGGTGGTCCCAACTCTTTGAACTTCTTGGGTCAGAATAAACCGATGCGTTGTTATCATTTCCACTGTATTTTGTACACGAGTCTCCTCAAATGCGATTTTGCATGAACTGCAAAAAGCTTCTAAACATCCTGTCGTTCATCATCTGCTTAGTGGTGTTGTTCACAGGAGGAACATTGCCAGCCTGTTGCACGTTCTCCTAGTTGGTGAGCAAAGGTGTCTCCACGATCTCATTTACTCCACTGTTAACATTCTCAGTCGACATTCTCAAATACTATCATAAAACAAGGGTTAATTAAGGAAATCAACATATCACATAATATCCCTATATACTGACCAACTAATAAATAAGCTTAGGTAGGACACACTAGCGAAGGATTTACTCGCTCTCCCTCCTAGTTCTATTCCCGATCTCCGCCGAGATCATATCCCTAAGCTTTGATATTAAATTGTGGCGCCCCCAAAATAAGTATACATCACCCATTTTGAGTCGTCAATAACATGGCATGTAAACAACTACAACTTTATTAATACAACATAAAAACTATGAGTTTAAATACAAATATTGCCATCTAGACAATATTCACACCCAAATAAGTCGTCATTACAATTATTGGTACATTATTTTACAAAAATGGCGAGGACTACTAAAATGACTTTCTAGAACCTTCATTCCATACCCCGACTAGTACTCGCTACATTCTCGCCTCCTGAGAAGAAAAATGGAACAAAAAGGAAAAGGGTGAGCTCAACTAGCCCAGTAAAGAATATTATGACTAAGATAATATAGAACAAATTATCGTTAGTCTTCAACAGGGAAAAATCTGATAAAATACAATAGACAACAAGTTTCAGATCAATATTCGTAGCGGGAATAATAATTCATAGATGAGTTACGTAGAGAATGAAATCTACTATAATCTATGAATTTAAAAGTCCATCATCATTATTTTATCCCTGTAACATCAATCAATATTCATCTTTGCACTACAGGCCAAAGATATTCATCAGTTGGTCATGTTCATCTCAACACCTGTTCATCTTTGCACTACGGGCCAAAGATATTCATCAGAAAATCATTAATCTTTGCACTACAGGCCAAAAATATTCAGTAAAATCATCATTTAGGACTGAGGATGATGAAAAATATTTTAAAGAAAACGAATCCAGTGATACAAAAGAACAAATATTAAGGATTCGTACTTTAAACAATTCGAGTTCAAAAATACTTCATAAATAATCATAGTGGAGCAAAATTCAAGAATAATCAAAACATGGATACAATCAAAGCTAGTATCCATAATAGATATTTTGGACAAAAAATGAAAATTTAATTTTTACGTGAATAAAGTATTCGATTCGTGAATAGTATCAGATATCGTGAATAGTGCAGTATACGTGAATAGTAACCCAGAACACTAAAAGACAAGAATTTCACAAGAAAAATACTATCAATATTTCTAAGCATAATGATATTGGAAGAAATACTATCATTTTTAAAAAATAATATCCCTTTACCTAAAAAAAACAAAGATTCCGATTGTAATATTGGATATAGTCTTTGAAGGAACTTGCATCAGATAGAAACACTCAAAGTATCAAAATACTCATAAGAATACGCTCGATAATATAAAGAGAGAAAGAGAGATAAAACTTCAGTTTCTGGTGTGATTTTCAAATCTAACCTAAGCACACCCTATTTATAGGAAAATGCTTAGAACACCAAAATAGAAAATTTAATAAAATAATATTATTTATAAACAAACTACACGCCCACCTCAAGACCATCTTAATTCAGCCACCAATGAGGCCCACAATAATGACAAAAACAAAAAAAAACGTTTTTGTTATTTAAAATAATTAAAACTTCCAAAAATCAATTATTTCGAAACTTCGGAACTTCAATAATTCATAATAAATTGTCATTTTGTCAGAAAAATTCGAACCTTATGTCTTTTCCATAGGAAATACCATTCTCTACAACTTTGTAAGTTTAAGTTTTTCCAAATTCCAAACAGAAATTGACCGAAATCCAAAAACGGGCGATTTTACAAGCTATAATCAAATTTCAGTCAAGAAATGGGGTCCACAGACATGAAAAACATGTTTTTAAATGTTTTTAGTAACAAAAATACTCTTCCTCCTCATTTATTCATATATCACACATTCATTGTAAAAATATCACCATTATTATATTATTAAAATATAATAATATATTTAAATGAATTATTTATCAGAAAGGATAAAATATCAATTTTTCAGCAATTGTCACTTTAAAATTTTCTCCATCTATATCCACATAAAATAATTATTTTCCTTATCATATAAATCAATAATTAATTATTCACAAATAATATTCTTTGAATCACAATATCGATAACTGTGCCGCTCCGAGAGGAAGAGGGGCTCTCAATAAGGATTTCTCCTTCTTGCGCGTGTAATCAGTGACCAAACCTCTTCTTAGATAGAACTTTCTAGACATTGCCAATAATGCTATCTAATAATATTATTCAAATAATATGAATTATTGATTCGATAAAGGAAAAATCGTAAAAGTTGACAATTATTGAAACAACAATAATATAAAATATCAACGTAGCAATTATTGAATCAATAAAATAAAATATTGAATAAGAATTATCGTAACAATTATTGAGTAGTGCCTTCACGTAAGAATCAATAATTGGTGCAATACCGTAAAGTATCTTCTTGTGTTTTAACCAATTTAGTATTTCAACAAAGATAATCAGTAATAACTACATCGTTATTTATAAACAACTTATATTTGTCGTTTTCTTCATGCAATCGCTTTCGTTATGGGGCCCACAAAGGTTGCTTGGCCATCATACTAATATTATTCGACAAAGAAGAATACTCCACCACCAAACGAATATTCTCCGATAAAATGAATATTTTATAACCACTTGCTTATTTGAAATATTTGCGCATTTTACCCATAACTAACCACATTAATCAAATCAACCCTTACTATTTCAAAATAATAAATAGAGGAAATTTAATTTCATTTATAATAAGTTGAGTCTTACAACCGCAATGAACAAGCAATCCATTAAAAGAGTCAAGTAGATAATAAAATCTACTATCTTTTATGATTTAAAAGGTTTTTTATCACTTTTATCGGCTGAGACTCGACAATAAAATAATCCATATCATCCTTGCACTACGGCCAAGGATATTCATTAGTATCACAACCACAAATTATCCATGCACTACGGGCCAAAGATATTCGTGTATTCATCAATGGTCATGATCATGCCAACAACTGTCCATCAATGCACTACGGGCCAATGAGGACTTTTACCACATCATTTATAACATTACTATCATGATTATACCGATTAATCCCTGGTCATAATCATACCAAGTCCATCTATGCACTACAGGCCACAGATGACTTTCAACATAATATAAACATGAAGATGATGACAATGATATAAGAATTTAATAAAATAAGTTCAAGAATTAATTTATCCAGGAACTAATAACGTCCAAATTGTCAACATGATACTTCTTTGTAGAGTAAAATTCAAGAATGCTCAGAAGAATATTTCCATGAAAAGATACTGGATGAAGCGCAAATATCAAGGATATTCCACTAATTTCATGGAGTATAGAAGTCAAAACTTTAACCAACTGAGTATAATAAAGAATGGAATAACAAAAGAAATCACCAGGCATGCGATAGACCGCACATGCAGGTTATTCCAATGAATAATAAATAATGAGAATCTCAGTCATGCGTAAACGCACGCATGTGATATTCCAAATGAATAATAAATAATCGGAACTAGGTCAGGTCAAAGTAAATTGCACAAGCATGGATGTTCCAACATAATAATAAATAATAGAATCAGTCATGCGTAAACGCATACGCATGTGATGTTCCAAATGTAATAATAAAGAATGGAATAAATGAAGAATTTCACCATGTATGCAGTACTTAGCATAGACAAAGTTATTCCAACATAATGATAAAGAATGGAATAATGTAAGAATTTCACCAAGTATAGGGTAGATCACAGATACAAAGTTATTCCAACAGAATGAAAAAAAAATGGAATAATGAAGTTCTCTTCATGAATACTGAAAGAAATAATACCCCTTACGAACAAGAAATAATATCCCTTACCGTAAAAGAAGAGTATTCCGACTGGTAGGTCGACATATTCTTGAAGAAAACCTGCACTACGCTCAAAGCTTCTTAAAACTCTAAAGAAATACGCTCAAGATTATAGAAGAGAATTCTCTAAATTTCTGGTGTGATTTCAATTCTAACTAAGCATCCTATTTATAGGAGAATGGAAAGGATGCTATTTGAATTTCTCACGAACTGCACAGTAGGAAATCAGACGAAAAATCACGGACGGAAGAAAACGAACATCGATGCCCATTTTTTTTTCAATAATAACATATAAAACAAAATTTTATAATATATATATATATATATATATATATATATATATATATATATATATACATGTTTGAAAAAAAAACCTCCCCACCCGTGAACATTTATCAGATTCCTTTCCCAATGTCATTATCACCCACATGATATGTATATATATATATATATATATATATATATATATATATAATACTAACTCCCTTTCTTCCAAGGCATCCAACCCCTCCCCTCTTTCTAACGCACACACACATACATATTATAAATATACATTTCCTCCTTAATACGTCTCCTTCCCCCCACCCCATTTTCATCTTCCAACATACACACACACACAATGCCCTTTCTCACAAGGCATTATCACTCCACCCCCTTTTCTTATCCCACCCCATACACACACATAACACCCACTTTCTCCCACCATTTCCCACTTTCATTATTATATATATATCTTATATAATTTCCACACCACACACATATTCTATACATATAATACCCACCACTCACACACATATTTCTTACTTTCCCACCAACATGTCCATATCACACACATCCACACACATCATTCTCACTTCTTTTCCACCATTTTCCACTCACACACACATCACAAACTAATATATATAAATTCCCTCCCTTTTACGTATACTCCCTCCCACCCCCATTTCCAAAATAAGTTTTCAACACATATGGGCCCCACATGTGGCCCCCATATGTGGGCCCCACCTTAAAATAATTTTCTATCGATTATTTTGAAAAATGGGTAAATGGGGATCCAAATAATAAACAAATTTACAACAACTTTATAAAAATCCGCTCAATATTTTTAACAATATTTATCATCATTATTATAATTCGTAATATTAATCGACTAGGTCGTTCCTAGGAGAGAGGGGACTTTCCAATAAGGATTTCTCCCTATTGGCGCGCAATTAGGTGACAAAACCTTTCCTTGATAGAACTTCTAGACATCGTTAATATTGCAAATAATAATATTAATAACTCTGTCATCTCAATTATTGATTTAATAATATATAAAATATCGACAATAATTGAATCAAATAACGTGAGATACTTGCAAAGAATTACCGCAAAGAATAATTAAACAAAACCGAGTGACTTCTCATGTAAGCATTAATAATCAATACTGAGTGTGCTACTATGCAAACCACGCCAGTATTCATCGTATTTTACTACCGGGTAGTTCAACAGTTTTAACGGTAACACTTCCACCGTTATTTTCATAAAATATTTTTGTCATTTTCTCAATTCGACAATAATTCTGTTGTGGGGTCCACCAATGATTGTGTCGTCGTACAAATATTCCTTGTTAAAATGAATATTCCCTGACCAATCGAATATTATATAACAACTTGCATACTTTTCAAAATTTCTAAATATTACCCACAACTATAACATTATCTAAAATCCACACCATAATTTTGAAAAAAACTATTTCGAGAAAATTAAATCTTTATTCGTAAAAATTTGGGATTTTACAATCTCCCCTCCTTATGAAATTTCGCCCTCGAAATTTACGTACGTACCTGGTATGTCGAAGAGGTAAGGATACCTTAACTTCATTTCAGATTCTAACTCTTGAGGTATAACCTTTGAGTGTCGAATAGGATCCTTCTTATCCAAGATTTTATCACGTATCTCCTCATACGTTAAATCTTCTGCCATCTCGTCTAGTTTTAATTCAATAATGTAGTTCGGGTCGTCCACATATTTACGTAACATCGATACGTGAAAAATGTTATGAACACGCGATATACTTGGCGGTAAAATGAGTTTATAAGCCACAGTTCCTACTCGATCGAGGATTTTAAATGGGCCAATTAAATTGAGGGTTGAGATAACGCCTTCTTGAACCTTCTTCTTCACATTCATCAGATTCGGGTGTGTAGCTTGAGCGGCTTTAACTTTATCAATTAAAGTTAATTCTACTCGTGTATTCGTTATCTTCACGTAGGTTCGTATATTCGCACTCGTAAACGCATACGATCTTCTACTCAACGCGTCAGCTACCACGTTCGCTCTTCCACAATGATATTGAATGGTACGATCGTAATCTTCAACAGCTCTAGCCAACGTTTTTGGCACATGTTACGTTCGTTTTAGTTGAAGAAATATTTAAGGGTTTTAGAAATGGGGTTTTGTACTGGGGTCAGTACAAAATTCGATTTCACACTCTGGGGTAGGCCAAGAAGTCTTCATAAATACGTCAAGAAATTTATTAACGATAGAAAAATCATTCAAAACTGTGACCCTCATCTAAGACTTGGATAGCACATCACATTGATACCTATTAATTTGCCACCGTTATTCACGACGTCCCCTACGAAAAGTCTGGCTTTGGTTCATTCCACACAAGGAAGTCACCAGATAAGGGCTCGGGGTTCTTTACTTATGGCTTGATATGACAATGATTGACTTTAGTGGTTTGGTTGCTTGAATTCGCATAACAGGTTGGTTAGGAATATGAAAGCTAATAACCTTACGAAAAGCATGATGAGTAGTTAACCAATCGATTTCTAAAAAAAAATCACATCAAAGACAAGTATTTTCAAAGAGATAAGATCGACATGTAACGTGAAAGTGTCAATTTGAATTAAACAAAATTTATAAATAGTGGATGTAATGAAGGTTTCTCCTAACAAAGTTTTAACAGATAAGTCAAAGTCTAATTTCTCAAAAGCCAAGTTCAAACGTTGAACACAACTAGGTGAAATACAAGAGTGGGTAGAACCGGTATCAAATAAGGTATAAACTTTGCAAGAGTTTATGATTAGCTTACCTGTGATAACTTCATTTGGGTTCCTCACTTGTTGGGAAGTCATGACAACCGCTCTCCCTTGAACTACGGCTTTGATTTCAAATGCTGGGGCGATTTGGTGTCATCACTACCATTGGAATTAACTTTTCTGTAGGATATATTCCACCCTCAACTGCTTCGTCGTACTCCTGATTCATGATCTGAATCATCAATCTTCGATCCATATCGAATTGAGGTTGATCGCTCTGTACAGGGTAATTCAAAACTCGATGCTGGGTTCTCCCAATTGCTGTCCAAAAAGAGAAATACACATCATCCATTTTAGCCTTTTTGGATCAAACGTCTCTTTCTACAATATCAACACGTCGTGCAGCTTTTACCCATGCATCCTTCATTCTCACACGTTCAGTTGTTTCTTCTTTCAGCTGACCCTTGATATTTGAATTCTCAGATTCTAACTTTAATATTTTACACTCTGCCAAAGAGTGCTTCTGTTCAAGCATCACATATCGGGTAACACAATTTTGAATTGTTGCATCCCTTTGTTCCACGACCGCTTGCCGTTCTTCAACCTGTTCTTCTAACTCACGAATACGATCTAGCAGTTCTACATTTTGATCAAAAATTTCTTCTAATAAATTCTACTCAGGTTCCTCTTCTTCCTCAGGTTCCTCTTCTTCCTCACTTTCAGCTGTTACCTCTGCAACTAGCTCGGGAGCAACTATTAGTTCTTCACTCACCACGTAGATATCTCTAATTTCTTCTTCGTCTGACATCACATTAACCTGGTTAGTGATTAAAGGTGTCTCAACGGTCTCATTCACTCCATTGTTAACATTTTCAGCTGCCATTTTCAAACACTGCCACAAAACAAGGGTTAATTAACATATCACATATTATCCATATACTCTGACCGACCAATTAAATACCAAATAAACTTAGGTAGGTCATACTAGCGAAGGAATTCCCCGTCTCTCCCCTCCTAGTTCTTGTCTCACATCTCAGCCAGGGATCATATCCCTAAGCTTTGATACCAACTGTGACGCCCCCAAAATAAGTATACATCACCCATTCTGAGTCGCTAAATACATGGTACAAAATACAAATACAAACTTAAATATACAACATGAACTGTGAGTTTTAATATGAACATTGTCCTCTAGACAATATTCAAAGTCAAAATAGGTCCTCAATACATTTATTTTTACACTATTTCATAGAATAGTGAGGACTACTAATGATATCATCTGGACCATCACTCCGTTCCCCGACTAGTCCCTGCTACGTTCTCATTTCCCGAAGAGAACAATGAAAGCAAAAAGGCTGAGCTCAACTAGCCCAGTAAGAAATATTATGACTAAGATAATGCAGAATAAATTATCGTTAGTCTTCAACAGTGTTAAATTGATACAATATAACAAACATCAAGTTTAACTGCAGCGGAACAAGCAATCCATTAAAAGAGTCAAGTAGAGAATAAAATCTACTATCTTTTATGATTTAAAAAGGTTTTTCATCACTTTTATATTTGAGACTCATTTTAATAAATAATCCACATCATCCCCCGCACTACTGACCAAGGATATTCATTAGTATCACAACCACAAATTATCCATGCACTACGGGCCAAGGATATTCGTGTATTCATTAATGGTCATTATCATGCCAACAACTGTCCATCAATGCACTACGGGCCAATGAGTACTTTTTATCACATAATTTGTAACATTACGGTCATGATTATACCGATTAATCCCTGGTCATAATCATACCAAGTCCATCTATGCACTACAAGCCACAGATGACTTTCAACATAATATAAACATGAGGATGATGACAATGATATAAGAATTCAATAAAACAAGTTCAAGAATTAATTTATCCAGAACTAATAATGTCCAAATTATCAACATGATACTTCTTTGTAGAGTAAAATTCAAGAATGCTCGGAAGAATATTTTCATGAAAAGATCTTTGGATGAAGCGCAAATATTAAGGATATTCCACTAATTTCATGGAGTATAGAAGTCAAAACTTTAACCAACCGAGTATAATAAAGAATGGAATAACAAAAGAAATCACCGGGCATGCGATAGACCGCAGACAAACAAAGTTATTCCAATGTAATAATAAATAACGGAACGGTCGTGCGTAACGCTACGAGATAGGATATTCCAATGTAATAATAAATAATAGAACCGTGTCAAAGTAAATTCGCACAAGCTGGGATGTTCCAATGTAATAATAAATAATGTAACTGTGTCATTCAGAACGCACATACATGATGTTCCAATAGAATAATAAAGAATGGAATAATAGAAGAATTTCACCATGTATGCGGTACTTCCTATAGACTGGTTATTCCAACCTAATGAAAAAGAATGGAATAATGTAAGAATTTCACAAAGTATATGGGTAGATCAGCGTGATACAAAGTTATTCCAATGTAATAAAAAATGGAATAATGAAGTTCTCTTCATGAATCTGAAAGAAATAATACCCCTTATGAGTACAACAAATAATATCCCTTCACAAGTAAAAGAAGAGTATTCCAATTGGTAGAGGAAAGTATTCTTGAAGAAAATCGCACTCACGCCAAAGCTTCTTAAAACTCTAAAGAAATACACTCAAGATTATAGAAGAGAATTCTCTGAATTTCTGGTGTGATTTCAATTCTAACTAAGCATCCTATTTATAGGAGAATGAAAAAGGATACTATTTGAATTTCTCACGAACTGCACAGTAGGAAATCAGACGAAAAATCACGGGCGGAAGAAAACGAACATCAGATGCCCATTTTTTTTTTCAATAATAACATATATAAATTTTTTTTATAATATATATATATATATAAACATGTTTGAAAAAAAAATCCTCCCCACCCGTGAACATTTATCAGATTCCTTTCCCAATGTCATTATCAGCGACATGACATATATATATATATATATATATATATATATATATATATATATATATATAACATATATATAATACTAACTCCCTTTCTTCCAAGGCATCGAACCCTCCCTCTTTCTAATTCATGTACACACATATATTATAAATATACATTTCCTCCTCAATACGTCTCCTTCCCCCCACCCCATTTTCATCTTCCAACACACACACACACACAATGCCCTTTCTCAAAAGGCATTATCACTCCACCCCCTTTTCTTATCCCACCCCATACACACACACAATGCCCTTTCTCACAAGGCATTATCACTCCACCCCTTTTTCTTATCCCACCCCATACACACACACATAACACCCACTTTCTCCCACCATTTCCCACTTTCATTATATATATATATATATATATATATATATATATATATATAATAATAATAATTTCCACACCACACACATATTTTATACATAGGATACCCACCACTCACACACATATTTCTTATTTTCCCACCAACATGTCCATATCACACACATCCACACACATCATTCTCACTTCTTTTCCACCATTTTCCACTCACACACACATCACAAATTAATATATATAAATTCCCTCCCTTTTACGTATACTCCCTCCCACCCCCATTTCCAAAATAAGTTTTCAACACATATGGGCCCCACATGTGGCCCCCACATATGGGCCCCACCTTAAAATAATTTTCTACCGATTATTTTGAAAAATGGGTAAATGAGGATCCAAATAATAAGCAAATTTACAACAACTTTATAAAAATTCTCTCAATATTTTTAACAACATTTATCATCATTATTATAATTCAAAATATTAATCGACCAAGTCGTTCCCAGGAAAGATGGGGCTTTCCAATAAGGATTTCTTTCTATTGGTGCACAATTTGGTGACCAAACCTCTCCTTAACAGAACTTCTAGACATCGTTAATATTGAAAATAATAATATTAATAACTCTGTCATCTCAATTATTGATTTAATAATATATAAAATATCAATAATAATTGAATCAAATAACGTGAGATACTATGCAGCAATTACTGTAGCAATAATTGAAGAAAACTGAGTGACTTCTCACGTAAGCATCAATAATCAATACCATGTGCTACTATGCAACCACGCCAGACATCGCAGACTTTTACTCTTAGGGTAGTTCAACAGTTTTAATGGTAACACTTCCGCCGTTATTTTCATAAAATATTTTTGTCATTTTCTCAATCCAACAATAATTCCGTTGTGGGGTCCACCAATGATTGTGCCATCGTACGAATATTCCCCGACCAATCGAATATTATATAAAAACTTGCATACTTTTCAAAATTTCTAAATATTACCCAAAACTATAACATTATCTAAAATCCAAACCATAATTTTGAAAAAAATATTTCAAGAAAATTAAATCTTTATTCGTAAAAATTTGGTATTTTACAATATTCTCGCTTCCTGAGAAGAAAAATGGAACAAAAAAGAAAAGGGTGAGCTCAACTAGCCCAGTAAAGAACATTATGACTAAGATAATATAGAACAAATTATCGTTAGTCCTCAACAGGGAAAAATCTGATAGAATATAATAGACAACAAGTTTCAGATCATGAATATTCGCAGCGGAAATAACAATTCATTAAAAGAGTTAAGTAGAGAATGAAATCTACTAACATCTATGAATTTAAAAGTCCATCATCAATATTTTATCCCTGTAACATAAATCAATATTAATCTTGAATCAAATATTCATCTTTGCACTACAAGCCAAAGATATCATCAGTTGGTCATGTTCATCTCAACACTTGTTCATCTTTATACTACAGCCAAAGATATTCATCAGAAATTATTTATCTTTGCACTAAGGCCAAAGATATTCAGTTATATCATCATTTAGGACTGAGGATGATTAAAAATATTTTAAAGAAAACGAAACCAGTGAGACAAAAGAATAAATATTAAGGATTCGTACTTCGGTTTATCCATATTTAAAAACACCCCATAATATACCATAGTGGAGTAAAATTCAAGAATAATAATCAAAACATGGATACAATCAAAGATAGTAACAAAAATAGACATCTGGGACAAAGAAGAGAAAATTTTATTTTTCGGTAAATAGTATCGTATTCGTGAATAGTGTCGTATACGTGAATAATGCCGTATACGTGAATAGTAATCCCGACACAAAAAGGTAGAAATTCCACAATAAAATTCATATCGATATTTTGGCATAATGATATTAGAAGAAATAATATCATTTATAAAAAAATAACATCCCTTACCTCGAAAGAATAGTACTTCTGGCTGGCATATCAGATACAATGCTGAAGGGAACTTGCACCGTATAGCAACACTCAAAGTATTAAAATATTTATAAGAATACGCTCGATAATATAGAGAGAGAAAATTTCAGTTTCTGGTGTGATTTTCAATTCTAACCTAAGCACCCTATTTATAGGAAAATGTTTAGAACACCAAAGCAGAAAATTTAATAAAATATTAATATTTTTTAAATTTTTCCTACGCACACCAAAGAAAACTAAATTCAGCTCATTTACCACACATGTGGGGCCCACCAAAATGAATAAAACGTTTTTCTTTTAAAAAATATTTAAAACTTCAAAAATCAATTATTCCGGAACTTCAATAATTCATAATAAATAGCTCTTTTATCAGAAAAATTCAAATCTTATGTCCATTCCATAAGAAATTCAATTCTCTACAACTTTGTAGTTTAAGTTTTTTCAAATTTCAAGAAAAAATTGACCAAAATCTATATACGAATGATTTTGCAGGCTATAATCAAATTTCAGTCAAGAAATGGGGTCCACAAACATGAAAAACATGTTTTAAATATTTTTTGTAACAAAAATACTCTTCCTCCTCATTTATTCATATATCACACATTCATTATAAAATATTACCATTATTATATTATTATAATATAATAATATATTTAAATGAATTATTTTATCAGAAAAGATAAAATATCAATTTTCAACAATTGTCACAATAAAAAATTTTCTCCATCTATATCCACATAAAATGAATATTTTCCTTATCATATAAATTAATAATTAATTATTCACAAATAACACTACATAATCACAATACTGACAACCAGACCGTTCTCAGGAAAGTGGGGGCTTTCCAATAAGAATTTCTCCTTACTGCCGCGCAATTAGGTGACCAAACTTCTCCTTAGACAGAACTTTCTAAACATTTTCAATAATGCTATCTAATAATATTATTTAAATAATATGAATTATTGATCTGATAATGCAAAATACTGTGTAGTGACAATTATTGAAACAACAATAATATAAAATATCAATGTAGCAATTATTGAATCAATAAAATAAAATATTGAACAGTAATTATTGTAACAATTATTGAGTAGTGTCTTCTTACGTAAGAATCAATAATTGGTGCAATATTGTGTGCTACTGTGCAATAACGCGTATTACTGTGTTTTAACCTCCGGGTATTCCAACAGTGTTAACGGTAACAACTACGCCGTTATTTATAAAATTTTATACTTGTCGTTTTCTTCATCCAATTGCTTTTCATTATGGGGCCCACACAAGGCTGCGTCGTCGTACGAATATTCCCCAACAGTAAGAATATTTCACGACCAAACGAATTTTTCCTGATAACAATGAATATTTTATAACCACTTGCTTATTTGAGATATTTATGCATTTTACCCATAACTAACCACATTAATCAAATCAACCCTTACTATTTCAAAATAATAAATAGAAGAAATTCAATTTCATTTATAATAAGTTGGGGTCTTACATTGCTATATCATGATAACATCTCATATTAAGACGAAACGTCGGATACAGGCAAAAGACAAAGACAAATTCTAGATTGGATTGTGTTGCATTTAAACTTGTAATAGCATTGGATACAACTGACATTGTATGTCGTGTAGGATATAATGGTACGTATTAAGTTAAGGTTATCGACTTTGGGAAATTATGTTGTAAAGGTTATTGTATAAGTAATTTATGTTTATATCTTCCGCAATAGTTATAGAAATGATGTACCAGATTCGAGGTAAAAGGTATTCGGATTTGGGAGCGACACAGGTTTGAGGTTAAGAACATCTTTATGCATGTTATATGAAGTGAATTGAATGATTTATCTAAGTTAAATTAAGCTGGAAATCAATTTTTATGCCAATGACCTGCATGGTACGTAGTTTAAAAACTGACTCAGCTGGGCAGTTTTGGCCCCCTGTTTAACTTGTCTAGAATGTCCAAAATTGTTGAGCTATATTTTTGTTAAAATAGTATTATATACCTTTTATAACATGTTCAGGTTTGGTCCCATTTGGACATATGGGTTGTAATCTAGAAAATGGAGAAGGAGGCTTGTTGGCATGATTCTCTGCAAAGATAGTAGCGCATGAAAGAAGAAGAAGATAGTGCTGTCACGGGTCTTTACAGACCGTAGTGCTTAGCCTAGCTCGTGTGGACTACCTTGATACTATATATGTTTGCAATGAAATAAATTACCAAAATTCATGTAAATTAGTATAGTACTTATAATTAATTTATAATATTATCAATATCTAATAAATAATAATATTAAAAATGAGTTATTTGTGTATGAAAGTGCAAGTTTAAATTAAATATGTATATATGTAATGGTTTTAAGTATGCTATACATGGAATATTTATAAAATGAATGAGTTACGTTGGATTTAATTAATGGGAATTGTGTTAATAAGTTAGTGAATTATGAAAAACCAATAGAAGTCCATGTTACATATATATAGCAAGTTCAATGAGATGAATAAAACTAAGAATAAACATTAAACTTGGAAAACATAATGTAACAATCCAGAATTTTATTTATAATTTTAAATATTATTGAATTAAATAAATATTTTTAATTAATGTATTTATTATTTAGTAGATATTTGTTAGATTATTTATTAGTAAGTAAATAATTCATGAGTTATAGAAATTAACTTAATTAAGATAAAAGAGTGATGAATTAAATTTATGAGATAATACTCTAATTTAACTTAACAACTAAATTAGAGAGTTGTTAATGATTATATAGTTTCCTAGAATGTTGTTTTAATTTAATTTAGTAATTAAAGTGATATGTTAATTTATTAAGTAACATTATAATGAAAATTATAATTTTGTGGTAATTAGTTTTGTTTATTTAACTAAGATTGGATATGAAAATCCAAATGAATAATATGGGACTATAAGTTAAATGAGTTATTAAAATAAATTAAAGTAGTTTTAAATGGATTTACCCAAACAAGGCTTAAAGATATTAAGTCTTTATTTTAAAAAGTGTTTTGCCAAACAAAACCTTATGGCTTTTAAATTTTGAATTTGAATTAAAATAATAATAAAAATAAAATAAAAATAAAATATATTAAATTTTTCTAACCGATAATTTATTATAATCATTATTAAAATGTCAGTTTTAGACATTTGAGTTTAGTATATTTTGTGCGTTGATTTTATGTTACGTGAAAAGAATTGGCCTAAGCCTGAGAGAAGAGAAAAAGGGAGAATTTACAGAGAAGAATTTGAGAGAAAGAGAAAGCTTGAGAAAGGAGAGGAAGACTTCTTTGATTCCAAACAATTTTTGTGTTATCAAAGATTATCTCCAAGCAATTGAAGGTATAACCTCTCAACCTTGAGTTTTACGTTTATTAAAAGAGTTCATGTTCTTGAGTTTTAATTTTCTGTAGTTGCACGTTTGATGAATTGTAGTTATACAAACTGAATTATTGAGTTTGTGTGTATTTGTGATGTTAGAAGTAGTATCTAGACAAGGAATTAGTGTGCTAATTATGTTCAAAAAGAAAGAAAATCGTTTACAGTGTATATGGTTATGTATATGGCTTGTGAAAGTACAAAATTGGTAGTTAGTTTGTGAACTAGACTATAAATTGAGTCTAGAATATGTTAATACGATAAAAAACGAAAAGAATGCAAGTTGAATGAATCAATTTGGTTAAGAAACGAATTCGTAGTGAATGAATTCGCTAAACATGTTAAAACATGAAAGTTTAGTATGAACATGAGTTTTGGGTCAAGATTTAGGCTAGTTTGTGTTTCTGTAAATTGTTATAATTCTAGTATGTTGTAGTTCTATAAATTACGAATCCATAGAATAAAAAACGGACTAATTTGGATGTGTATAACTCAAGTTATGAAGATTAGTAGGAGAAAAGGGTCAAAAATCGCAAGAACAGTGAACTTAGAGTCCTGTTTCTGCTAACGGGCGTAGCTGCACCCAAAGTGTGTCAGGTGTGACTATTTTGACCTATTTTAGTAAAATAGACATAAAGTTTTCATACGAACTCCGATTGAGGCAATTCAAGATGATACAGAACGAGGACGAATATACCTACAAATTTTATTCTTTCAGTTTTTTAATTTGAGGTCAGGAACAGGGGTAAAAATGGTCATCTTTAGGACTATTGTGTTTTTGTAGATAATCAGAGGGCGTCGGGCATGCGCGTATGAAAGTGTAGTGCTTCTAACGATAAAAGATGTTGTTTTAAGTTATAAAACATGAATGTTAGTAAACATAATAATGCTTAAAATTAATAAATGATGTATTAGATAAGTTGTATAAGTATACTAAGCATACACAAGGGAGACAAATCGGGCGTGTGACGAATAAACGTCGTAACGTCGTGACAAGTGTTAATGAACGTAAAAAGTATTTTAAGTCAAATGAAATGAACATTATAAGATATGAAATGAGTTTAATATAAAACCAATAATGATTCCCAGCAAGACTTAAACACTTGAATGAACTTCGAGTATGAAATATAGTGAGACATAAGTTGAAAATTAACACAATCAAATTGAACATTGTGTATTGATTAATAAGAAGGGTTATGGGATGTAGAGTAAAGTTTACATTACAACTACTATGCGTTGCTATGTGACTAATAGTTGATGTGTATGCTTATATAATTGTGTAGGGCACGTGAAGTGCAGATAATTGTAAGCTGTTAAACTGTTATTGGTAAACAACGATCAAGGCAAGTCTTATAGTTCCTATTTGCTATATGAACTTGATGATTAACTGCTTTAAATATTTATTGCAAAGAGCATGATATGTGATATATATTTATGGCTACGTTGATTGAGTAATGAATGTTGATTGAGTAAGGAACTCAATCTTTATACTTGTTATATGAACTGCAACATGTATTATGACGCCCCCAAAATAGGTATACATCACCTATTCTGAGTCGCTAAATACATGGTACAAAATACAAATACAATCTTAAATATACAACAAGAGAGCTGTGAGTTTTAATACAAACATTGTCTTCTAGACAATATCCACTCTCAGAATAAGTCCTCATTACATTTATTAATACACTATTTAATGTAATAGTGAGGACTACTAATACTATCATCCTGACCGTCACTCTGCTCCCCGACTAGTCCCAAACTACGTTCTTATTTCAAGAAGAGAGTGAAGAAAGAAAGGGTGAGCTCAACTAGCCCAGTAAGAAATATTATGACTAAGATAATGCAGAATAAATTATCATTAGTCTTCAACAATGTTAAACTGATAAAATACAATAGACATCAAGTTTAACTGCAGCGGAACATGCAATCCATTAAAAGAGTCAAGTAGAGAATAAAATCTACTATCTTTTATGATTTAAAAGGTTTTCATCACTTTTATCGCTGGGACTCAGCTTAATAAATAATCCACATCATCCCTGCACTACGGCCAAGGATATTCATTAGTATCACAACCACAATTTATCCATGCACTACGGGCCAAGGATATTTGTGTATTCATTAATGGTCATGATCATGCCAACAACTGTCCATCAATGCACTACGGGCCAATGAGGACTTTTACCACATCATTTGTAACATTACGGTCATGATTATACCGAATAATCTCTGGTCATAATCACACCAAGTCCATCTATGCACTACAGGTCACAGATGACTTTCAACAAAATATAAACATGAGGATGATGACAATGATATAAGAATTCAATAAAACAAATTCAAGAATTAATTTATCCAGAAACTAATAACGTCCAAATTGTCAACATGATACTTCTTTGTAGAGTAAAATTTAAGAATGCTCAGAAGAATATTTCCATGAAAGATACTGGATGAAGTGCAAATATCAAGGATATTCCACTAATTTCATGGAGTATAGAAGTTAAAACTTTAACCAACTGAGTATAATAAAGAATGGAATAACAAAAGAAATCACCATGCATGCGGATTTAGATAGACAAAGTTATTCCAACAGAACAATAAATAATGTAACCGGTGGATGTAATACGCACCGACAAGATATTCCAACAGAATAATAAAGAATGGAATAACAACAGAATTTCACCATGTATGCGGTACTTCGCATATATAAGTTATTCCAATAAAATAATAAATAATGGAATAACAGAAGAATTTCACCAAGTATAGGGTAGACCAGCAGATACAAAGTTATTCCAACAGAATAATAAAGAATGGAATAATGTAAGTTCTCTTCATGAATATGAAAAAAAATAATACCCCTTACCTTATAAATAAGAGTACTCCGATGGTAGGGCCGGGATATACTTGAAGAAACTTGCACTACGCTCAATGCTTTCTTGAACGCTAAAGAAATACGCCAAGATTATGAAGAATAATTTCTCTACAGTTTCTCTCTAAAGTTTTGTTGAATTCGTAAGAAATAATGAAGGAATGAGCTTTATTTATAGAAGAATGGATCGAATAATAACCAATCCATGAACGGTCCAGATCGATTTACTTTAAACAGACGGTCAGATTGGTTTATAATAAAATATAATATATGCTATTTATAATCTAATAAAACGAATAACTTTTAAAAAGATTTTACTATGCAAACACTATGCATGCACTATGTAAACACTATGCATAATAAAATATAATATAATCTATAGTCTAATAAAATAAATAACTTTATAAAAGTATTCTGTTTTATATAAAAAGATTTTACTATTAGCCTAATAAAACGAATAACTTTATAAAAGTATTCTGTTTTATATAAAAAGCTTTTCTATTTTATTATATTAATAATACTAATAAAACAAAACTTCATCATCATTATTATTATTCACACTATTAATCGACCAGGTCATTTCCAGGAAAGAGGGGGCTTTCCAATAAGGATTTCTCCCTATTGGCGTGCAATTAGGTGACCAAACCTCTCCTTGGCAGAACTTCTAGACATCGTTAATATTGCAAATAATAATATTAATAACTTCGTCATCTCAATATAAAATATCAACAATAATTGAATCAATTAACGTGAGATACTATGCAACAATTACTGAAGCAATAATTGAACAAAACTGAGTGACTTCTCACGTAAGCATCAATAATCAATACCGTGTGCTACTATGCAACCATGCGTATTCCTGTACTTTTAACATCGGGTGTTTCAACAGTTAACGGTAAAACTTCTGCCGTTATTTTCATAAAAATATTTTTGTCATTTTCTCAATCCGGGGTCCACCAATGATTGTGCCGTCGTACGAATATTCCCCGACCAATCGAATATTATAAACAACTTGCGTACTTTAAAAAATTTCTAAATATTACCCACAACTATAACATTATATCAAATTCATTCCATTATATTTAAAAATGATAATTATAGAAAATTCATCTTTATTCATAAAAGTTGGGGTCTTACAATCTCCCCTTCTTATGAAATTTTGCCCTCGAAATTAGGGTACGTACCTGGTATGTTAAAGAGGTAAGGATACCTTGATTTCATTTCAGATTCTAACTCCCAGGTCATTTCCTCAACATCGTGGTTCCCCATAAAACTTTGACTTGAGGTATAACCTTGGAGCGTAGAATATGTTCTTTCTTAACCAAGATTTGAACATGAACCTCTTCATACGTTAAATCTTCCGCTATTTCGTCCAGTTCTAACTCAATAATGTGGTTCGGGTCTTTCACATATTTACATAACATGGATATATGAAAAATGTTATGAACACGAGACATACTTGGCGGTAAAGCGAGTCTATAGGCTATAGTCCCTACTGGATCGAGGATTAAAAATGGGCCAATGAATCGAGGATTGAGCTTTCCTCTCTTTCCAAATCTCGTAACTCCTTTCCATGGAGCATCACGTAACAACACACGATCTCCAATATCGAATTCCACGTCCTTTCGATGAAGATCAGCATAACTCTTTTGTCGATCTTGGGAGGTTTTTATACGTTATCGAATCGTTTGTATCTTTTTCGTAGTCATACATACTAACTCCGGTCCCAACAACATTGCTTCACCCACCTCATCCCAACATACTGGAGAACGACACTTTCTTCCATACAACGCTTCGAATGGAGCCATGCAAATACTTGCTTGATAACTGTTGTTGTAGGAAAACTCCACCAATGGTAAGAACTTGTCCCAACTTCCCTTGAAGTCAAGGACACAAAGTCTTAATAAATCTTCAAGAGTTTGAATAGTCCTCTTTGATTGTCCGTCCGTTTGAGGATGATATGCCTAACTAAATCGTAAATCCGTGCCCATAACTTTTTGCAAACTAACCCAAAATCGTGAAGTGAATCTTGGGTCTCGATCAGAAACTATGGTTACTGGCATACCATGTAATCTTACAACCTCGTTTATGTACATACGAGTAAGACGTTCAAGTGTATAAGTTTCTCGTATAGGTAAGAAATGAGCAGACTTGGTCAATCTATCAACAATGACCCAAATTGCATCTATGCCTTGAGAAACCTTGGGAAGACCAGTAACAAAATCCATGGAAATGTGCTCCCACTACCATTCTAGAATTTTAAATGGTTGCAATGGACCTTTTGGTACTTAATGTTTCACTTTGACTCATTGACAGGTTAAACACCTTGAGATAAACAACGCTATCTCCCTCTTCATATTGCCCCACCAAAATGTATGTCGAAGATCATGATACATTTTGGTACTCCCAGGATGGATTGCAAACGGTGTGTTGCGCGCCTCCATCATAACTTTATACTTTAAATCAGGGTCGTTAGGAACATAAAGTCTGGAGTTGACTCGAAGTATTCCTTCTTCATCGATTCTTACTTCCGGCATAGCACCTTCTTATACTTTCTTCCTCATATGCATCAGCTCCAGGTCTGTAGCTTGAGCAGCTTTAACTTTATCGATTAAAGTCGGTTCTACTCGTATATTCGCCATCATCACATGGGTCCCTAGAGTTTTTATCTCTATCTCCATCCTTTGTAAGTCATACAAAATGGGCCTTTGCATTGACAATATCGCACTCGTACCCACATATGATCTTCTACTCAATGCGTCAGCTACCACGTTTGCTTTTTCAGAATGATATTTGATGGTATGATCATAATCTTTCAACAGTTCAAGCCAACGTCGCTGTCGCATGTTGAGTTCCTTTTGAGTGAAGAAATATTTGAGGCTTTTATGATCCGTAAAGATCTCCACTTTCTCCCCATACAAGTAATGCCTCCAAATTTGAAGTGCGAAGACAACAGCTGCCAACTCTAGATCATGAGTAGGATAATTCCTCTCATATTCTTTGAGTTTTTGAGAGGCATAGGCTATGACTTTCCCATGTTGCATGAGAACACATCCTAACCCTTTGCCTGAAGCATCACTGTAGATGACAAATCCCTCCGAGCCAGATGGTATTGTCAGAACAGGTGATGAAATGAGTCTTCTCTTGAGTTCTTGAAAACTCTTATCACATTCCTCACTCCAACTGAATTTTGTATCTTTCCGAGTCAGCTAAGTTAATGGAGTAGCGATTCGAGAAAATCCTTCTACGAATCTCCGATAATAACCAGCTAAGCCGAGAAAGCTATGTACTTCGGCCACTGATTTAGGTTGTTCCCAGCTTTGAATGGCTTCAATCTTTGTCGGGTCAACAGATATTCCATGACTTGATAACACATGCCCAAGGAATGCTACTTCCTCAAGCCAGAACTAGCATTTCTTTAACTTGGCATAAAGCTTATATTCACGAAGCTTTTGGAGTATCAGCCTCAAGTGTTACTCATGATCTTCACGGCTTTTGGAATAAATAAAGATGTCATCAATAAAGACGACCACAAAGTGATCCAAATATTCCTTGAATACTCGGTTCATCATATCCATGAAGGCAGCAGGAGCATTAGTCAATCCAAAAGACATGACTAGAAATTCATAATCCCCGTACCGAGTTCTGAAAGCCGTCTTTGGAATGTCTTCGGTTCTAATCTTCAACTGGTGATATCTGGAACGACGATCAATCTTTGAAAAGAATTTGGCTCCTTGTAACTGGTCAAACATGTCATCAATACGTGGCAATGGGTACCTATTTTTGATGGTGACATGATTCAACTCCCGATAATCAATACAAAGTCGCATACTCCCATCTTTCTTCTTCACGAATAGAACAGGAGCACCCCAAGGAGAAGTACTGGGATTAATAAAGCCAATGTCTAACAATTCCTGCAGTTGGGTCTTTAACTCCTGAAGTTCAATAGGAGCCATTCGATATGGGGCTTTGGAAATGGGTTTTGTACCAGGTTCAAGGTCGATACAAAATTCAATTTCACACTCTGGGGGTAGGCCAGGAAGTTCTTCAGGGAATACGTCAGAAAATTCATTAACAATAGAAATATCATTCAACACTGACGTTTTTTTTGTTTAGATCCATGACATGAGCTAAGAAAGCTTGACATCCGTTTTTCAATAAACGAATAGCTTTATGGCTTGAGATGACAGTGATTGATTTTAATGGTTTGGTTACTTGAAGTCGCATAATAGGTTGGTTAGGAATATGAAAGCTAACAACCCTACAAAAATAATCAATTTTTGCATGATGTGTAGTTAACCAATCAATCCCTAGAATTACATCAAATGCAAGTATTTTCAATGAAATAAGATCGACAGGTAACGTGTGGGTGCCGATTTGAACTAAACAAGACTTATAAACCATGGAGGTAATGAAGGTTTCTCCCAACGGAGTTTCAATAGATAAATCAAAGTCCAATCTCTCCGGAGTCAAATTTAAACGTTGAGCGCAAGTAGGAGAAATGAAGGAGTGGGTAGAACCAGTATCGAATAAAGTATAAACTTCGCTAGAGTTTATGATAAGCTTACTGTGATGACCTCGTTGTGTTCTTTTGCTTTACGGGAGGTCACAACAAACGCTCTCCTTGCACTCACCGGCTTTGCTTTTTTCCGGGACGTCCTTTGGTGCCTCTATCCTAATTTGAACTTGTCTTGGTGAACGACAAAATCGGGCTAGGTGACCTTCTCTTCCATAATTATAACATGCTTTGGACGACATCGCGCAGTTTGGACTGATGTGTCCCTCCCCTCCGCATTTGAACCATATGATAGGTGGTCGTTCTCCTTCCTTAACAACAGGTGCAGGTGCTGAAGTCTTTCCATCATTGTTGAATCTCCTCTTCTTGAAATGTCCATTCTTATTGCTTTGGCCATGATTACCACCGAAGTGGTTACCATTTCTGGCATGTTGATTCCTTCCACGCTTATTGTCACCACTTCGATGACTATTATCACTAGTATTATCATTTTGCCGGTTGTTCTCTTTTGGTTGGGTTGACTCATTATCGCGCTCCAATAACTGAGCCCTATTAACAACATCTGAATACAAACACAGTTTATGAGAGATAAGATATTGACGTATCTCGGGTTTCAAACCTCTTAGAAACATTCGCGTCATTCTCTCCTCATTATCAACCAAATGGGAGGCAAACTGGGACAACTCGGCAAACTTGGCTTCGTAAAGTGACACGATCATGTTGTTTTGTTCCAGTTTAATGAACTCTACCTCTTTCATGCGACGAATACTTTTGGGAAAGTACTTGTCGTTGAACAATTATGTGCTACTTGAAAGACATGAATCAGATGTGATACTTGAAGATTTTTACACTTTAGCTGAATTATTATTATTTGAACCTTATTTAAGGTTCCGAATAATGTATGATGTTTAATAAATGTTAAGTTATAAATTTTAAGTTTTGTTTGTTGTATGAAAGAGTGTTGAACTTGGATGTAAGTTTTATTTGTTAACTCTGATAAAGTGAGTAATAAGCTAAGTATGGTTCAAAGGTGGGTAAAGATAAAGATTTTGAGAAATGTACTTGATAAATCACAATAATTATGTAATAATAAACTGTAAAGTTTGAGTTATCTGATATGTAAAGGTTATCAGATTAAAATGTAAGATTCTATATAATAACTTTGATGAAGCATCATAAAATAACTTGATTCAAAAATATGTAGATGATAAAGGTTTTGATTCAGGGAATTAAAGTAATAAGATAGAAAAATTTAAATTATTCTGCATTTTATTAAGTTTAGCATCGAACAATGATGTAAAATTAGAAGTTAGACGTGTTATTAACGACCGAAGTCGATAATTGAATTGTATGAATTTTGGGGTCGTTACACATAAAGTTAGATTAAATTCATGGAATGTGGTGATATTAAACAAAGTAATGACTTTATGTGTGTTACATAGGTACCTTACGGGACCATAACGATTCGAGTTCGCGTAATCGTATAAAGTCAATAACTTTGCATCGAGAAGGAAAGTATATCAATCTATCTTCTATAATTACAATTCTATTGTGTAATTGTATTCAATAGTAAGTTTTTCAGACTTACTTGATATGTGTAAATATTGTGAATAAATTGAGATGTGTCTTTGTGATACATGGTGATATATTAATCTTGTTGTGGTCAAACTATTACCTGAGTGAATTGAGTTATGAAAACTCATGTGTTAACATGTGATATGTGTTAGCTAAAGAACAATATTGTGTATATTGGCAATGAAATGCAAGCATGATAAAGTATGAACTGTGTTAAACATGTCAATGTGGAACATATGATATCGTGAATCATGACTCGTAATTTAAATGTGATGCTGGACGATTAGAAAGTATAATTTAGAATGCAAGATATTACAATTGTAAATCGTGTATGAAATGTGAATTATGTGTATTTGTTATACTTATTGGGTTATCGTGCTCAACATTGCAATAATTTGCATATTAAAGTTGCGGCGCATTTCCTTCACTATCATGATGATAAAGATTAGAGGCACGTGAAAAGGAACGTTTTTAACTTTTTTTTCTTTAGTTAAAGTTATGTTAGGCAGTAATGACGGTTACAATATATGTAAGTTGGATTATGTAAACTTTGAGTTATGAATAAAAGTTATTCATTTTGGAAATAAGATGTAATTATAAGTTTTGTTTCATAAAGTAAATTAAAATGATGACAGTGGTGTTTAAAGAATGATGTGAAGTGAATATATATAGTGATTACATTATGAATATTCAGGGAATAATTTAAGTTGAACTTTACATTCACATACAATCTTGAATAGAAGTACAGACGCTAAAGGTTGCGAAATTTAGAATTGAGAAAAGATTGAAATAGCTAAGTTTTAACATTTGTATTGTTTTAGACTATTATGTCCATTTTAAAGAGAGTTAGATTGTGATGAAAATTCAGAATATGAAAGAAAAGCATAAAATTTTTAATTTATCCGCATTTTTCTAATTATAACATTGATTAATGATGTGAAGTTAAAATGTGATTGATTGTTAACGACCAAATTCGAGAGTAGAAATAGTCCTGATTTTGGGGTCATTACATCTATCCTAGTTTTAGTGGCTGTTAAAGGATGGCAATTACATCAACTGGATGTAAAAAATGTGTTTCTCTATGGGGATCTCAATGAAGAAGTTTATATGGAACCTCCTCCTGGATGCACTCATTTAAAACAATCTTCCTTTGTCTGTCAATTAAAGAAATATGTATATGGGCTTAAGCAAGCTTCTCGACTATGGTTTGTAAAATTGACTTCATTGATTTTAGCTGGTTATACTCAGTCTAGGGTTGATTATTCATTATTCACCTTTCATATAAATAGCTCTATTA
This sequence comes from Panax ginseng, assembly GCA_020205605.1. NCBI lineage: Eukaryota > Viridiplantae > Streptophyta > Magnoliopsida > Apiales > Araliaceae > Panax > Panax ginseng. Next base: position 98,645,149 of record CM035137.1, read on the forward strand.
CTCTAGTGGTGATTGTTGACGTCGGGATTTTTGGTGTCCCTTTTCGTTACTTGTTCTTTGGTGTTCTCATGTTAATGTGAGATTTGTTTGAAAAAACAAGTGAAAAAGGTCCGACATGTATAATGTCGACGATTGACTTTAAGAGTCGCCAGTTGGTGTATTTAACTGGTTGCACCAACGCAACCGAAAAGGTTAGCACATTGACCTAGTGATTTGACACTGCTAAACGGGTTTGTGAAACCGAGATTCATTAAGGGTTCGGGGGCTTGATTATGCGGAGGGAAGGTGTTAGGCACCCCCCGACATCCGTGTTACCATGGTGACCGCCACTCTTCAAAGAAATTGTTATATGAATGTGTGTGTGTGTGTGGATCAATGTGCAATTTATTTGAAAGTAGTGCGAGGCCTCGTTCGCACCTATATACACAAGGTTTGAATTTTATAGAAAAATTCAGTTTTAACCAAGATATAGCAATGAAGTTTTATAAAAGAGGTTTTTCAAACCCTGTGATCAATAGGAATTGAGACCTTTTCATACTTCCATTTTATTAAATGTTCGGCTTGTTTGCTTTTATTTTTGAGATGCGAAGCATCCTTGAGAAAATAATATACTGTGCAGCTTAGAACTCCTTATAAACATGACAAATTAGCCCAAGGAAACTCGAACATAATCGTAAAATAATGTACAAGCCGCCATGACTAATAATGTCCATCATGGGAACCGAATCTAGATTCAAGAGATCAACTGTGATCACATGATTCCTAAGCTCACATCATCGCAATTTATATGGAAAGCGATAGCGAGTTATATATATAAAAGTCGTAAATATATATATATATGTGATGGATCAACCACCACGAAGCAACTCCATGGGGATCGAAATGTAAATATATAAAAGCGGTAAATATATATATATATATATATATATATGAACATGATAAACCGCCATTTAAGTAAACTCAAAGTGGGAATGAAATGTAAATAAAGTCAGAAGTATCAACCGCCTTAAGTAAACTCAGCGAGATGAGAATGTAAATAAAATGTAAAAGGCCACGAAGTAGACTCTGTGCCTAACAGAAATGTAAATATATATATATATATATATATATATATATATATATATATATACAAATATATATATATAAAAGTAAGTAAAAGCCGAATGTAAATCCTGCTCATCGGATATGTCCGACATCAATTATATATATGTATATATATAAGAGCGAGTAAACGCACTTGAGATGTAAAATCAGGCACATCGCATGTAGTTCCGACCACGTTTATATATATATATATATATAAAAGCAGATAAACGCTCGGGCATCAAGTTCAGGCTCAATCGAGGCATAACTCGATAATGTTAGTCCATATATATGAAATATATACATATATTAGTATATATATCTGAGACAAAAATGAAAACCATGCATCAAGTCCGAAAACACACTCACACGACTATCAACGTGTACAACAAAGGTGTGATATATGAGAAAGAGGCTTTATAGAATGTAAGAAGGCTTACAAAATTTGCCAAAGTAGACTTCTTAGACTTTAAATGGATAAACACTCATTTCTCATTTGGATAATAAGTAGCTATATGTGAGCTAACTAGTGTTTAAAGAAGAGGAAACATTCAAAAGATGTGTATGCAGAAAATGGACAGGCTTCCTCGCCTTTTTCCTTCTCTCTCTCCTTCAAATGGTGACCCTCTCCTATTTATATTTATAGATCGATGGCGCAGATTATACTGCAGCAGCCCGCATTGTACCTGTGGCTGGTCGTGGTGGATCCGAGCCTCGCGGGTCCCGTCGTCTCGTAGTACGTGCAGTCGTGCACTGTATGTCCGTTCAAACTTGCAGAACTTCAATCCGAGCATCCGAACGAAGTATATCTGTACTTCTTCGGACCGCTTGTGTTGAGATTTACGTAATGACATGGATTAGAGGTTGTACGAAGTCAGGAAGAGGAGTCTATGCCCATGGTCTTCAAGCTTCAAATTCTATCCAAAGTACTACCACACGTAATAGTCACTTGGGATTGTCAATCCTCGGCTCTTGTGGGACATTGTTGTATGTATGTATGTATGAAGTGTTGAGACGACGTGCCATTTATCGAAGGAACAAGATGATGTGTGACTCCTTGTCGGGGTTATCGCCGATTTGAGTTGAAAGTAGACGTTGCTCAGGGTTACAGCTGAGATTGGACCATTTATTGGTATGTTGTGACATCATCTTGTTGAGACAGTAAGATGACTTGTTGACTCCTCACCGGGGTTATCGCCGGTTTAAGCGGAAAGTAGACGTTGCTCAAGGTTACAACTGAGATTGGACTTCTTGTTTGTATGCCTCACTGTCATCTGGATTGAAGCTGATTGCATGTGTTTGCAGCAAGCATTTTCGAGGTTATCGCCGAAACTGCAATAACATCCCTTGGGGTTATCACCAAGGATGGGGTTGCTACTCCCAGTGTTGTCTCTGGGACTGGAACTGAACGTCGCGGTGTTATCACCGAGATAGGACTGTCCTCTCCGGTGTTGTTGCCGGTCTTTAGATCTGGATATCTCGGGGTTATCTCCGAGATTGGAAATGACACTCCCGGTGTGTGTTCTGGATTTGAGATGATGTTCCCGGTTTGTGTTCCGGGTTGGAGCTGAACTTCCGGTAGTATCCGGCATGGATGTAAGTTGTCTTTCAGGGTTATCTCCAAAAGACAAATCTACCCTCCTGCAATGTTAGGAATAGGAGTGCAAAAATTTCGAGTGTCTACAGATGCCCCTCTTTATCATATTCATGCAATGCAAGGCATGGATAGGATAAAGAATCCTAGACACTTGAAATGCAAGCAAGATAAACATGATGCTATATGCAGCAACATGATGCAAATGCATGATGCATGATTGCCGTGTAATCCTACTTGGATGACAATCATTGATGGCTTGGACATGCGATCTAAGTCTTCAAGGATGTTGACGTTGGGACTACCACCAAAGTCTTGAATCCTAGACACTGGTTTATACTCTATAGAGGTACCTCTTGTGTGGAAGAGATCTGTGGGAATAAAGCTGTCTGTTTTGAGGATGTGTATAACATGTTCCCTCATACTGTCGGAATTACTGCCAACAGTTTTGTTGCTGTCAGGGTTGCCTGACATCCGTTGATGTGTGTATCACCAGATGAATCCCTACTGGGTGCATTGTTAAGGCTGCTTGACCTTCATTAATGTGTGTATCAATGGTTGCATTGCGTTGTAACCCCCGCCGGGGAGACGTAGATGTTTAAAGGATGTGCGTTGTGACCCCCGCCAGGGAGGCGTAGATGTTTGATAACTTCGGCATTGTAACCCCCACCGGGGAGGTTTGATATTTCGTGGTTTCGCGTTGTAACCCCGCCCGGGGATTGTTTAGGGTTGTAACCCTGTAAATGACGGCATCGGACCTTTGTGGGGTATTGTCGAGCATGGTTTATGAAAGCTGAGCTCATTGGTATAGTATATCCCGCATCCAGGCTAATACCATTGAGACGACGGGAGTTTAACTCTAACTGACGAGAAACCAGGATTTCAGGCTGTTCCGCTCCATCGCCTAGCATTTTTATTCCTGATTTGGCCTTTTCAGCTTGTGAGACCTCCTTTGCAACTCTAACTGGAGTGAGCCGGAGGTGTGGGACCCATGTAGGGGTGCCGCAGGGGATCGCTAGGAGCCGCAGAGTTAACTCTGCGGCCACCGCGTTTCTATGTATAGTGGTGGTGGTTGCTTTATAAGTCATTTTCAAGTTCTTGCAACAAGGAAATTCGAGAGCTCTTCTTCGGATCTCTTTGAGTTCGGGCAACTTTTCGCATATTCTCGCCATCGTATAAGCGTTCTTCTTCATCATCCCGGTAACACATGCATGTATTTTTTTCCAATTTTTGTCCGTTGGAAAATGACTATGAAATGCATTTAGACACATAGTAGTGAATATACATGCTGATATGACTTGATAAAAAATATTCAACATAGAAAATGTTAGTATTAAACCATGCTGAATATAATGATGTGAAAAGTTTTTTGACTTTTGAAGCAGTCAAATTGGTACCTTTTACTGTCATTTCTTATCCTATCTGAGGACAAATGAGTAAAGGTAGAATAGTAAAATAATCTTGGTATTTAGATTACACTTACGGATTTTTACTGTGATGTGATGAATGCATACAAGATGTATATGACTGTGTACAGGTGTGCTACTGAATGGCCACCTAGTCATGCCTATGTGTATGTGGATAGTCCTATTTACAAAGGGGTTATGGCAAAATTTTCCCAAAATGTAGGCATTGAGTAATTATGCATTTTTAACTCTACTGTAGATGTATGTTAAAATAATGTATGTATACATGTAATCATAGAATGCATTTTGAAAAAGACTCCAGGTACGAAATTACCACACCCTTTCTGAGGTGATTTGGAGACTTGCTATCCAGATATTATGGATCCAGATCAGTCGAGCAGTTCCCGCAGGACCACTTCTAGTGTACGGAGGAGGGCTTTTGAAGAGCCTCAACGTCGTTCTGTGAGACAGCCTCGTCGTTTGGCGGAGGCAGTTGTACATCTTATTCGGGTTGAGGTGCCGAATGTCGAGGATGAGGAGGAGGATGTACCGTTCGAGGTTCCTGCTCCTGCTGTACGTGTTCCCCGTAGGGAATTGCCAGGTATTCAAGTGGCGAACCCAGATCTTCTAGGTAACTTGAGTAGGCATCCTTCAGTATACCTGTACGTAAACGAGGTATGAAGTTAGATCTTTAATCTTCCTTATTTCCTATTGATGATGAGTCAAGGTGTCTGATGTTAATCTGCATTTGATGTAGGTTCCCGACTTCACACAGCCTCGAGGGAACTGGTTTAGCATCCACTCTATGTATCAGGCCCTGCATGATGACTATAGAGCGATCGTCCATGGTTAGGGATTCGGAGGTTCTTCTCCATTCTACCCCATCCTCGCCCCTCGGGTTACCTCGGGCATTGTCTCGAAAGCGGTGGTTCCACTGCACTCGATCACTCCATTCTTTGGATCATGAGGTGATGATGATGACAATGGATTGGCGGTTTATCACAAGTATGGAGTTTGAGAGGAGCTGGTGCCTTGCGGTGGATATCACCCCTACCGCAATGATCCTTGTTGAGAGTTCGGTGAAGCGCCTCAAGGCGGGGCTGTTCAGACAGTCCTTTGAGCATAGATGCTATGAAGCGTCTTTGTTGAGTGAGCCTATACCCGATGATGTGAGAGTCAGGGATCGCATTCTTCGGTGATTGTTCCTGATGATCATTAGGAGCTGCTTCATAGCAGATAATTCCTCTACGATGTCCTTCGCTTTGATTAGAGCCACTCGACACGTGGACCGTATAGGAGAGTATGATTGGGGTTCCTACACCGTTTCCTACTTCCTTAGGGGAATGCACATGTGATCGCAGGGCTTGACCGAGGCGTGGTTAGGATTCTACCCATTTCTGCTGGTGAGTGTTTCTCTTGTTCTTTCCCATGTGTGGGTTAAGAGTGTTCGATGTGATGTGCCAGATGTTTGCCTTTGTGTGTTGGCGAGTTTTGGGCCTATGAGAGGCTTCCTTGTTTGCATCCTATGAAGCGTGTTAGGGTTTAGATACCTATCCACGAGGACGGAGATGGCATCATTCCATCTTTGGCGGAGGTCCCTATTCTTTGAGGGTTTCACTCATTGTCGCCTCAATTGGAGTTGTTGACACCGATGTCATCACATGGATTCCTACCGGAGAGCATTTGGGAGTTGGCTTTGAGGATGGGTACCAATGGAGTAGAGTACATCATTTCCACCTACTGTGATTCGTCTTTCATGAGATGGAGGATGGGAGATCTATTTAGGAGAGCGTCTTATCGAGCACTACAGAGAGATTCGTATGCCGATCTTGCCTCCCGCCAGCGTTATCGGCACGTTTACGCCCCCATCATTGACATCCCATTGATGGGTATTGGACGGCTTTTTATCATCGTCGGAGGGCCCCGTTCTCGTGGAGATGTTCCAACATTGGTGGATCCTCGTACGATTGGAGCTCAGACCCGTGCCACACAGTTTATGGGGGATATGGTTCCAGGATCCGTGATGATGACGGATTGGCTAGCCAGTGTCAGAGATCTGACTCATGTGACACAGATTGACAGATTGACGCAGCAGTTGGACTGGTCACATCTTTTTATTTGGCATTTGGGCAGAGATCATGCAGAGGTAGATACTTTTGATCCTTCCAGCTCTGGTGCTGGTCCCTCGGATGACCCATATGGTTTTGCCGGCGCAGATCCTCCTTTGTATAGGCCTGACATCCCTGTAGATAGAGATCCAGTGACTCAGGAGGAGTTACATCAGGTGGACAGCATCGATGATGTGGACATTGACACCATTAACTTTTTCTGATGTATTTCTTTTGATAGGCCTCTGTTAGGTGCTGGGTAGTTTCGCCCCATTCTCGCTATATCTTTTGACAGGCCTTTGTTAGCTGTTGGGTAGCTTCGCCCCATTTCCCTGTATTTTAGCTGTACAGAGATGTATTAGCTGATGATATACTTAGGAATGTATGCAAAGTTTTCCATTCCCTATATCATATTGTCATCTATTGTATCATGCATGTTATAGTTATGCATATATATGTATGTCCAGAGATATTCAACATTGACCCCTGGATGGTCTTATGACACGGCCTATACAGATGTCTTCTTCGATAGTTAGCCGTATTGATCATACCCCACCATTTGCGGTGGTAGCTGGTATGCGATCATGGTATGATAGTATATCACCATCAGACATGGTGATCGTAGATGATTTGCTGCAGCATACTATGACCTTACTGATGTTTCAGGTTCCTCCAGGATTTGTAGAGCGCATGCTAGAGCACTGGGTACCGGACAGACAGGTATTCCGCTTTGGGACCTGTGAGTTGACTCCTACTTTGGAAGAGTATGCACGATTGATGATGCTGCCTCTGGACAGACCTTGCGTGCACATGGCTATTGGAGACATGAGCAGACAGTTCATGACCCTCACCGGATTGAGACGTAGAGTGGTCCAGGACGAGATTACATTTGTCCACGTTATATCCCAGCATTTCCTGTATGACAGGTTTGGCTCTGAGGACATCTATGCACAGCATTCCGGCGATTTCACCACACCGGAGGATTATTGGCGTTCAGCCAGAGTAGATGTACTGCTTCTATGCGTATTGTCATACGTATATATGCCGCGGTACATGGATGAGCTAGATATCGGCTTCATTATGGCAGTGAGAGCTCTTAGGGAGGGTCGTACCAATGTACTGATGATTATCGCAGAGACCTTGAGGTCGGCTATATACTGCTGCACTTATCCAGCAGGAGTGTTCCCAAGTAGCTCGGTCATGCTGTATGTGTGGTTCATGTCACACTTGAGACCGATTGGCACATTTAGATATCATGGATATTGTTTCACCCATGAGATAGCCATGTCGTACTCCTTTCAGCCTGTGGGTTGTACAGATGCTGTATCTTGGTCCGCTTTCTTGGCAGACATTGGAGATCCATTTGATATATTGTCGTGTTCAGGGCTTAGCTCACCCTACAACTTCATTACTCATGCTCCGTGCATGGATTATCTCCCTCTGGCTGGTTTGAGGGGCATGATTACTTACCACCCACTGGCCGTGATGTGTCAATTTGACCAATTTCAGGACTTCCATCCGTATGAGGGGGCAGTGAGTCAGCGCTTCGCATCACACCGTTTGTCAGCGGAGGATAGATCCAGGTTGTATGCCTGCTGGGATCAGCGAGAGTCGGCTGAGTTTTCTGTCAGTCATCCAGGTTGTTCTGCAGAGTATTCCGCATGGATGGAAACAGACATCTTTGATTGGTCATGCGGCAAGATCCACAAGTCAGGTGAGACCCGATTCTGACAATGAGGAGCCTATAGAGGAGGCTGTCATTCCCGCCGATGACTCGATCATTGGGTCGCCAAAGATTTGTGATAGATTCTCCCACCCCGAAAGTGCCATCGTTATTTCAAGATTTAAGACAAAGATTTGGAGCAGAGCTTACATCTGATGACCTATGACAGAGATTAGGCTAGGGCCACGATGTTGACAGCTCTTGATCAGAGAGATACTGCTCTGTTAGAGAGGGATGAGGATAGATCAGCCAGGGATGCATTGATAGTTAAGCGGGATGCCGCCTTATCTGCTAGGGATGTGGCCATTGTAGACAACACTTCAGTGAGATCCCAGATGATGGTCAGTCTAGCCGACATGAGTGCTTACATTGATGAGCATTATGCCACCATGAAGTTAGCCTCTGATCTGCTAGCTCATGTAGATACCCTTGGGCAGGAGCTTGCAGTGCTTCTTCCGTCTTCAGAGAGGGATGCTATGTTAGATCTGATAGTTCGCATGCATACAGATCTGTAGATAGCTTTGTATTTTCCTGCACAGACTAGCTTAGCCATTTTGTCATGTACAACACAGATGTATATATTAAACAGTATTATGTATGGCAGGGAAATATATTTTGATTCACTTCCCTTTTAGTTATTCCTTGATACTTGCTTGATGCTTGCCTGTTTCTCTAGGGCCTTTGATCTTGATGCATTCTGAGCTTATCCTTGATAGATGGACATTGAGACGTCACAAGGTCTCTCAAAATGGATCATTGATTACTGAAAATCCCTACCATCTTTGGTGTCTTGGGACTGGTATCTGTATGGAAAAATGGAGAGGAGGGTAGTTTCTTCCTCTCTCGAGATTCGACCGCTTTCCACGGATGGTCTTGAGATTTCTATTTGTGAGAAGCCTAGTTAATTCCATCTCTTATGGGTTGGTATTGCTCTTTGAGGCACGATCGCAGCTTAGATGGTCACCGAATCTTTTATTTGTGAGAAGAGGTTGGATAATTCCATCCCTTTGATCTGAAACCGATGAAGTGGGGCAATTTGAAGGTTGATCCGATCACGATGTGTGACAAGTATGTTTGTTCTGGTAGGGGTTAGACTGCACCATGAATGGCTGCCTACGTACTCCTGTTGAAGATGAGATCAAGTCTGCGTAGTTCGAACCTGGTGTATGAGGTTCAACGTTGAATGTGGAAGGCAGATGGGTGTAGAAGTATTTTTGTTGTTTTTTGTTATTTTTGTGAAGAAAGGGTAGAAATGTTTTTGTTATTTTTTCTTTATTGTGATCGGGCCATATAGAATATGGTTGCCTACGTACCCCCTGGTATCAGGGAGATCAGGTCGACGTAGTTTGCCCCTCGGGACGAATCGGCCAAGAAGAAGCGTAGAATCCCATACGTGATATATCATGGGGAGAAGAAAGTTTAATCCCATAGAGGGGATAAACTGCAAGTATGGAGAAAGTTTAATCCTATCTTGAGGATAAACTGCAGAGGCAAAAAGTTTAATCTCGTCTTTAGGAGAAGCAGGTGTGAAAAGTTTAATCTCGTCTTCAGGAGAAGCAGGTGTGAAAAGTTTAATCTCGTCTTCAGGAGAAGCAGGGGTAAAAATTTTAATCTCTTCTTCAGGAGAAGCAGGTGTGAAAAGTTTGAAATGGAATAAAACCAGGCTGCTGGCTTGAAGTGTATGTTTCCCTGAGGGGCAGAAGAGTTTGTAAAAAGGAGAGATGGTTTAAAACCGGAATGACTGGTGATTGGATGATTAAAACCAGGATGTTTGTTTCGACGGTTACTTCAGACATAGTACTGTTTCATGGTGTCCGAGTTGATAAGCTGCGGAAATTCATCGCCATCCATTTCTTGCAACCTGAGAGCACCTCCTGTCAATACTTCTTTGACAATAAATGGGCCTTCCCAGTTAGGGGTGAATTTTCCCTTAGATTGATCTTGGTTGTCAATGATCTTCTTCAAAACCAAGTCATGTTGTTTGAATTGCCATAGTCAGAATTTTTTGTTGTAGGATCGTGTGATCCTCTGCTGATATAACTGACCATGGAAGATAGCCATGGTTCGCCTTTCATCTATTAGAGACAATTGGTGATACCTGTCGTGTACCCATTGGTCTTCATCCAACTGAGCATCCATTAATACTTTGAGGGATTCCATTTCCACTTCTATGGGGAGCACTGCCTCCATCCCATAGACTAACGAGTAGGGTGTTGCCCCAGTGGAAGCACGCATTGAAGTTCTGTAGGCTAATAAAGTTAGGGGCAAGAGGTCAGGCCATCCTTTGTGATTGGCGGACATTTTCTGCATGAACTTCTTGATGTTTTTATTAGCCACTTCAACAGCACCATTCATCTTCGGACGGTAGATGATAAAGTTGAGATGTTTGATGTGGAATTTTTTGCATAATTCCTCCATCATGTTGTTGTTGTTGAGGTTTTTAGCATTGTCTAACACAATGACCTCTGGTTGTCCATATCGACAAACAACATTGTTTCTGATAAAAGCAATGATGACTTATTTAGTAACCCTGGGGAAGGAAGCAGCTTCAACCCATTTGGTGAAGTAGTCGATCATGGTGAATATAAATCGATGTCCATTACTGGCTTTGGACTCGATGGGCCCGATCACGTCCCGATCACGTCTATTACTCACATTGAAAAAGGCCATGGAGAACTCATATTGTGGAGTCCCCTTGGAGGGGCGTGGATAGCATTCCCATGAATCTGGCATTGATAGCACCTCTTGACGTGATCATCACAGTCAACTTTGAGTGTAAGCCAGTAATGTCCCGTTCTGAGAATTTTCTTGACAAGTAGGGGTCCGCTCATGTGAGGGCCGGATAATCCACCATGGATCTCATCCATGAGTCGGCCGAGCTTGGTCTTTGTCCGGACATCCGAGGAGACCTAATCCTCGCATCTCTTTGTAGAGTGCATCTCCATTTCAGTAGAATTTCATAGCAAGTCGATGAATCGCTCTTCTCGATTAGGCTCGCCTCGGTGGTGTAGATCCATCTCATAGGTACTCCTTGATATGTTGATACCAAGGGTTGTGGATGGGAGGCAACTCATCCGATACTTCTCCAATATAATTCCCATAGACTGGGGCTTTCTGCATAGAAATCGTGATGCTTGGCATGTTTTCCTTGGCAGGTATGTAAACCAAGGAGGCCAACGTTGCTAATGCATCTGCAAAGTCATTCCTATTACGAGGAATGTGTAGAAAGGAGATTTCTTGAACTCCAAAGCCATCTCAGAACTTAGATGGTAAGGCGGTAAATGTAATTCTTTGGTTTGATAGATCCCTGTGGATTGCTTGATTACCAATTCGGAATCCCCAAAGACAGTTAACCGCCTGATACCCCTTGAACGGGTAAGTTTGAGTCCCATGATACAACCTTCATACTCAGCTGTGTTGTTGGTGTTGACAAACTGCAATTTAACGGCGATGGGATACTGCTCCCCCGTACAGGATATTAAAACTGCTCTGGCTCTAGATCCTTCTGAGTTAACAGCTCCATCAAAATACATTTTCCACGAATGGCATGTATCGTACTGATGTGGTAGCTGAATTGTCATTACTCCTTCATCAGGAAAATATGTTTCTAAGGGTTTGTAATCCCCTACAGGTGTAGCGGCCAATTGATCTACAATTCCTTGACCTTTGACCGACTTTTGAGTCATGTAGACGATGTCAAATTGCTGTAGGATCAACTGCCATCTGGACAGTCAATAATTCAGTATGGGTTTGCTGAACACATACTTAAGAGGATCCATGCAGGATATGAAATGGGTTGTGTGACCATGGAGATAATGTTGTAATCTCATGGAAGCCCATGCTAAAGCACAACAAGTCTTTTCGATCAAAGTGTAATTCTGTTCTTTTGCTTCATCTAGTATCTTTCATGGAAATATTCTTCTGAGCATTCTTAAATTTTACTCTACAAAGAAGTATCATGTTGACAATTTGGACGTTATTAGTTGCTGGATAAATTAATTCTTGAACTTGTTTTATTGAATTCTTATATCATTGTCATCATCCTCATGTTTATATTTTGTTGAAAGTCATCTGTGGCCTGTAGTGCATAGATGGACTTGGTGTGATTATGATCAGGGATTATTTGGTATAATCATGACCGCAATGTTACAAATGATGTGGTAAAAGTCCTTATTGGCCCGTAGTGCATTGATGGACAGTTGTTGGCATGATCATGACCATTAATGAATACACAAATATCCTTGGCTCATATTGCATGGATAAATTAATGATGACCATTAATGATCACCCTTTCTTTCACTGTTCGCTTCAGGAAATGAGAACGTAGCCGGGACTAGTCGGGGAACGGAGTGACAGTCCAGATGATAGTATTAGTAGTCCTCACTATTCTATTAAATAGTGTGTTAATAAATGCAATGAGGACTTATTCTGAGAGTGGATATTGTCTAGAAGAGAATGTTTGTATTAAAACTCACAGCTCTCTTGTTGTATATTTAAGATTTTATTTGTATTCTGTACCATGTATTTGGCGACTCAGAATAGGTGATGTTTACCTATTTGGGGGCGGCCATAGATTGGTATCAAAGCTTAGGGATATGATCCCGGCTTAGATGTGAGACCGAGAACTAGGAGGGAGAGGCGGGAATTCCTTCGCTAGTATGACCTACCTAAGTTTATTTGATATTTAATTGGTTGGTCAGAGTATAGGGATTATATGTGATATGTTAATTAACCCTTGTTTTGTGGCAGTATTTGAAAATGGCATCCGAGAATGTTGAGAACATCAATGGAGCACAGGAGACCATTGAGTCTCCACAGATCAATAATCAGGATAATGTGCATCAGGAAGGCGACAATCCTAATGCAAACAACAACACTGACCAAATGATGAACGATGGAATGTTAGATGCTTCATGCAATTCATGCAACATCAAAGCGAGAAGCGGCTCTGTCTAAAATGCAGGTGGAAAACATTGGCAACTCTCGGACTGGTCATCGCCAAAACAGATTCAAGGAGCTGGGACCACCGGAGTTTTTGGAGAGCCAAAACCACTTAAAAAGCGGAGGCGTGGATAAAGCAGATCAACAAGATATTTGATGTCTTGGGATGCTCCGAGGTGCAAAAGGTTCCTCATGCGACTTCTTCATATTGAAGATGATGATTACTAGTGGGAATCAAAAGCGTACTCAACCTGCCGCACTGAAGATGTCTTGGGAGAAGTTCCAAGAACTGTTCAACGACAAGTACTTTCCCAAAAGTATTCGTCACATGAAAGAGGTAGAGTTCATTAAACTGGAACAAAACAACATGACCGTGTCGCAGTACGAAGCCAAGTTTGTCGAGTTGTCCCGGTTTGCGTCCCATTTGGTTGATAATGAGGAGAGAATGACGCGAATATTTCTAAGAAGTTTAAAACCCAAGATACGTCAATATCTTATCTCTCATAAACTGTATTTGTATTTAGATGTTGTTAATAGGGCTCAGTTATTGGAGCGCGATAATGAGTTAACCCAACTAAAAGAGAACAGCCGGCAAAATTATAATACCAGTGATAACAGTCATCAAAGCGATGACAATAAGCGTGGAGGGAATCAACATGCCAGAAATGGTAACCACTTCGGTGGTAATCATGGCCAAAGCAATAAGAATGGACATTTCAAGAAGAGGAGATTCAACAATGATGGAAAGACGTCAGCACCTACACCTGTTGTTAAGGAAGGAGAATGACCACCTATCATATGCTTCAAATGCGAGGGAGGACACATCACCCAAGCTCGCGCGATGCCGTCAAAGCATGTTATAATTGTGGAAGAGAATGTCACCTAGCCCAATTTTGTCATTCATCGAAGACAAGTTCAGCTAGGATGGAGGCACCAAAGGATGCCCCAGAAAAGTAAAAACCAGTAGTGCAAGGGAGAGCATTTGTCGTGACCTCCCAGAAAGCAAGGAACCCGAATGAGGTCATCACGGGTAAGCTTATCATAAACTCTAGTGAAGTATATACCTTATTTGATACAGGTTCTACCCATTCCTTTATTTCTCCTACTTGCGCTCAACGTTTAAATTTGACTCCGGAGAAATTAGACTTTGACTTATCTGTTGAAACTCCGTTGGGAGAAACCGTCATTACATCCACTGTTTATAATTCTTGTTTGGTTCAAATTGGTACCCTCACATTACCTGTCGATCTTATTTCATTGAAAATACTTGCATTTGACTTAATTCTAGGGATTGATTGGTTAACTACTCATCATGCAAAAATTGATTGTTTTCGTAAGGTTGTTAGCTTTCATATTCCTAATCAACCTATTATGCGAATTCAAGCAACCAAACCATTAAAATCAATCACTGTCATCTCAAGCCATAAAGCTATTCGTTTACTGAAAAACGGATGTCAAGCTTTCTTAGCTCATGTCACGGATCTAAACAAAAATACGTTAGTTTTGAATGATATTTCTATTGTTAATGAATTTCCTGACGTATTCCCTGAAGAACTTCCTGGCCTACCCCCAGAACGTGAAATTGAATTTTTATCGACCTTAAACCCGGTAAAAACCCATTTCCAAAGCCCCCCATATCGAATGGCTCCTATTGAACTTCGAGGAGTTAAAGACCCAACCGCAGGAATTGTTAGACACTTTGGCTTTATTCGTCCCTAGTACTTCTCCTTGGGGTGCTCCTGCTCTATTCGTGAAGAAGAAAGATGGGAGTATGCGACTTTGTATTGATTATCGGGAGTTGAATCATGTCACCATCAAAATAGGTACCCATTGCCACGTATTGATGACATGTTTGACCCGGTTGCAAAGGCGCCAAATTCTTTTCAAAATTGATCTTCGATTCGGATATCACCAATTGAAGATTAGAACCGATGACATTCCAAAGATGGCTTTGAACTCCTCAGATGCGGAATTATGAATTCTAGTCATGTCTTTTGGATTGACTAATGCTCATGCTGCCTTCATGGATATGCCTTCATTGACTAATGCTCATGCTGCCTTCATGGATATCATGAGCAACACTTGAGGCTGATACTCCAAAAGCTTCGTGAATATAAGCTTTATGCCAAGTTAAAGAAATGCGATTTCTGGCTTGAGGAAGTAGCATTCCTTGGGCACGTGGTATCAAGTCATGGAATATCTGTTGACCCGACAAAGATTGAAGCCATTCAAAGTTGGGAACAACCTAAATAAGTGACCGAAGTACGTAGCTTTCTCGGCTTAGGTGGTTATTATCGGAGATTCGTAGAAGGGTTTTCTCGAATCGCTACTCCATTAACTCAGCTGACTCGGAAAGATACAAAATTCGATTGGAGTGAGGAATGTGATAAGAGTTTTCAATAACTCAAGAGAAGACTCATTTCAGCACCTGTTCTGACAATACTATCTGGCTCGAAGGGATTTGTCATCTATAGTGATGCTTCAAGAAAAGGGTTAGGATGTGTTCTCATGCAACATGGGAAAGTCATAGCCTATGCCTCTCGACAACTCAAAGAATATGAGAGGAATTATCCTACTCATGATCTAGAGTTGGCAGCTATTGTCTTCGCACTTAAAATTTGGAGGCATTACTTGTATGGGGAGAAAGTGGAGATCTTTATGGATCATAAAAGACTCAAATATTTCTTCACTCAAAAGGAACTCAACATGCGACAACGACGTTGGCTTGAACTATTGAAAGATTATGATCATACCATCAAATATCATCCAGGAAAAGCAAACGTGGTAGCTGATGCATTGAGTAGAAGATCATATGCGGGTACGAGTGCGATATTGTCAACGCAAAGGCCCATTTTGTATAACTTACAAAGGATGGGAGATAGAGATAAAAACTTCAGGGACCCACGTGATGATGGCGAATATACGAGTAGAACCGACTTTAATCGATAAATTTAAAGCTGCTCAAGCTACAGACCTGGAGCTGATGCATATGAGGAAGAAAGTACAAGAAGGTGCTATACAGGAAGCAAGAATCGATGAAGAAGGAATACTTGAGTCAACTCCGGATTTTGTGTTCCTAACGACCACGATTTAAAGTATAAAATCATGATGGGCGCACTAACACACCATTTTGCAATCCATCACAGGAGTACCAAAATGTATCATGATCTTGACATACATTTTGGTGGGGGCAATGAAGAGGAGATAGTCTTTGTTTATCTCAAGGTGTTTAACCTGTCAACGAGTCAAAGCGGAACATCAAGTACCAAAAGCTCCATTGCAACCACTTGAAATTCCAGAATGGAAGTGAGAGCACATTATCATGGATTTCGTTACTGGTCTTCCCAAGGTTTCTCAAGGCATAGATGCAATTTGGGTCATTATTGATAGATTGACCAAGTCTGCTCATTTCTTACCTATGCAAGAAACTTATACACTTGAACGTCTTGCTCGTATGTACATAAACGAGGTTGTACGATTGCATGGTATGCCAGTAACCATAGTTTCTGATCGAGACCCAAGATTCACTTCACGATTTTGGGTTAGTTTGCAAAAAGCTATGGGCACGAATTTATGATTTAGTTCGGCATATCATCCTCAAACGGACGGACAATCAGAGAGGACTATTCAAACTCTTGAAGATTTATTAAGAAGACTGTGTCCTTGACTTCAAGGAAGTTAGGACAAGTTCTTAACATTGGTGGAGTTTTCCTACAACAACGAGTTATCAAGCAAGTATTGGCATGGCTCCATTCGAGCGTTGTATGGAAGAAAGTGTCGATTCTCAAAGATCTTTGGGATGAGGTAGGTGAAGCAACGTTGTTAGGACCGGAGTTAGTACGTATGACTATGGAAAAGATACAAACGATCCGGCAACGTATAAAAACCTCCCAAGATCGACAAAAGAGTTATGCTTCATCGAAAGGACGTGGAATTTGATATTGGAGATCATGTGTTGTTACGTGTTGCTCCATGGAAAGGAGTTACGAGATTTGGTAAGAGAGGAAAGCTCAATCCTCGATTCATTGGCCCATTTTTAATCCTTGATCGAGTAGGGACTGTAGCCTATAGACTCGTTTTACCGCCAAGTATGTCTCGTGTTTATAAAGTTTTTCATATATCCATGTTACGTAAATATGTGAAAGACCCGAACCACATTATTGAGTTAGAACCGAATGAAATAGCAGAAGATTTAACGTATGAAGAGGTTCCTGTTCAAATCTTGGATAAGAAGGAACATATTCTACGCTCCAAGGTTATACCTCAAGTCAAAGTTTTATGGGGAACCACGATGTTGAGGAAATGACCTGGGAGTTAGAATCTGAAATGAAATCAAGGTATCCTTACCTCTTTGACATACCAGGTACGTACCCTAATTTTGAGGGCGAAATTTCATAAGAAGGGGAGATTGTAAGACCCCAACTTTTATGAATAAAGATGAATTTTCTATAATTATCATTTTTAAATATTATAGAATGAATTTGATATAATGTTATAGTTGTGGGTAATATTTAGAAAATTTTCAAAGTACGCAAGTTGTTTATAATATTCGATTGGTCGGGGAATATTCGTACGATGGCATAATCATTGGTGGACCCCACAACGGAATTATTGTCGGATTGAGAAAACGACAAAAATATTTTTATGAAAATAACGACGAAAGTTTTATCGTTAACTGTTGAAACACCCGGTGTTAAAAGTACAGGAATACGCGTGGTTGCATAGTAGCACACATGATTGATTCATCGATGCTTACGTGAGAAGTCACTCGGTTTTATTCAATTATTGCTTGAGAATTGTTGCATAGTATCTCACGTTAATTGATTCAATTATTGTTGATATTTTATATTGAGATGACGAAGTTATTAATATTATTATTTGCAATATTAACGATGTCTAGAAGTTCTGCCAAGGAGAGGTTTGGTCACCTAATTGTGCGCCAATAAGGAGAACTCATTATTGGAAAGCCCCCTCTTTTCTGGGAACGACCTGGTCGATTAATAGTGTGAATAATAATAATGATGATGAAGTTTTGTTTTATTAGTATTATTAATGTAATAAAACAGAAAAACTTTTATATAAAAGAATACTTTTATAAAGTTATTCATTTTATTAGGCTAATAGTAAAATCTTTTTTATATAAAATGAATACTTTTATAAAGTTATTCGTTTTATTAGACAATAATTAGATTATATTATATTTTATTATGCATAGTGTTTGCATAGTGCCTGCATAGTATTTGCATAGTAAAATCTTTTTAAAAGTTATTCGTTTTATTAGATTATAAATAGAATATATTATATTTTATTGTAAACCAATCTGGACCATCCATTTAAAGTAAATCGATCTGGACCGTTCATGGATTGGTTACTATTCAGTCCATTCTTCTATAAATAGAAGCTCATTCCTTCATTATTTCTTACGAATTCACTGAAACTCTAGAGAGAGAAACTGTAGAGAGAATTATTCTTCTATAATCTTAAGCGTATTTCTTTAGCGTTCAAGAAAGCTTTGAGCGTAGTGCAAGTTTCTTCAAGTATATCCCTGCCCTACCGTTGGAGTACTCTTATTTATAAGGTAAGGGGTATTATTTTTTTTCATATTCATGAAGAGAACTTCTGTTATTCCATTCTTTATTATTCTATTGGAATAACTTTGTATCTGTGATCTACCCTATACTTGGTGAAATTCTTACATTATTCCATTATTTATTATTTTTTTTGGAATAACCTATCTATCAAGTACCGCATACATGGTGAAATTTGTTGTTATTCCATTCTTTATTATTACATTTGGAATATCCTATCGGTGCGTATTATGCGACATTGGTTCCGTTATTTATTGTTACGTTGGAATAACTTTTCATACATGCGAATATCGCATGCATGGTGATTTATTTTGTTATTCCATTCTTTATTATACTTAGTTGGTTAAAGTTTTGACTTCTATACTCCATGAAATTAGTGGAATATCCTTGATATTTGCGCTTCATCCAGTATCTTTCATGGAAATATTCTTCTGAGCATTCTTAAATTTTACTCTACAAATAAGTATCATGTAGACAATTTGGACGTTATTAGTTGCTGGATAAATTAATTCTTGAACTTGTTTTATTGAATTCTTATATCATTGTCATCATCCTCATGTTTATATTTTGTTGAAAGTCATATGTGGCCTGTAGTGCATAGATGGACTTGGTGTGATTATGACCAGGGATTATTCGGTATAATCATGACCGTAATGTTACAAATGATGTGGTAAAAGTTCTCATTGGCCCGTAGTACATTGATGGACAGTTGTTGGCATGATCATGACAATTAATGAATACACAAATATCCTTGGCCCGTAGTGCATGGATAAATTGTGGTTGTGATACTAATGAATATCCTTGGCCGTAGTGCAGGGATGATGTGGATTATTTATTAAGCTGAGTCCTAGCGATAAAAGTGATAAAAACCTTTTAAATCATAAAAGATAGTAGATTTTATTCTCTACTTGACTTTTTTAATGGATTGCATGTTCCGATACAGTTAAACTTGATGTCTATATTGTATTTTATCAGTTTAACATTGTTGAAGACTAATGATAATTTATTCTGCATTATCTTAGTCATAATATTTCTTACTGGGCTAGTTGAGCTCACCCTTTCTTTCACTGTTCTCTTCAGGAAATGAGAATGTAGTCAGGACTAGTCGGGGAATGGAGTGACGGTCCAGATGATAGTATTAGTAGTCCTCACTATTCTGTTAAATAGTGTGTTAATAAATATAATGAGGACTTATTCTCGAGAGTGAATATTGTCTAGAAGACAATGTTTGTATTAAAACTCATGACTCTCTTGTTGTATATTTAAGATTGTATTTGTATTACATACCATGTATTTGGCGACTCGTAATAGGTGATGTATACCTATTTTAGGGTGTCACAGTTGGTGAAATAGCGATCGCAAAGTGATGGAAGTCGAGAAAAAGATGTCATGTCACATCTGCGATGCACTTTTTCAAATAACTTTCGAGATCTGTGAAGCAATTTGAATAGCTTTCAACGGCTACTTTCCAACGAGAAGATTGGGAAGTAGTATAAATCAACAGAGCTTCAAAGATCAAGAGTTGCTAAGAGTTGTAAAGTTGAAAAATCGTTGAGTTGGTGAATACCATAGTTGACTCTACGAGTTCCACCAAAGATAAACAGAACAAGTCTCAGTGACAGTGAGACAACCAAGGTGGAAGTGAAGTAGCTTTGAAGAAGAACTCAAACAGATCAAAGCTTCACTCAACAAAGATGAGAATGCCATTAAAGATGGCAGCCAAGCTGAGAGCCGAGAAGGCCAAACAGATAGCATTCAGAAAAGTGGTTGAGTACAAAGAAGATCAAGAGAGCCACTTTACGAATCACCATGAACCGAAAGCTAAAACTGAGCAAGTGCAGAACCATATCTGCAAAGTATTCAAGAAGGGTTCAGGGATTGCTAAGTGCCAGGAAAAGTCTACTAAAAGTATAGAGACTTAGCCAACCCAGATGGTGATGGTGCAAAGCTGATACTAGATAAGGTTAAACATAAAAGAATGAAGATCAGCTGCACCAAAGAAGATGTGGTCCAGACTCAAAGTAGAATGAAAAGATGTGGTACAAAAGATGTTCAGAGCTTAATGACATCTTAGCAGCTTAGCACCAACGACAACAACAACAACAACAACAACAACAAGTTAGGGCCTGAGGGGTCCTTGTCCGGAGGGACTAAATGAGTTTCCAAGCCTGCTGGGCTTGAAGAGTTCCTAAGGAACTAGAAAAGTTCCAAGGCTACTGGCCTTGAAGAGTTCTTAGTGAACTGAAGTCCCAAGGCTGCTAGCCTTGAAGGAATCTTAGTGATTTAGGGTGCTGCCCTTCCTTAGTGGAAATCTCGCTAGTTGAAAGCGGTAAGAGTGGATTAGAGCTTGAGTCTCCGAACCACTTAAAACCCTTGTGTCTTTTACTTTATGTCATTTACATTATGTACATTAAGCTTATAATCTGCTATGTATATTTTAACTCGCTACCATTTGAACTAACTCTACGAATAATGTATGTATGATTATGATTATATCAATGAAGGGATCTTTTACTTATATCCGTTGTGCTTGAAAAGATTCTTATGTTTGTCATATGCTAAATTATTAGCAATACAAAATAAACCAGTAAAAAGTATTTTAAATTAAAAAGGATCTATTCAACCCCCTTACAGATCTATCAGGCTCTGGGAACTAACAATTGGTATCAAAGCAGGTTGTCATGCTATATTCAAAAGCTAATCACTTTGAGTCTGATCCTAGGCACAAACATTTTTCAAAAAAATTAGTTTAGTAGTAAGTCACTTGTGATATGCAGATGAGCTCACACGTTGGAAATGTTGTGTACAGGTAAATGTGCATATATACCTGAAGCTGCTCAGATTGGTCCATGTTCTTAATTACCATATCAACAAGACCAATCCTTGCTCGCAGTCAATCTTGTAGTCTAGAGGCCAGGCTAGAAAGCTCAAGAGACATCAACAAAAAAGATTGAAAACATTCACCAGCCTGAAAAGATGAAAAGGCCATACATGCTAAGTAATGCTTATCCAGAGAAGAATGAAGAACTTCTTAAACATGTGTCTGGCCAACCTGCAACTGGATGTAAACCTTGTGAACTCAAGGATGTCAAAGAATTAGAGATGCTGACACTCTCTTAGCTTGTATCCTCAAGACCACGACTGATTGATTGAGGATCAACTAGACAAACTGACTGTCAGACGTAAATGAGAAAACATGCACACCAATGCCTAAACTTAGTGTATCTAAGATAAATGACTGTTAAGAAACTAACAGCAAAAAGAAATGTCTAACCTGCAGGTACTTGGTCTATCTGACCACACTAAGGAATGATACAGCAAAAGACTTCAGTCAAGAAGAGTCAACCAGCAGAAGTCTTAGGATTGTTCAGAAATAATCCTGACAAAATTCCTACATATCAAAGCCTATCCTTGAAGACCTGTTGAGCTAATCTAAATGAAGCTCAAATGGCTGCATACCTTTATATAAAAATAGGCCACTCGAAGGGTCTTAGATGCTCAAGCATGCAAAACTTGTTCTCAAGAAAGCTCACATCAGAGAACCACATAGCATCAAACATTAGGAACTAAGCACGGGAGCAGAACTCCACGAACACAAGCGGATGAGGAAGACTACATCCGTAGTGTTATCAAAGTATCGTAGATTAATCAATCCTAAAGATACTCATCTCTACGACATAAGAAGATTCAACAACTTCAGTCAGAAGGAGATATGCAGGGATGCATCCTTATGAACATAACTCCTCACTTTGAAAAGATGAAAGATCAACCATGGGGGAGCGGTGATGCATTAAGAACAGCTTGAAGACTAGAATGTTTTATGAAGCAATATACCAGTTACGAAGTCCCAAAACTTTGTGGCTGATGAACCAAATGAAGATCCATAGTCAAGAGGAGCGTCTCAAAATGGACTATTGATAACCCATCGACCACCCAATTCAAAAATCATGGGCGCTTACAATCAAACATATGATCGTAGTGTAAAAGTAAGAAGACACCACGATCACAGCAAATGCAATTGTCTAAAGTTGATAAAGGATCTCCTCACCAGAAAAGGTCAAGAGAGATATCAGTGCAAATTACTCCTAAAAGCAAATTCATCTGGAAAGCGCCTCAGGGACAAACCTGACCTTTAGCTCACTCTAAGAGGTTGGTCTTTCCTGAGCTTCCTTAACCCAGAAGAATTTCTTAGTCAAGTTCATCTCAAAGACCAAGACAATCAGCGATCGTAGAGTGAAAGTAAACTCAATGATCATGGAGCAACCTCAACAATCGTAGAAGGAGACTCGACGATCGCAGTCTTTCAAAAGGATACTTTAGCTCATGAGAAGCTTTGGAAGAATAGGACATTTGCTCAGTCATTCAAAATAAGAGAAGATAAACTCGAATGATGGTTAGAAAGAGGTACTGCTGAAGGAAAGTGCCCAAGGTCTCACAATGTACAACAGTGGATAAGCCATGGAGGTTAAAAATGACAAAGTAATGTCAAAAGCCATCCACTGCAACCTCTTTCAGAGAACTGATCGTTGAGTCAACAAAGGAACATAGAGTAAATTGTTGTCCTATCATGATACTCTAAGAACTCAAGAGGCCAAAGGTCAATCCACGTCAATCAAACGTCCACTCTTCTAAAAGAGACAGCTAACTGACAAGTTACTGGGGAGTTACAGCTTGTTACTAGGCAACGTGCAACCAATGACTGGGTGACATGTCACAGTGTATGCAGAGTAATAAGAAACTATCATAAAGACAGATTCAAATCTGCAAACAGTTACCAAAATCCATTGAACCTCTCTCCCTCCCATTTTTAAACCCTAAAATTCTCTTCGAAGCCAAACCACTAAAACTTCCAGAGTTTAAATCACAATCAGCCATACTTCATAAATCTCCCTGAATCATCATCCATATTCCTCGAATCATTCAAATGGAAGATTGGCGAGTAATCACTGGCATTCAACTAGGAACTAAGTCATTTGAGAAATCCGAAAATAAGTTCAGAGACATTCTTGAACTCGTGAAGAAAGTTGGATTCTCAGAATGTCTTGAGGCAAACACTCGAGTATACTAATCGAATCGGTTAAGGAATTCTACTCAAATGCATCCGTAAATGCCAGAACTCTTTCAGCCAAGGTTAAAGGTCAGTCTCTAAAACTGAAATCATCTGATATCAACCAATGCCTAGATTTTCCTGACCTAGGACTAAAAAACTTTGATGAGATTGACTTTGAGAAAGCAAAGGAGATTATGGGGTACCAAAGAAACCCTAGTCTAAAGGACATGATGAAAAAGGAGTTTCCAGAGGAATTCGAGTTCCTTGCTGAGATAGTGGGAAAATGTAAAATGTGCAAAGACACTAAACACGACACTATATTGGACCAATAATTGAAGATTATGTCTGCCATAGTTCTGAAGAAGCAGATCAATTTTGAAGTTGTCCTGTTCGACCAAATCTCTAAATGGATAGAAAAAGCTGAGTTAAAGAAATCTACAGACAAACCACTTACAAAAGTATTTCATGGAAGACTGCTGAGCATTGTGATAAAGAAGAAGCTGGGAAGCAAGATCAAGGATGATGAGGGAGAATCTCTGAATGTGCACAAAGTAATGTCACCACAACTATTTATGAATTGAAAGAAAAACCCAAAGGAAAACAGAAGGCTAACTCAAACTAGAGTCAGTAGAAAAGTCTCTGCAAAGAAGAGAAAAGCAAAGGAGGTGGAAAGCTCTCGAGTCGATGATGTTGCATCGATTCTTTGCAACAACAGAGCAAAGAAGAAGCCTAAGAATGTGAAGAATGTAGAGGCTTCGTCAAGACATGTCTCCACTGACAAGAAGAAACAAGGAGCAGGAGGAGAACAAGCATCTATTGCTGAAAACCCAAAAAGAAGGAGTAATAGACTACTCCAAGAACCACCCAAGAAGAAAGAAAAAGTGATGAAGCCAGCTCCCCAGGAAAGTCCATACAACCAAGAAGAACATGAAGAGTCTGAAGATGAGAAAGGAACTGAAAGTTCAAAAATTGAACCTTCAAGGGGCAAGTTCAACAATGAAGAAGAAGTTGAATCTATGTAAGAAAGAACCAAGGTTGATGATGAAGAAAAGAAATATGTAAGTCCAGTGACCAACTCTCAGAGTATTCACTCTGAAGATAAAGAGAAACTGCAAAATGACCCATCGGAATTTCCAAATGCAAGTGCTCCAACAAGCCTTCATGATGGCTCAAAAGATGATGAATTCGAAAAAGAAACACCTACCCCTGTCAATGATGAAAATCAAGAGAGCCTGTCTGCTGACTCAAAGACCTCAGAATCTGAAGAACAAGATGTATCTGTTTCACCCATAACTGAACCTCCAAGAAGAAGAAGGAGTCACAGATTGATAGCTCAATTTGCCTTTGGAAGGAGAAATGATCAATCTATTGAAATCATTGAACTAAGTAATGATGAATCCGCATCAGGGGGAGAGAATGTTGAAGATAAGACCAGCATTGAAGGAGATGATTCCAAGGAAGCCATTGCTGAAGAGGATTCTGAAGATGAAGTTCAGCAAGAAGAATCTATTGATGAATCTGAGGAACTAGAATATTATCATGTTCTCTCTCCAGCCAGAATTAGTAGAAGAATTATAGTGGAAGTCTTTGATGAACCACCAGTAGAACCACCAACAAGATGGATAAATCAAGGAAATGAACAACTTCGAGTTGTAAGAATGACCACAGATGAAGTACTTCACAACTGGAAAAACATGGAATTAGATGCGCATAACAATGATTATGACTCTCGAAGACCTTCCGATGAGATGGTTCTTCCCGTGGATGCCATGGTTGAAGGCACATATTAATACTGATGAGAGCTACTTCAGTTGGTGCTACTCTCAGTTTCCAAATTTAGAACTGGTATCACAAAACTTCCCTAGGGTTAAGAATTTTGCAACCATGATGATCAACAACAAGCCTCACTACAAGATCTACCGACATGCTAAAAATCATTACATTTCTTATGATCATAGAATGGACTCTGATGGAAAAAGGAATTTAGCCAAGACACTAATCGTAGAGTTTGTTCACTCTACCACTGATAATGATCAAGTCCAAAATCAGATGTCTCCATCTGCCCAAACACAACTATCTAACATTCCTGCATCCTCAACCAGTGATTGGAACTCGATAATTCTCCAGATTCTCAACACCTTCAAAAATCTGTCCAAGGAGGCAGATCGTAGAGTCCAATCTGGTGCTCAGCAAGAGATTGCCTAACCAAATGACGAAGTCTCTATGGAGCAAGAGCTAATGAAAAACTCTGATGAACTGATTGAGAAGATATCTCTAATCCATGAAGAATCAAAGAGAGTGACAACAGCTGGAGATAATTCAGTTCAAGATAGACTCCAAGCAACTATGGCTGATGTATCCCTCAAAATCAGAGAAAGAGATCACATCTATCTCAAGGCTCTACATGATCAAAAGGCTGAAGCTCTACTAGCACAAAAAACAAATGAAGAGCAACTCAAAGTCCTCTCCGACAAGATTGATAACATGAATCAGTCCTTCTCCATGCAACTTGAGTCAAGCCAACAAGAACTCAAGATTGAAGTTGGTAACTCCTCCTACATGATGGAGCAGCTTATGTCCAACATGGAACAGCTCTCTCAAATGATTAATGACAAAAAGGGGGAGAAAAAGAGGCATAGAAAGGGGAAGAAAAAAAAGGCACTCTAGAAAGAGCAAGGAGAGCAGGAGCAAACAAGTCAAGAAGACGAAGAAGGAGAAAGTAGAAGAAATAGATAGTTCATCAGGTGAGGGGGAGCCTAAGGCTGAGGGGGAGCAAGGAGCCTGAACCAAGAAAAGAAGAAAGGAATAGCTCCACAGCCCAGGGGGAGCAGGAGCAAAGGAATCAACGGATGAGTAGCTGATCAACAGACATTCTGGAAACAATATGGAGCCAAAGAGCTACATCTCTAACTAGTTAAGTATGTTCTGGATCCAGGATGTAAAATGTCAGTGTATTAAATTCATTCCACATCTTTATAAATGACATTCATAATTATCTATTTTAGAAATACAGCTACTCACTGTATATAAGATTCATTCATAACATACATATGCACTTATTATTTTTGTCATGATCAAATAGGGGGAGATTGTCAGGAATAAGCATGTGAATGATATTCCTATTTACATATGATTTGATTATGATATATGAATGAATATGCAAGTATGCTTGCATTAAGAAAAGTTGTAAAGTCCTTTGATAGATAATAGAAACATATGTACAAGGACTTAGAATGAATTAATCAAATGTGTAAGGTTAATCCTACACAAGCAAAAAAGCAAACTTTGTAAAGTCCTTAAAAGAAATGATGTACAAGGACTATAAATATAGAAAGATCAAACATGTTAGGTTGATCTTATGTTGTAATAGATAAGCTTATTCGATCGTCGAAACCTTTCGTATCAGAATCGTAGATCCGCCAGAGAGTCAAGAAAACTCGAGAGCTATCTAAAGCGTAATCGTAATCTGCAAGATAGTTGATCTCGAGTTCGTAGACTTCCGGTGATGACGAGGAAAGATCATAGTGTGTCGAGGAAAACTTCCTCAGGACCGTAGTCTACTGAGGAGGTCATGTTCTGAATCGTAAAGACAGCCTGCCTACAAACCGACCAAGCATCTGCCGAAAACAAGTAAAGGATCATAGACTACACTCAGAGTCGTAGAATCTACTCAGTCAAGTAAGGGATCGTAGACTACACTCAGAATCGCAGTCTTGATCGATCGTATCAAAAAGTAGATTGTAGTCGAGCAAGATCAGATGAAGACAACAAACACAACGATAGAAATCGTAGAGTGTCAAGATCTGATCTCAGAGTCGTAGTGTCTGCATAGCCAAAGCTGAATCGTAGAGTGCAGAACTAAGACCTCAACAGATGTGATCACAATGCCAATGCAGAATCATAGAGCAAATACGAGTCTCAATGAATGAGCACTCCCAGAATATCCAAAGGAATGAAGCCTCTGGTTGACACTTCTTAAATACGTCCCACCTGAAGGAAACCAGAGTGCACTCAATGAATGGCATGCAAGATAACAGAAGACCTAAGCACCAACCCAATCAGCATCAAGATTAAGTTGTGAAGCCATTCGAGATGAAGTCTTCCACAAGATGATCATAAGAGGACTTTAGTAGCTGACTAAGGGAAGTCAGCATATACAGTAGCTGTCAAGTAGAAAGATGACAACGATCTTGGAAGCAACCAAGATCGTAGTGTTTACTAAACAAAAAAGGAACTAATGGAGTACACACTGAGATACTGGTCAGCCTCTGAAGAACAAGGCTAAAGTGATTAAGCATTGGGTCAGTGCATTGATGATAAGTGAACGGGAGATCACAAGGAGAAAGCGAGCTGGACACACCACAAATCTAAAGTGGCTTGTAATTCAGAAGAGGCCAGACCAAGGAATCAAGCCATCAGTATCTAAGAACAGACGAGGCAAATAGAAGTAATGAAGCACTGCACCAAAAAGAGGAAAAAATGTTCTACACTAAAGATCAAGTGAACACTCCTCAAGATCGTAGTGTTGTTTCTACAAGTCAACAAAAACACTATGATCAGGTCCATGAAGTCATGCATCAGAAATGCAGAGTTCGAATAGCTAAAGACTAAAGCATTGGCAACGGTTCAATCTGAAGAGTAACATTCAGACAAGATCTTATTAAGAACATCGATGCAAGGACAACCTCTAATCAAGAAATCAGAAGGGTGAAATAATGTCATTGACCTGCCCAAGACATCAAAGTGACATATTTGTTAGGGTTGGTGAAACAGCAGACTGCAGTGATAGGAAGTCAGAAAAAGATGTCATGTCGCATCTGCAGTCTGCACCAAATAACTCGAGATCTGCGAAGTAATTTGAATAGCTTTCAATCGCTACTTTCCAACGGGAAGATTGGGAAGTAGTATAAATCAACAGAGCTTCAAAGATCAAGAGTTGCTGAGAGTTGTAAATTTGAAAAATCGTTGAGTTGGTGAATGCTATAGTTGACTCTATGAGTTCCACCAAAGATAAACAGAACAAGTCTCAGTGACAGTGAGACTACCAAGGTGGAAGTGAAGCAGCTTTGAAGAAGAACTCAAACAGATCAAAGCTTCACTCAACAAAGATGAGAATACCATTAAAGATGGCAGCCAAGCTGAGAGCTGAGAAGGCCAAACAGATAGCATTCAAAAAAGTGGCTGAGTACAAAGAAGATCAAGAGAGCCACTCTACGAATCACCATGAACCGGAAGCTAAAACTGAGCAAGTGCAGAACCATATCTGCAAAGTATTCAAGAAGGGTTCAGGGATTGCTAAGTGTCAGGCAAAGTCTACTAAAAGAACATAGACTTAACCAACCCAGATGGTGATGGTGCAAAGCTGATACTAGATAAGGTTAAACAGAAAAGAATGAAGATCAGATGCACCAAAGAAGATGTGGTCCAGACTCAAAGCAGAATGCAAAGAGGACCACACCAAGCTGTTAAGTACAAAAGATGTTCAGAGCTTAATGACATCTTAGCAGCTCAGCACCAACGACAACAACAACAACAACAAGAAGAAGCCAACGCCTGAGGGGTCCTTATCCGGAGGAACTAAATGAGTTTCCAAGCCTGCTGGGCTTGAAGAGTTCCTAAGGAACTAGAAAAGTTCCAAGGCTGCTGGCCTTGAAGAGTTCTTAGTAAACTGATAGATTGGAGACTAATGTAACTCTTGCAAGTATTCTGTAAAAACTTGAGTTAGGAGATACAGAATTATGGTTAGCCACCCAAGAATTGTAGAAATCTAAATTTATTTTTTCAATCAATATTCCCTTGATGGATCACCTTTAATGCGCTGCACACACTGATCAGCAGCTAACGTTTGATCTGAGGTTTTGAAGAAGCATGAAGGATCAAATGATTGGAACTTGAAGATCAAATCAAGGAGTTGATTCATCTTTGTAAATGTATATCTTTTTTCTTCCTCTCAAATAATAATATCGCATAAGGTGATTCTTGGAATTGCAGAAAAAATTTAAATTTGATTTATGTCATGCTTCCGCTTTTACTTACAATATGATTGTATATATGTTATTAATTTTGCAAACCAATAGTGGGTTGAGCAGTAGGGAAATTAGATTGATCTAATGTAGCTGGAGAAAATACATGTAGCAGTACGGGGGAGTTAAAGAGAGGATGCTTAAGCTCTGTGAAAAGTTTTGAATCTGAGAGTGAGAAATGGCAGTTGGTTTTTCTTGGGAAGAAACTTTTGAAATGACAAGCTGACTTTGCACGCCTCCCAAATTGCGACTCAATAATGATAGTGGTGGGTCCCGAGCTGGAATATGGGACGACGAGGTGATGATTTTTCTTTATTGTCCGTACTATACTAATTATGTAGTGTTTGGGGCATGATTTTGTGGTCCCGGATGGTCTGGTAGGACCCTTGCCACATGGCAATATATTTGATCAGGAGACTTGGTGTTATGGAGGTTAGACAATCCAAGTTGACTTTGACTTTTTATCTTTAAGGAGATTGAGTCCAATCTAAATATGGCATATGCAATTATAAGGACTCATATTCCTATTTGGGGATTGACGTATTAAGGCGGTGTGAGTAAACTATAAATACATGGTCATAATCTAGGTTACAGGTAATGACTATTTATCTAATTTTAGGCACTAAAGCATTATTGTGCCTCCATTATTAACTATTATTCAGCCTACACTTACTCTCACACTTGAGATATCTCTCGACGGCCCCGGCCGTCACACTTTTCAGTGTGCTTGTCCGTTTTATGTGCAAGATTTGGCTCGGTATTTGGTGATTTAACGAGTAGACGGATCTTAAAATTAACAAAAAAGACAAATTTCCCATTAGTTTTCTCTAATTCCCTTCTTAATTGGCCCTTTAGCTAATTCATCTAGCTTTATACTCCCTCCGTCCCTATTTAAATGACGTTTTAGAATTTTTTATTTGTCCCTAATTAATTGACGTTTGTTCAAATCTAGGAGAGTTAATGATAATTTTTTCAAAATTACCCCTCATTACTCTACTTATTTTTTTGGTACTTTAAACTCTTGTGTTATGATAAATTAATGATTTAAGGATAATATAAACAATTGAGTATTATATTTAATGTTTTCTAATCATTATCTTAATTTTTGTGTCCATCTCTAAAAGGTCATTTAAATAGGGACGGAGGGACTATGTCGTAAGCCAAATGCACTTTATATGTGATAAGATATTTATTATATATTTTAAATGTAAGTTTACAATTCAAAATACGTATACTGAAAGAGTTATGTACAGTACAGATAGAGTTTGATGTTGACAACTCCTTTGAATATTCTTATCAAGTTGTAATTTTAATATGTACTAAAGTTTGTTATATATATATACAAATTAAGTAAACCACTCAGGTTGAGTATGCAAAATCACATCAATCTTTCGCTTGAACTTCCTTTTGGAATACCCTCAGAACTTCCTTTGCATCTCCTTCACATACCAGAATTATGAGTCTTCATGTTCGCTTGCACAAGTGACCATGAGTCTTCAGTACTAATCTGTTTATTTCTTTTCTTTCATGCCCCTTAAAAAACTCAAAAACAAGAGAAATGAACATAATAAACTTAAGTTTTTCATTCATTTTTTTTCCGTTAGTTTTAAAACTAAAAAACAGTCTTATGGACAAAGTAATTTACTATCATTTCCAGCACATACCTCCCACTTATAGAAATGAATTTGGATTGGAGCGAGTATATTTTATGAATGTTAATTTTATTTACTACGCTCTAATGGATTTTTAAATTAATATATTTTTCTACAAGTAAAAGATTATTTATAAAAAATAATTTGTCTACACTAAAGTAAAATCCTGAATCCACCAAATTTGTTTTTTTGTTTTGGGAGGAAGGCTGATAGACATTTGAAAGATTTAAAAAGTTCTTACATTGGGTTTTGGAAATTAATGTAGTCGATCAAATAAAATTAATTACCCTCAAGTGGTATTGGGTTATTATTATTATTAACAATAGTAATCGATTATTGGAATATTGGGTAAGAAAATTGATTCCTTCTAAATCTTTCATCTAACTACTAAAAAAACTAAGTAAATTTTAGAATTCTATTATTGTATTTGTATATTTATGTAAAGAAAATAATAGAATACTCAATTATTAAATTTGTAACTCACCTATTTATCTGTTTTCTATGGGATCTATGAACTAGGTAATATAGTCAGGTGGAGCTAGATGTTGGGATGGTGGACCATTGTCCCTCCATTCTTTTCGAAAAGAACTATATAAATTTTAACAAAAAACTCTTGGTGGACAGGAAATTCAAATACATCTTCTGTTCAATTTTTAATGGGGTAAAAACTAAAAACAAAAATAGGTGAAATTTAAATACACCTCTTGTCCAATTTTTTTGTCCCATTTTCCTGTCCACGTAGAAGAACTCAAATTTTAATATAGTACCTCAATATTAAAAAAATCATGATATTTCTAATTCCTAATTTAATCAAAATAAGAAGCTCAATTAATTTATAAAATAAACTAGACATGTAACTCAATTTTAAAAATAGTAAACATATATAGCTGCCCCATTTTTCAAAAACCCAAAATGTAAATGGACATAGTCATTTTTCTTTGGAGATTAAAATTAATAGTCAAAGACTTATAGAGAATGTTAGTTACATACCTCCTTTGCGTTCAAGTAATGTTTGCATGAATTTGTTGAGTTCAAATTTTGTTTGTAAGTATTTGTTGAGATCCGTACATTCTTCAGTAGGCCAATCGAATTGCAAGTATCTGTGGAGGTCCGTACATTTTTCAGCAAGCCAATCGGTATGATATAATATTTGGAACTTGGGCGTGGCTAATTGTCGGCGAGTGAAATTTATCATCAGGGGACAATTTTGTAATACAACTCTTTCTAATGATGGCATATTAAATGTATATCTCGCACTATCGCAAAAACTTTTGAGCACTGGTAACTTCACAAGATCAATTCTCTTCAGCCGGGAAAATACAATTAAAATCTCATCAGTCTGTGCATTTGTTCCGGTTGCAACCATTTTCTTATTCCCTTCATTCTCATCGCTCACAATTTCTTCCATCTTCAGACAGGATTCTACTTGGAGGGTTTCTATATTTTGTAACCTTGGAAGCATGGCGAAGGGAATCACATTCTCCAACTTATTGAACATGTACACATACAAGATCTTTAATTGAGAAAATGAATTCTCTGTGTGACGTTGTGGTTCCCATATCTCTGTTACATTTTCTATATATGACATCGTCAATTTATTCAGGACGGGAAATGAAACCTGCAACATCCGATGAAAAGTAGACGTACATTTTCATTCAAGTGATCCTCCGTAAAGTTGACTACTATTACTGATGGAATCTACTACTATTATTAGAAAAATATCCATTTGTGCTACAACATCGATCCTCCCTATAATTAGAAAGGATTCACTAGTAATAGTTGACTACTATTACTAGTGGAAGTCTCTGTGTGATGTTGTGGTTCCCATATCTCTGTTGAGTTTCTTTAAATAGATAAAAAATAATTAAATTTTTTTATAAAAAAAAAACTAAAAAGTTTTAAAATTTATTATTTTTTTCAGGAAAAAATTAGAATTTTTTTTTTCTAAATTTTTTAAAGTTTCAGACAATAAAAATTAAAATACAAAAAAGTAAAAGATTAAAAAAACTGATTCAAATTTTTAACAAAATAAAACTAAAAAGTTTTGAAATTAATTATTATGTTTTAGAAAAAGAAACTAATTTGAGTTTGAAAATAATAATTAATTTTAATACTTTTTGTTTTTTATAAAAAAAATTGAAATAGTTTTTTTTTGTATTTTAATTTCTATTTTATAAACTTTACTCATTTTTTTTTAAAAAAATTCTAATGGGTTGTGTCAGTTAAAATTTGGACGAGTTACAATGAAATTGAGAAAAATAAATGGAATTGACATAAAATATCATTTCAGGGACCCAAATGACCCAAAATGAACTTTAGGGGTGACTGTAAAACTAGGTGGTAACTTGGAAGGATTAAAGTGTCATTCAACCAATTCAAAATTGATATTAAGTTTTGAAAACAATAAAAACTTATAACTAGTAGTATTTTTAGGTAGTTTATGATATTTATAATAGTATTGACATAAACTAAATAAATCCATGCAAATTTTGAGTGACATATTTTTTGAAATCGACTTTTAAAAATTTAGTGTTCGTATTATACTTTGGAACCGGGTGTATATTTCACAAGTATTTTTTCGTTTGTATGTTAATTTTGTTTCCTATTTTTAATTTAATAGCTTGAAGAATAAAAAAGCTGTGCAAATTATATAAAGGAAAAAAAAGAAAGAAATAAAAAATTAAAAAAGTTGAAGAAGCATACCATGCTAGTAAAGAGAGAGTGCACGGGGAATGTAGAGGTGTTCTGATCCGGTGTTGCCGACAACATATTTATGTTTTTGCAATAGAAGCTTTTGAGCATGGGCAGACCAACAAGACCCATATCTTTTAAGTTGGGAAATTCTATGATTTCCTTTTCTTCTTCTTCGTGCTCCTTTGGGCGTATAATTTCTTCCATCATCGTACAGTCATATATGATGAGCTTCTGAAGTTACACAAGACGTCTCGCACTTGAAGGGCAAAAGAGGTATTTAAACTCGGACCCCACAATTTTTAATTCAGTTAATTTAGAAAAAGATCGATAATGAGAAAGCTTCTGCGGAAGCCTTCCTAGATGCTCCAAGTCAACACATCTCTGAATTGATAATTTCGCCAAGTTTGCAAAGGCTTTTCCATTGTTGAAATATGTTTGGAAACCTTTCACGCTCCACAAATCCATGTATTCAACACTTTCTAACAGGATTTCTAACGATGACGACCTGCCTTGTATAGCCACTGTGGATAGACGTAATGCTCTTTTTTCATTCGGTACATGAAACCTCTCAAGGGGATAATCAGGAAATATCTCTATAACATATCTAAGTAGCTTCTGGCATATCTTTTCATTTGGTAAAAACATGACATCTGGTAAAAGAATATGTAAAGTCGTCAAGTTAGTCAATTTACTTAGCTCATCATGGATGGGATTGGGATTGGGGTCTCCTCCTCCTTCTTCTTGTTCTTTGCCCCGAGGACTGAACCCTCTTGGAATATACAATTCCTCTAGATTGGATAGACTTGATAGAAGATGTCGCGGCATTATCATGTTGAATCGATCATTTCTACTCATATCCAATAGTCGAAGACGTTTCAACTCTTTCAACTCCGGTGACAACTCTTTAATATCATCAAGGATGATAAACATTTCTAAATTTTTTAATTCCTTGATCAACGGCATGTTCAAATCTGCATGGTATAAAGTTAACATACGGAGGTTGGTAAGGCTTTGAAGAGACGACGACAAGTGAGAGATGGGTAGGCCATTGAGAACCAATACTCTGAGTTTTGGAAACCCACTAAAAAACCTTTCTGGAAATTGCTGATCTTTCCAATAGGTATTCATCACTAGTGTGTGGAGTTCTGGACACGTGAGATCATCTTCCGGAGGAAAGTAACTGATATCGTTAAAACTTAATGAGATCAATTTCTGATCCTTATAGTTTACGTCTGGCCACTCCGTGTCACAACGTTTTTCGAAGAACACGTATTCTGGGTCTTTAGCAGCTATAGATTTTGCAACGTCTCTAATACTATCATGCAATTTGATTTTAGTGTCGTCGTTCTCGTATGGAAGCAACAAAGAAGAATTTTTGAGAGCTATAACCATAGAACTCACCCTTTTCCTTGCTATTTCTAGTGTACCCAAATCCTCAATCAACCTGTTTGCTTTCATAAGTCTCACCAATTCTTCAATTAAAATAACAGCATCTTCAGGAAACACTGAACAAAGAAACAGGCACGACTTTGCATCTTTTTGTAAATGATTGAAACTTAACTCCAGGCATGCATACACTTTTGGATCAATACCGTCAATGTTTTCGAGTTTTGAATCTTGGAGTTGGTCAAGTGCATCCTTCCACGAATCGTGCGGTTTGCCTTTGAGTGCTTTTCCAACAGCAGCAATCACGAGTGGTAAACCTGCACATTCTCCACACACCTTTTTCGCCAAAGATTCATCATTCAGAGAGTTAATAGTAGAACTGCCCACATTCTTTTTGAACAGACCCCAACCTTCCTCTTCTTTCAAGACCTTAATCTCAATAGGATCTTCGCAGTTGTTTTTATAGCATACATCTAGTTTCCGAGACGTCAAGAGGATCTTACAACCCTTGCTTCTACCATTTCCAAAAGGAACTCCTATTTTGTTTAAAGGAAGCTCCTCCCAGACGTCGTCAAACAACACAAGGATCTTGTTCCCTTTCGTGGTCAATCTATTCGCCAATAAAGAAGCTCTCGTCTCCTCGTTCCTTTCCGATGGTAGGTGCAAATTCAAACAACTTGCGAGCTGCTCTTGCAACTTTCTCACATCTAACTTTTCGCTGCTGACGTCTTCTCGTGCAACCTCATCAAAAATTCCATCAATCTTAGCCTGCTTCAAGGCTTGTTCCGTCATTCTTGTCTTTCCAGCACCTGCCATTCCGTATATACCAACAACGAAACCAGTATCTTTGTTATTGAGCGCCTCCAAGATCTTCTTATAAGCATTTTCTCTTGATTCAAAGCTCACATAGTCATTGTCAAATGATGTTGTAATAAGCACGTTAGCATAAACCAAGCGTGGACCATAAGAAATTTCACCATCGACGAGCTCTTTACCGGGATCAGTTAGTCCAATCACCTTCTCAATCTTCTTTATGGCCTCCCTACCCGTTCGGAAACGAAAGTAGAGATTAGAAAAACGCGGCACTTTAAGGCACCTCCAGTATCTTTGCTATCGTACATTTCGAGAAATTCTTCCACTTCGTCTTTGATTTGTTGCACGTCCAACTGCCACTTCAACACATGATTCTCAATTGTCTTTCCATCGTCCGTATCTCTTTCAACTTTTCTTTTGATTTTCTCCTCTTGGACTCCAAGCTCCTCCATTTTGGCTTTGAGAGCTTTAACATTGTCTTTGTATTTGTACATGTACAAGAACTCACGCTTCACTCCCTCAATTGTAGCATTGGAAATATCGTCTACAACTTTTCCGACACACGGAATATCAGAAAGGCAAGGCATGATTTTTGTTTGTACTTGTATTTTTCTTTCTCTCTCTCTCTCAATTTGGGGAAACTATAAATAAAGATGTAGACTAGGAATAAACAAATACAAAGATAGTAGTCCTAAAAAAAGAAATGAAAACAACAAAGTAGGTCTAGTTGAGAAAGCAAAGAGATCAATTAGTAGACTGTAGTTTAAAGTTTTCACAATGTATAAGCAAATAGGAAAAGTGAATTGCAGACCCTTCAAATTTTGAAACAAGAAAACTGAAGAATGGAAGAGTAATGAATGAGAGTTGATGTGTTGGTGGAATTAAAAGAAGAAAAAGTGCAATGGCTAGGAAGCAGAAAGAATAATGGAACCAAATGGAATGTAATGGAAGAGAAGACAACTTGGGAAATAAAAACCTAACCGACAGATTATTTAAAGGCTTGCCACAGATTCTTTTTCTACTTTCCCAATATTTAAGCTAACAAAATATTCTCCATTGAAAGATATTGGAACAAAAGAAAAGAATAGATACATTAGAAGATTGTGGAAGCAAAGAAAAGAATTTTCTATATATATAATTCTCATCACCAATAGAACTATTATAGTGTGTTATTGAATTTTAAAATGGATTGAAAAAAAATGGACCAAAAATTTAAGTTTTTTGTATTACTAAATTTTTAAACTGCCTTTAAATATTTTATTTCCTAATCAAGCTATGTCCATTGATGCAATTAACTTTTTGTTTT
Source organism: Panax ginseng (assembly GCA_020205605.1). Lineage (NCBI taxonomy): Eukaryota > Viridiplantae > Streptophyta > Magnoliopsida > Apiales > Araliaceae > Panax > Panax ginseng. Next base: position 98,682,516 of record CM035137.1, read on the forward strand.
TCTCCCAATAATAATCTGTCTTGACACATGCTATGATAGAGGTAAACTGTCTTTAAATATTTTATTCTCATATATTTTATCAGTTCTTTTTAATTGATGTTCCAAGAGAAAACACATAGATTAAAAAACTTGATTGAAATTTTGTCTTATTGATCATGGAAAAGATGCAAGTGAAACAAATTTGTATTCAATAATTAGGAATAATATGAGGGAACCAAGTAAGTACTATTAATTGAAATCTACGAGTAACAAATTAAAAATAAATTTAGAAAGCAAATAAAAAGTAATTAATTGACAAAGTATATATAAGTTCCATCCTTATTGAAAATGTTTCTGCATGTTCTTTTCCTGACTTTTAAACTATCTTAACCAAGAATAAATAGATATTGTTAATTAAGAGATCATCGAAGAAAGAAAAGAATAGATACATTTGATCCAATTATAATAGATGAGAGAAGATCTAGAGAAAAGAATTGTGCCAATATTCTTATCCTCCTCATTACTTCAAGTAACTACTTTAACGTCCAATTAATGTAACTTTACTATTTACATTCCAAAACAATAAAATACATTAATTCAATAAACCACCTATGTTTTATTAAAATTCTTGTTGATTTACAATTTGTGGTGCAAAAACTATCACTTCACCACTTGTGATTTAATCTCAAGTTTCAAGTTATCACATTTCCATTCTTGTTAATAGCAAGTGAACTTTACTATCCAAAGAGCGAGTGTAATGACTTTCAACTGTCATATTCAGGCAACAATTGTTTAATCGGAAATTGATATTTTTACATGACTTTTTGATATTTCCACATACAAAGTATCGCTATAAATATATAGTATCGTCGCTATAGGATCTATAGCGACGGTTTTCATATGAAAATATCAAAAATTTTAGTGGAAATATCAGTTTCCTTATCGAAAATATTAACCCTCCATCATCCTAATTATATGCAGCACAAACCTTACCCAAATCTGCTGCACAAACCACACCCACGCCATCTCCTCCTCCTCCTCCTCCTCCTCCTCTCTTTCTCTCATCACAAATCCACCATCTCTTCACCAATAAGGAAAAAATAATCAAAAGAAGATTTTTATGCATGCTCTTCGGACGACAAAGGACTTATGGTGAAAATCTTTATTAAGAGTGTTAACGCCAATTTTTTGCCAAGCGCCCAATCACGAATCCACGCGCTTGAACACCAAGACAAGATATGATTACACACGAAGCTTAACGGCATGCGGTAGGGGATACTCGGTGTGAGAATAAATCTGGTAGTTCACAAGGTTTAATAATGGAGGCTTTAGTGTTTAGTGCTCAAAGAAAGTATTACCCGTTAATTGTAACCCTGACCTTGTATTTATAGTACTCTCATCACCTTAGAATCCTTCTTCGAGTCTGATTAGGACTCCTAAACATGGTAGTTACCATAATTTGGGTCCAACACAATCTCCTTAAAAGGTGGAACTGGAATCCAATCCAAACACTACCTTTGGAGTTACCTTATTCAAATATGGTTAGAACTCAGGACTACATGGCAGGCGAGGCGACCATACATGCCCAACCCAATCGAACTCACTAATTGAGTTCGAGCTTGGTCAAAGGACTCGAAGGCCCGACCCCGAACACCATACACTACCGTAAGGTTTCGGCCCAAAGGACTCGGATACCGAACCCGAACACCTCCAGCATCTCCGAGGGCTTCGGCCCATCGGGCTTATGAACCCCTTTTAGTATCAGGCCTTCGGCCCAGTTGGAGGCCGGTTAAAATGCTCCCGAACATTGCCCCCCAGTCTCTTGTTATAATTTAATTATAACTAGAGACACTGAAAAGACAAGGCTCGTAAAACCACGCCAGCAAATGATGAGTTATATGGGGAAGCCAAACGGTTCCTCTTCATTTCTCGAAACTTCACACGCTTCCCCAGGACTGGCCCCCACCAGTCATAAATAGCCGTCTTGGGGTCTCGTGCAACTCATCCCCCATCCCTTCAACTCTGTCACTTTTCCTAGATTTTTTAATTTCAAATTCCTCTCTTGAATTTTCCGGCGAAGGCAATTTCCGGCGCCTTACTTTATCAAGCTTTGCTGATTTCAGGTTTCTCCATTCCCAAAGTACCTTCATCACTTCCCATTTCTGCTTGCTTTTGCTTTATAAGCCTCACATCCTCAATTTCTTTCGCTTTAATGGCTGATTCTACCCCTGAACAAGCCTCAAACGTCGATGATATTCCCATCCCCTCTTCCATTGGCGCCACTGACCTAGTTTTAGTGGATCTGCCGGCACCACCTCTTGATACCACCCCATCTTCTATTCTTCCTACTCCGATCAGTGCCGAAGCCAAAATCCGAAACGCCTATCACTGCGAAACAGAGTTTTCCCATATCAACACCACATCTACTGTCGTTCCTTTCCAGCTATCCGACATCCGAACTCTCTTCAACATCCCTAACGAATATAAGCTTCGGGTGCCCAAGCCCGGAGAGAAAATGTTCTGGAGGCTCGAGGGTGAGTGGGTTGTCGTATCTATGTACCTCCTAAAGTATGGGGTTCGGTTTCCCCTCCATGAATTCATCTCATCTTTCCTCTGCTTTGTCGGGATCGGGTTCGCACAGCTTGTGCCAAACTCATACATCCACCTGATTTCTTTCATCGCCCTATGTCAGGAGATCGGGATTGCTCCTGTCCTTGATTTCTTATTTTCTTTGTTCACCGTTGGTCTGTCGAAGGAACCCGACCTTCGACAATTAAACAAACAAGCCAACCGAACCGTCCCCATTAAACCCCCCTAAAGTAACAAAGGGCGACACCCTCAATGGATCTTTATGAGAGGGACCGACCTCAGACTTCTACCGAACTGGGCCCATCCCGAAGACCCTATCGCCAAGGTGTCAAGATTTCCGAAGGATCGTGCTGTTACTTTCAAAGAGTTCTACAAGAAGTGGAGTAAGACTGAATGGAGTATGACGGTTTTGTCCAGCGAAGCCTGGCTATACAAACACGGGTGTAAGTATCTCACTCTTGGCTTGTCTACAGTCCATTTAATTCTCTTTCCTCTCACTCTGAAAGCTTTTGTCTTGATAAATTCTTTTTTGTGCAGTGACGATCTTCAAGCCCGAGGGGGCCGACGAGTCTTTAACCCCTCTACTAATTGAGGCCAGACCAATCCGCCTCCCAATTACTGATGATGCGGCCGGAGGGGAGACCATCCCGATTGATGAACTCTCGACCGGTTTCGCTTTGGGTCCTGCCCTTCCGGATGCCTCCGTTGCTGAACCCGCAGGCAAAAATGTTTTGAAGATGAGCCGGGCTGAGAAGATGGCCTTGTTAAAGAAGACGGAGAGGCCTTCGGTTAAACCTTCCACCAAAGCCCCCCACAAGGTCTCTTCTTCATCCACGCTGAAACCAACTCCTCCACCCTCCTACACAAGTGGCGACGGTCTCTGCTATGCCAAAACCAGCTCCTCCACCCCCAACATAAGTGGCCACGATCGACGATTCAGAGGACACCGAAGAGGCTCCTCTCGAACCTCGAACCAAGAAACCACGTTTGGGTAAGGACCCCGAACTACAAGTTATGGATGCCGACCCTCCTCCTACCTCGACACCCACATCTAAGGCCAGTTCTTCCCAAGGGACGCTGACAACCTGTTGGCCGAAGAGCCCGTCGGAAGTGTTTCCCTTTACTCTGTTCGATCATTTCAAGCTTTTGGGTGATGACAAACGGTTTAAGGGGTTTTCTTCCAAAGAGTATCTGGTGGCTTACGTTCGGGCTCAATGCCAGGTAATTCCGAGGGCGTTGAACTTGGTTTTGTAAACTTATACTTTGATTTCCATAGTTGATGTATGCGTTTGTTGTAGGCCAATGCCATTCTCGCTCGAGCCATTCCTCCTCTCTCCCGAACCACTTAAAAGGAAGTTCAACTGAGGTCGGATGTGCTGCTGCTTGAGGCTGAGGTTCGAAGCCTAAATTCAGACTTAAAGAAGGAGAGGGATCTTCATGCGGAGACCCATAATAAGGTGACCCAAGCTGAATGATAGGCCGATGAGCTCAAAGAATAATATTCACTGCTTCAGCAGGAGTTCGTCGGTCTCGAAGGTCATGCCAAGAGGCTTCTTGAGGAGAGAGATCATCTGTCTAGAGAAAGCAATGAGCGGTTGTTGGCGCTTCATGCTCTTGAGGAGAAGTTCGACGGGATGCACGGTAAGATGATGCACCTGATCCGGGAGAACAACGCCTTGAAGGATGAACGTGCCAAGGACATGCAGCGTGCAATCGAAGAATATGAAGAATCCCTGGCCTTGACCAAAAAGATCATGGCTCAGTTCGCTGAAGGCTATGAAACCTATCGGGAGAAGGCTCGGGCCAAGTTGATTGTCGTTGGTCTCGATGCTTCCGTCATAGAAACTTCAGATGAAGAATCTGAAGCTGGAGATGAGGCACCTCAGGATTAGCTTCGATTAGGAATGTAATTTTTGTAGTCTTCATTTTTCTTCTGTGTTTGTACTTTGCCCGAATCTTATACGATCGGGTTTTGTAAAAATATGAAAATATGAATGAAGCACAAAATTTTTGTGTTTGTAAATCAGTTACACTTGTGACTTTATCCGATCAGTTCTGTTATCTCGAACTTTCTGATCGTGTTATGTCTGAAGCTTGTCTGATTAAAAATTATAGTTTTCTCAATCAGTTATACCCGTGACTTTTACCGATCAGTTTGGTGTTGTGCACTTTTCTGGTCGGTTTAAGTCCAAAGCTTATCTGATTCGATTTGTGGTTATCCCGATCAGTTGTACCCGATACTTTTATTGATCAAGTCCGTCATTTCGAACTTTCGAATTGGCTTGAGTCTGAAGTTTATCTGATCGGGTATGTGAAATTATATGAATATAAATGAAGTACAAACGTTTCCGAAGAAAGATCTCATTTATTTCATTGATAAATAAAATGATTACACAAGCAAAGAAAAGAATAACATAACTTTTACTGGTAAAATTTTTTAAGTCTCCCAACGTGCCATGTATTCTTTACTTCAGAATCATCCATTGCTTGAAGTCGGTATGTACCTGGCTTCGGCACTTCTACCACTTCATAAGGTCCCTCCCAATTAGGCATCAGCTTGCCGGTGTTCTGGGGGGTTGATGCCTCCGACTCCCGAAGGACTAAATCTCCAACCTCAAATCTCCTCTGCTTCACCTTCGATTGTAGTGTAGTGTCAGAACGTTCTCTTTTGGTAAATTGCTAACCTTATCAGAGCTGAGTCCCGAACTTCTTCCAAAAGATCCAAATTTAACCGTAGTCCCTGGTCATTGTACAACTCCTTATATTGGCTGACCCGAAGAGTGGGAGATCCGATCTCAATAGGTATGAGTGCATCGGTCCCATATGCCAATCGAAACGGTGAATCCCCAGTTGTTGTTCTTGGAGTAGTATGATAGGCCCACAAAACACTGAGTAATTCCTCTGGCCACCGACCCTTTATTTTGTCAAGTCGTTTTTTGATTCTGTTAAGCAGGGTTCGGTTAGTAACTTCCACTTGGCCGTTGGACTGAGGGTGGGCCACCGAAGTCTTTCGGTGCTGAATCCCCAATTCTTTTAGAAAAGCTTCAAATTTTGACCCTACAAATTGCCTGCCATTGTCTGAAACCACTGCCATTGGGATACCGAAATGATAAACAACTCCTTTAAAAAACTTCAAACATTCTTGTTCGGTGATCTTCTGCAGCGGCTTAGCTTCAACCCACTTCATCATGTAGTCAATGGCCACAATCACAAAACTGACCTGTCCCTTGGCCTTCGACAGAGGCCCTAGGATGTCGATTCCCCATATGGAAAATGGAATCGGGGACAAGACCGAAAACAATTCTTTGGGAGGCTGATGAGGGATGGTGTTGTTCAGCTGGCATTTCGGACACTTTTTGACAAAATCTTTGGCTTCCTGGTAGATGGTCGGCCAATAGTATCCATGCCTCATAATCTTATATGCCAATGACTTGGCCCCCATGTGGTCTCCATAAATTCCTTCGTGCACTTCCCGAAGTGTGTAATCTGCCTCTGAGGGTGTTAAGCATTTGAACAGTGGAGAACTAAACGCCTTTCGATATAGCTCTCCATCAATAAGAATAAAATTCGAACTCTTGTACTTGATCTTTCTCGCCAATATGCGATTCAAAGCCAACACCCCATCAGCCAAATACGATATATATGGTGTGAGTCAGCAGTCGAGCCGATCCAGGGCCATCACATCCACCTTCAGTATGCTGGGTTGTTCCAACAGCTCTAAGTATACTGACCCGTTGAACGAACTAGCTTTAGTAGTCGCCAATTTGGCCAGAGCATCTGCTACTGTATTGTCTGCCCGATCGATTCCCTGATAACTATGTGTGCTGAAGTACGTGAGTTTATCTTTCACTTCGACCAGATATTTCGACATTCTTGCCCCCCGGGCCTCATACTCCCCTGATATCTGTTTGACCACCAGCTGGGAATCGTTGTAGATGACTAGTTTTTGTACTTCCAAGCTTCGGGCCAACCGAAGTCCAGCTAGTATGGCCTCATATTCTGCTTCGTTGTTTGTAGCTTTGAACTGGAACCGGATGGCTTGCTGGACTTTAAACCCTTCGGGACTTGTCAGAATAACTCTTGCTCCACTGATGTCCGAAGTCGATGACCCATCCACATACAAATTCCACGAAGGTGGCACCAACTGAGCTTCGACAATTGTGTTCACGTTGTTAGAGTTTATGCCCTAGAGGCCAATTATTTGATATAATTGCTTAACATTTTGATATTATATTTGATTGAATAAATGAATGATTTTATTATGATTTTATCTACTGCGTTATATAAATGTTAACATAATAAAAATCCTTAGAATAGTGATATAATTATAATTATTATGATTATTCTTAAATGTCCCTAGTCGAGTATCATTGTTGATGGGACAACAATGATGCATTGAGACTAGTATGTGGATTGACTGATGACCAAATCTCATTGGTCATAAATATATGAGATATTAAGTTAATGCATAGGTACATGTTAGAGAACGGTGTACTGGACAGACCCACCATGAGAATTCTATGTGGAGCATTATGCGAAGTGTCATTAGCAATTCTCATAGTGACAATGATGTAATGGTCCTCTGACCTGAAATCACTATATTACTACACAGGAATTTATGTACTTTGATATCATCAAATGTCACCTTTAATAGGTGGACTATAAAGGTGATTATTGGGTACATCATGAATCGTGTGAGGAATATGAGTGATCTAGATGGAATTTAACCCTCCTATTTATTAGGGGTGATATCCATAGGCCTCTTGATTGAGTAGGACTATGAAATGCATGGCCATGCTCAAATAGTGATTTGTTTCATATAGTCTACTCATTGATTAAGAAAAACTCAGATTAAATTATGAAGAGTATGACACATTCCATGACTCGAGTTTAATCTAGGATATTAAGGTAAAAAGGATTAAATTAAATTGAAACATTGGTCATTAAAAGGTTGCATCGAATCATCGATCTTATTATTACTTGGGTAGCAGTGATGCATTACTAGATGCCGCTCACTATTTATAATTTTATAATATGATTTTAAAATTATTGCCAACGTGATAATAACCTATAGGGTCACACACATAGAACGTAATTTAAAAGGGAATAAATTTAAATTTTAAGGATTTAAATATATTAATATGATTAATAGTATTTAAATCACGAATTTAAATTAAAAGGAAAGTTTGTATATATGTATATTAATTAAGTAAGACTTAATTAAGTTATATATATAAATTCGGATTTTATGAAATTAGGTTTTGATTAATTCCTTTTAACTACTATATATAGGATATATAGCAGCTACTTAGGGTTAATTTTATAACTTGAAAACCCTAGCCGCTCTTAGAGAGAGACTAGAGAGAAAACATACAGTTTCATAAAGGTTCCTTTGGTGGCTAGTACCGCAAGTCCCTCTTATTGCAGAATCGTTCGACGGTTAGATGCGGCGTTAAATGTGGATACCATAGAGGCGTAGTTTCGTGAGGAATTTGCGTTAAGGATTGAGCGCATCAATTTGATTCTCGTTTTTCATATTCGGTATAATCTCTAAACAACTGAGTTAATTTTTTTTCGCATGGATCCTGTTTTTGGGTTTCGGAAATTGCTTTGAATTATTTTATTTCCGTTGCGTTCTTGTGCCGAAATCCCTACACACGTCTGGTTCGGTGAAAGAATATTCTACTATGAAGTCTGCCAATGCCTGTCCCTTGATTGTCGTTCGGAGATGGTATTCTATAGCAAATTGTGTTAATTCCATCGCCCACACGGCTAACCGACCCGACACTTCTGCCTTATGCAGTACTTTCTTTAATGACTGATCCGTATATACCACTACTAACCGACCCTAGAAGTAATGACGGAGCTTTCTACTCGCTATAATCAAGGCGTAGGCAAATTTTTCCAAGTTCGGGTATCTTGTCTCTACATCTCGAAGAACGTGGTCGACGTGGTAGTACATCGGAAACCTATCTTCCCCTTGTCCCTAACCAAGTCTTTGCTCCCACGACCATCGAGCTTACTGACCAAGTATAGATATAAAGGTTCCGAAGGGATCGGTTTCATCAATAAAGGTGCCGAAGAAAAATATTTCTTGATCCCTTGGAACACGTCTTCGCACTCTGAGGTCCACTGGAAACTCTTCTCATTCTTTGGCCCCTTGAGAGTGTCGAAGTAGGGTAAACATCTTTCGGCTGATCTTGACACAAACCTCCGAAGGACAACTATCCAGCTCGTCAACCTCTGCACATCTTTGTATGTCTTCGAAGATTTCATGTCTAAGATTGCCTAAATCTTCTCTAGATTTGCTTCAATACCTCTTTTGCTGATTAGATATCCCAGAAACTTTCCTGACCCCAATCCGAAGGTACATTTAGTCGGGTTCAGTATAGCTTATATCTTCTTACCGTTTCGAAACAGCTTTCCAGATCCTCCAGATGATCCCGGACTGATATGCTTTTCACAATCATATCATCTACATACACCTCCATGCTCCATCCTAACTGTTTTGTGAAAACGAAATTCATCATGCGCTGATATGTTGCCCCGGTGTTTAGCAGTCCGAAGGTCATTTTTTGATAAGCGTATATTGCTCGATGTGTGATAAAACTAGTCTTCGGGATGTCCTCCTTACTCATTGAGATTTGGTGATATCTCGAGAAAGCATCCATAAAACTCAGCATGCCGTATCCCGAAGTGGCATCAATCAACTGGTCTATATTGGGCAGAGGATAGAAATCTTTTGGGCACGCCTTGTTCAGATCTGTGTAGTCGATGCATAGCCTCCACTTCCCATTTTGTTTCTGAACCAATACCACATTTGCCAACCACTCGGGATAGTCGATCTCAAAGATTAATTTTGATTCTAGTAGTTTGGAAATTTCTTTGTCTATGATCCTCTGTCTTTCTGGAGAAAAAATCCTTCATTTTTGTATAACTGGCTTCTTCTTCGGATCTATATACAACCTGTGTAATTCCACCGACTCACTTACCCCGGATATGTCACTAGACTCCCATGCGAAAATGTCGGCATACACCCGAAGAAGATCTATCAACCCTGTTTGAAACGGTTTCGCCAATCCCGTTCCAATCTTGATCAATTTTTCTGAATTCCCTGGTACCAACTCTACATCCTCTGTCTCTTCGGTAGGCAGGGCAAGCAGTTTTGTGCTACTTTTAGTGTACGGTTCTATTTCAATGGTCATTGTCTGCTTCTGCTTGCTGACCCTGACCCCTAAAGAAATCAAAGTATTCCGATAGCACCTTCGGGCAATGTCAATATCGCCTTTTACCTCCCCAATCCCGTTCAGTGTCGGAAACTTGATTTTGAAATGGGGTATGGATGTTATCGCTTGCAAAGCTGCTAGTGTCGGCCTTCCTAGAATAGCATTATATACCGAATCTACCTGTACCACGAAGAACCTGACCATTATTTTTTTCCTATTTGAGGTCTTTGTGCCAAACTTGTGATGATTTCGATGGTTCCTGACATAGGCACTGGGTCTCTACTAAAACCGTACAACGGACCTTCTCCCCCCAGCTCCATCTTCTTTTCTTCCAGATCCATCCTCTGATAGGTGTGCATATATAATATGTCGACCGAGGACCCATTGTCGATCATCATCCTCTTCATGTCCACCGGCCCGACCTGAGCTATTATTACCAATGCCCCGTCGTGTGGTTCTATGAGATCTATAGGGTAGTCTTCATCTGAGAATGAGATGGATACTCCCGAGTAGGCCTGATCTTTTCGTGGCGAGGAACTTGCTACTGACAACACGGCCTCGAGATGTCCACTTATCTTCTTTCTTGTTACACATCCTACCGAACCACCTGAAATTACGTCAATCACTCCTCGAGGTGGCTGGTTCGATTTTGACTGTGTATCTCGAGCCGGCCCTCTATTTTCCTATCGAGGCGCCTCTGAGCCTTCTCGACCCACCACATATTGTACTAACTGGTCATTCTGAACATTCTTCTCTATCAAATCCTTCAGGTCATTACACATCTCCGTCGTATGTCCACGACTTTGATGGTATTCACAATATTTATCTCGACCACTTTTGCCAGGCTTCGGATGTGTCGAACATGGCTCGAAAAAGGGTTTATTTCGCATCTCTTCCAATATCTTTACCCGATCTGTGTTGAGGGCGGTGTAGACTTTGTTGACACTTCTGTTCAGAAAAGGCGGTCGGCCACTCCCCGAACCTCCACTGTTATAGTTTTTTCTTCCAGAGCTATCCGACCTCCCCTAGTTGTCCGACCGCTGATAATTCTGCTTGTCCCGATCTTTAGACTTCTCATAAGACTGGGAGTGCGGTTTGAAATTTCCCATAGCCTCCTCAATTGCTATGAATCCCTCGGCTCGATGGAAAGCTTCTGTCAAATCCGTCGGAGGGTTGATCACCAGATCCTTCATCAGTTTCTTTGATTTCCCAATGTCCAGCCCAGTCGTGAAAAATCCTAAGGCCTGTGGAGAATTCAACTCTACAACCGAACCCACAGCCTCCCGAAATCTTTTGACATACTTGCCTAGGCTTTCGTCCACCTTCTGCCGAAACTGCATAAGGGAAGCAGTAATCTTTCCCCGTCTCCTGTTGCTCCCGAACCGAGCATGAAACTTCTCCCGAAGATCGCTCCAGGAATTAATTGAACCAGCTGCTAAGTTCCCCATCCATTATTGGGCACTCTTCTTCAAGGTTGTTGCAAACATGTGGCACTTAGCAGCGTCTGAATGCCCATAGTAGGTCATCAACCTGTCGTACCCATCTGAATGATCATAGGGGTCTCCCAGCCCATCATACGTTTCCATCGAGGGCATCTTCTTCTTGAGGTCGGCGGTGACATGATTTATCTCGGGCGAAAAGGGCAAGCCTATGTAAGCCGAAGGTGTTCCCATTGAACTCTTTGCCACCAAAAATTTCTCCAACTCTGCCACCCTTCGAGCGAGGGGGTCGGACTCCTCTTTACGAGGGGACGATCTGGATCTGTCCCTCTTGTATTCAGGAGACGCGTCCCTCCTCCTTTGTCTCGATCTACCTGGATGTTCTGATCTCCGTTCTTCCGAACGGCTCCTCCTTATGCTTCGACCGTCTCGAGAGCAGCTTCTGTGCCTGCTCCTTTCTTTTTCTACCTCTCCCATATGTGGTGACCGGGATTGGCTCCGATGCCGATGCCTTTTCGAGGACGCCTCCTGTTCCTCCACCATATTCACCATCTGCTCCTTGAGCTCTTCCTGCTGAAGACGCAAGGCCAACATGGAGTCTTTATTTTGCTGCATTTTCTTTTTCAGAATAAACTCCCTCTAGTCTCGGCTGCCTTCACCTCGGTCTTTTCCCTGCACCTCAAGTGCCCGAGAGTGGTTTTCATCCGCATGACTAGCCTGATTGGGTGTGTGTTGGCTGTCATGGAAGAGTCTGCGCCTAAGGGAAGGGGTCGGTTCCTCCTGATCACCCTGAACCATGGAACCCAATCAATCTTTCACCGACCCTCTCACCTGGGTGGTCTGGTGGGACTTCGCCTTCTCCTGGCAGTGGCACTATTCTCCCTGCTCGCCATAGCCAGCTACCGGAAAAGTTGGATGTGATTGTAAAAGCACTAAGAAGCCCCTCCTTCTAGCGCCAATGTTAACGCCAAGTTTAATGGTAGCGTCAATCACGTAATTCACGACTTGAACACGGACGATGAACAGATCACACACGAAGCTTAACGGCTTGTGCTGCTGGGGGATAGCTGCGGTGTAAGAATAAATACAAGCCGTTCATAAGGTTTAACAATGGAGGCTTTAGTGTTTAGTGCTCAAAGAAAGTATTACCCGTTAATTGTAACCCTGGCCTTGTGTTTATAGTACTCTCATCACCTTAGAATCCTTCTCCGAGTCGGATTAGGACTCCTAAACATAGTAATTACCATAATTTGGATCCAACACAATCTCCTTAAGAGGTGGAAGTGGAATCTAATCCAAACACTACCTTTGGAGTTACCTTATTCAAATACGGTTAGGACTCCAGACTCTGACTGTGAGGCAGCCCACTACAGTGCCCAACCCAACCGAACTCTTAATCTGAGTGCGAGCTTTGGTCCAAAGGACTCAAGGCCGACCCCGAACACCATACACTACCGTAAAGTTCCGGCCCAAAGGACTCGGATACTGAACCCGAACACCTCCAGCATCTCCGAGGGCTTTGGCCCATCGAGCTTATGAACCCCTTTTAGTATCAGGCCTTCGGCCCAATTGGAGGTCTGTTAAAACGCTCCCGAACAAAAAGTTACATCAAATACATAATGAATGCATTATATTAATTTAATTTTGGGAAGATGGTGTCTAAAAAAAGAATGGAATATCTTTGATGAGATGAAAAGTAGTTCTTTTGATTTTAATCTTGATTATATGTATAATGTACATGGATGATTAGAAGTTTCCTTTCAATCTCAAAATTTGTCAAATAAGGAAAAAGTTAAAAATCTTGAGTTTTGTAAGTATATTAACTATAAACCCTCACAAGACAAAACTTGTACACTTGAGTAACCTTAGAATTTTAAAGGCTTTTGATACAAAAAAGTTGACTATATATGTGGCGCCCCCAAAATAGGTCCACACGACCAATTTTGAGTCGTCAAATATCACTCTATAAAAAAATCAAATACAAACTTCATTTATATAATTGTTGAGCGTCAATGCAGTAAGTACGATGCGACAACGAGATAAGTGTGATTTTAATACAATATTGTCTCGTAAGCAATATCCAAACTCAAATTATTACAATGCCATATAAAATACAGCAGCAAATATTTTAAGACCCCAAAGAAGAACGAGAAGATTACTATTATATTCATTCTAATGAGGTGCACTTTTGACGCTTTCAAAGTCAGGTTCCCATCACCCTATTGTTGTTCGCCAAAATCAATTATTAAGTGACGTATAAAATACGACACACACATCTTAGGTCCTTAATACAATTATCTGTTGCATGTCATGCCATTTTATAATGTATTGAGAAACTTCGACAGTCTCGGACCATCACACTATTTCCCTGTTATCCCCGCTCGACCCAGATACACTCTTATTACCTGAAAGGAATTGTGAAGCAAAGGGTGAACAAAAATAGCCCAGTAAAAAATATCATGACTAAAGATAATTAAATTATCAATAGCCTTTGTTAATAATAAATCAGATATTTAGAACATATGGTAGATGATAAAACTTTTCAACCATAGTTTAAATTTGAGCAAGCAATCCATTAGAAGAGTCAAATAGACCATCGAAGTCTATTATCTTCTCCATGTTAAAAGTCCACCAATAATATTTTATCCCTGTAACATCAATCAACAATTCCTGTTCACAATCATATGAATAACTCATAATCATAATTGTGATTCTAAATTCCTCTTCGCACCGGTGGCGAAGATAATTTTCATCACCTATCTTCACTGAAACATCAAAATCATGGTTATACCAAATCACAATTCATGCTCATAATCATACTAATAAATTCATCTTTGCACTACGGCCAAAGATATTCATTAACAATTTACTCTTTGCACTACAGGCCAAAGACATACAACTGTATTTTAGAAGAGTCAAGTAGAGCATGATATCTACTATCTTTTACGAAGTAAAAGTGTATAATCAATATTTTATCATTTGAGACTCGACAATAAATAATCCACATCATCGAATCATCCATGCACTACGACCAAGGATATTCATGTAATCATCAATGGTCATGATTATACCGAATAATCCCTGGTTATAATCATACCAATAACTGTCCATCAATGAACTACAGGCCAATGAGGACTTTTACCACATTATCTATAACATTACGGGTCATGATTATACCGAATGATCCCTGATCATAATCATACCAATAAACAGTTCATCTATGCACATAAGCCAAATATACTCATCAATCAATAGTTCATCTTTGCACGTAAGCCAAAGATATACAACTGTAAAACCAATAATCAGCAGTTCCATCTTTGCATGTAAGCAAAGATGACTTTCATCATAATATAAGCATGAGGATGATGACAATGATATAAGCATTAATCAAACAAAAACAAGGATAAATATTAAAGACTTTAAATTTATCCAAATATTATCAATCAATTAACTCATAATCTAATATTATTAATATTATAATAATATTTTAATCACTTCTTAAACTTATAAATAATTTATTTCAAATGTTTACACTTTACCAAATAATGCATTTAATCATTCAAAAATGTCATACTCATAAGATTTCATCACCAATGATCAAATCCCTCATCAAAAATCTGCATATACCCTATATAGGATTCCCAAGCCATAAAATCCTATTTTCCAATTTTGTTACTTCACATAACATATTTAATTCATTTACTCATAACTAGTTCATTTTCATGAAAAATACCAAATCAGTCCCAAAAATATTTCTTTTTTGGAATTTAACAGAATATAGTCCCATATTGAACATATATTTTTCTCAGAATTTTTAAAATTCATTTACTATTTTTCATATGGCCAAAACTGCCGAATATTTAGACATTTATCATAAATTGTACTTTTGTCCAAAAATTCCGAAATTTACAGGGTATACTCCTGTTATATACATGTACTCCCAATAAAAATTTTACCAATTTTGGAGTTAACCACAAGGAGTTATAAGGGTTTACTTTTAAAATAGTCTTTTTCCATAAAATCCATAACTCTTAATCTATCCAAAAATCGCCATCTTTGGACACAATATAGAAAACTCATCAAATTATCATTTCAAATTTTTCCAGAATTTTTGAGGGTCAGAAAAATTATGAAACTGTAAATGGATTTTCACCCGCTATGAAGTAATCCACGTAAACATATCATTTCCACAATTTAATAAAGAATGAATATGAAGGATCATTCACCATGCATGCGGTAGTCCACATAGACAGGTTATTCCAACAGAATAATAAAGAATAGAATAATAGAAGAATTCACCATGCATGCGTAAGACCGCACAGATAGGTTATTCCCAACATAATAATAAAGAATGGAACCAGGTCATGCGTAATCCGCACAGACAGGATATTCCAACAGAATAATAAAGAATGGAACCAGGTCATGCGTAATCCGCACAGACAGGATATTCCAACAGAATAATAAAGAATGGAACCAGGTCATGCGTAATCCGTACAGACAGGATGTTCCAATAGAATAATAAAGAATGGAATAACAACAGAATTCACCAGGCATGCGATAGACCACACAGACATGTTATTCCAACAGAATAATAAAGAATGGAATAACAATAGCTCTCTTCATGAATACGAAAGAAATAATACCCCTTACTATAATAATAATATCACTTACTATAATAATAATATCCCTTACCTTAGAAGAAACTGGATATTGGAATAGTGAGGTAGCAGTCTTCTCTTCTTCTTTCTCTCTATAATTTCTCTCTATAATAATTGCTCTAAAGCTTTAGTGAATTGGTGAGAAATGAAGGAAGAATGAGCTTCTATTTATAGGAAAATATAATTTCGATAATTGCACGTTTTGGGGCTCGAAATATTACAGTACAATACCTTCAACTTTTCTTTCATTTTTAATTTAGTCCTGCAAGTATTATCAAACTTGCACCACCTCCCCTAATAGTAAATAATGTGAATCAATAGTTCAATCATGTGAATCAATAATTATAATCATGTGAAAATACGAATTACAGTATAGTACCTCCATCTATACCTCCATTTTTAACTTAGTCATGCAAGTATTATCAATCTTGCACCAACTCCCCTAATAGTACAAGAATGTGAATCAATAGTACACACATGTGAACAAATAGTTATAATTATGTGAATTAATAGCAATTAATTGCTCATTTATTCGATTAATTACCCGATTGGTCAATATAACCTCCAGACATCAATTATTATCGAAATAAATGTCGATTTCCACTAACACTAACAATCCCAACACAATGGAAATATTTTTCTCAAAAATTTTATTTTTGAAATTTTGAAGTTTGACTTTTTTCCAAAAAAGTCAACTGTTGATTTTTTTGACCAAAAAGTCAAACCCGACAAATTTTGTGTTTATAGTCTATTTCTACTAATTTCATCATTCCGGACTCAAATATCATGTCCGCGTCTCCAAATTCAACTCCGAACTCAAATTCGATTTTTAATAACATTCATCATTAATATTATAACTCACAATACTTAACAACCAGGTCGTTCTCAGGAAAGAGGGGGATTTCTGATAAGGATTTCTCCTTATTGGCGCGCAATTAGGTGACCAAACTCCTCCTTGATAGAACTTCTAGACATTGTCAATATTTCAAATAATAATATGAATAACTTTGTCGTCAAAGTTATTATAATAACTTTGATGACAAAGTCAACATTGCAAATAATAATATGTTTTCATTGTCAAAGTTATTATTATATTATTATTATTCATATAATAATATGAATAATAATAATAACTTTGAATTAGCGTAATATTCATATTATTATTTGCAATATTGTCAATATTGTAAATAATAATATGAATAACTGTTTCAGACAGTTTCAAGTTTTTTAAAAATTTGAAAAAAATCACAGAGGTACCTTAAGAAGTTATCTACATATAGGAAAAAGAACGGACACATTTCGATTTATAGGTTGTGCGTAATGGCTATTTCCATAAAGGACTCCTAAATATTAACACCCGCATTTCTCACAGTGTATACATGGGAAAAATCCGAAATTTTTGCAGTGTGTTCATATATGTTATGAGTGTATGCCCTGAAAATTTCAGAATTTTCTGAGTAAAGCTCGATTTATGAAAAATGAAGCAAGATCCGAGTGTTTTGGGCACTTTAAAATTAGTAAATCATCTTCTAAAATTCCAAAAAAATTTGGGGATCATTGTTGGGTCATATACTGTCTAAACCCAGAAAAGAAGAAGTTTTGGAATCAATTTGGTATTTTTCCTAAAAATGATGAAGTTATGAATAAAAGGAAATAAATAGTTAAATGATGCCTTAAATAAGAAAAATGTGATTTTAATGCCTGAATACTCCTAATATATAATATTATGACTATTTTAGGGTATTTTGGTAATTTATAATAAGAAATATTATTTATGACCTTTTATGGATATTAAATAGGTGGTTTTGTAAAGGGTGAACAATTAGAATAAATTGTTTATTGATTAAACAAAATATTAAAATGTTATTATGATATTAATAATATTAGAATATGATATTGTTAAGTAAATAAAAATATTAAGATTAAAACTTCATTAAAATATTATTAAATAATTAATCTTAGATTAAAATATTATTAAAAGATTAATAATATTAAATTAAAGTATTATTGTATGATTAAAATATTATTAAGTAAATAATAATATTTGAGATTTAATAAAATATTATTAAAAATGTAATAACATTAATAAATGAATAAAATATTATTAAATGATTAATAATATTAGTAAATGAATAAAATATTAATACGATTGGTAAATGAATAAAAGTATTATTAATTGATTAATGATACTAAAGCATAAGTAAGATATTATTAAAGTAATAATATTAATGCATGATTAAAATATTATTAAGAGGATTAATAATATTAGTAAAGTATTAAAATATTATTAAGATGTTAATAATATTAGTAAGTGAATAAAAGTATTATTAGTGAACTAATAATACTAAGAGGTGAATTAAATATTATCAAGATTAATAATATTAAGTGAATTAAAAATATTTTAAGTTATACTTAATGACTTTTAACATTTTAAGAAATAGTACATTAATATTAATGGTAATTATTTAAAAATGATTTTCAATATTTTAAAAATCATTTAAGGGTAATATAAATGTTATAAAAATATTTTGAGTTATTATAAATAACTTTAATATTTTGGCAATGGTTTCATTAATAGTTTAATAATAATTAAATGTTAATAGAATTATTTGATATTTAAATCATTTAATAATGATTTTGGTGTTTGAAAATTTCGTGATAAATTAATAAATGTTTATTGAGTCATTTAAAATAATATAGTGATATTTCTGAGATATTGAGTTACAAAATAGAGTCTTAGACTCGATAATTGCCGATAAAGTCATTTGTACATGCAAACATATTTCAAAAATTAGTGCGGACTTAGATATTTTTGATTGTATTAATGTTTGTTTGTGATGCGATAAGCTGTTGAATATGTGTGATAATGTGATTAGGTTATGTGCTGACTGCGAAATGCAGTACTATATGTTATAGTATATTGTTATAATAGAATGAATGATCTGATTAATGATAGGTCGTGATATAAAAGATAAAACTAAGTTGCGTATTGTAAGCAGTGCATCAGGCAAGTATCCTACCTTTGCATTTTCTTTATGCAATGGACATGAGTAAGAATGTTTCGTAATTATATTATTCTTTATGTCTGATTATTAACCCTATATTATATACGCTCATTGATTATCAACATGTTAGTATATGGTAATTCAGATATATATTTTGTTCGATAATTTCTATAAATGGTTATACAAGTGTCCCCACTTGGATAATCATTGCATTTAACCACATGTTGATACACCTTTGTTAATTACCCGTATATATATGTTGAATTATAGATTATTGTTGAACAAGATAAAACCTTATTATTATCCAACCGAATTGCTTTGGTTTGGAACCCCAACAAGTATGAACATCCCTTACACGGGAAAACTTTTATGCACCCAAGGTGGCACTACAAAAAAATGGGGCTTCAGCAACAACCGATTTTCGTTGCTAAAGGTGCCACATTTCGTTGCTAAAGGGTTTTGGCAACGACTTTACCGTCGTTGCGTAATGAGCGTTGCTAATTGTTCCACAACGAACGTATTTTTTTCGTTTCCAAAAGTGATACATTTTGCAACGAAATTTGGCTTTCGTACAGAGACATCGATCATTTAGCAACAAAATGTATTGTTGCAGAATAATTAAAATGTCGTTGCTAAAAACCCCATTTCGTTGCAAAAGCCTGCTAATTGGCAACGAAATGAACTCTTTTTTTTTCAACGACCATGCATTTTCGTTGCAATTGACACCATTTTGCAACGATATTTTTCGTTGCAGTAAATTATAAAAATTGTTGCCTAATCTTGCTTTCGTTGCGGAATGTAAACTTTTTAGCAACGATTTTCGTTGCTAATTATATTATTTGGCAACGACATTATGCTGAATTAGCAACGAAAATATTTATTGCTGATTATTTTTCAATAGCAACGAAAGTCATCGATTAGCAACTACATTATATGTTGTCGTTTCTTTATATGTGCAACGAAAGTTGATATGATTTGCAACGATAAAAAATGTTGCATTTTATTTTAGTATTAGCAACAATATCCTCTCCGTTGTTATTAGGTTAATTTTTCGTTGCCAAATATTATATTTTTAATACCATTAGCAACAAAAATTTGTTGCTAAATGTATAAAAAAATTGTTGCTATATTAAAACTTGTTCAATGCTTTGGTAACTAATTATATTGTTTTCAAATCAAAATTTGACATTCTTTTTGTGTACATGTCTGGCTCAATGTCCCCATAGAGTAAATAATGGCAAAAATATAAAAAACTAAAATATTATTAACTTAATAAAATCATCCATTATATAATCATTCATTATCTTTATAATTAACCATCTAAAGCTACCACAGTTTTTCAATCAAAGTATATATCTACATATATAGAGAGAGTACACTTCATAATTTCGTCTCTTGTCTTCCGTAAACGTAGCATGGAAATTTAATACCCAGTATTGTAAGGCAGGTCGTAGAAGTAGTCTTCCTGCACATTTAAAAATAATAGGTCAGGAAAATAAAGCAAATAGGTCACCAGAGGCACTTAGTGCTAAAATCAATACACAAAGACAATAGAGTTGTTACGTGGTACTAATGTACACTGTATTGCTCATAAGCAGAAAAAGACAAATGGACAATCACAATATCATTTGTTACAAATCCAAATAGAAAAAGAACCTTCAGTGCGACTATATGATAAATATGTTTACAAGAAAAAATTAGAATCTTAATTGGCCATTTCATGAATTAATTTCAGTAAGCATAGTGGTAAACATAATTTCTGTTACAAGAGTTGTAGATTATTATTATATGTTGACCTCAAGTCAGAATTCAGTCACATTCAACAACCACAAGCATCGCACAATGTTAAATACCATCACACAATCTTAAATAACAATGTCTAGATTTCTATATAGAAAGGACAATAATTATGAAAAAGTTGAGGCTATTAGTCAATGTGGAAAAACTTTTCTCGAGACGACAAATTTCCATACAGTATATTCCCCAAAGATGCTAGTTATAATATAAGACCCCAAATTATTAATAAATAAAATTTAATTTCTTCCATTTATCATTTTGAAATAGTAAGGGTTGATTTGATTAATGTGGTTAGTTATGGGTAAAATGTGCAAATATTTCAAATAAGCAAGTGGTTATAAAATACTCATTGTTGTCGGAGAATATTTGTTTGGTCGTGGAATATTCTTTTTGCGTGGGAATATTAGTATACAGCAGCCTTGACCTTGTGTGGGCCCCATAACTTGAAAGCGATTGGATGAAAAAAATGACAAGTATAAGTTGTTTATAAATAGCAGGCGTAGTTATTCAGAATTATCTTGTTGGAATACCCGGTGGTTAAAACACGATGTCTGGCGTTGTTGCCTGATGTAGCTGCAGTATTGCACCAATTATTGATTCTTACGTGAAGAAGGCACTACTCAATAATTATTACTTATGTAATTCTTATTCGGTATTTTATTTTATTGATTCAATAATTGTTGCGTTGATATTTTATATTCTTGTTGTTTTAATAATTGTCACTACGAGTATTTTCCATTATCGAAGCAATAATTCATATTATCTGAATAATATTATTAGAAAATATTATTGGCAATGTCTAGAAAGTTCTGTCTAAGGAGAGGTTTGGTCACCTAATTGCGCGTCAATAAGGAGAGATCCTTTTTGGAAAGCCCCCTCTTTCCTATGAACGGCCTGGTTGCCAGTACTGTGATTTTGTAATATTATTTGTGAATAATTAATTATTGATTTATATGATGAGAAAAATATTGATTTTATGTGGATATAGATGGAGAAAATTTTTAAAGTGACAATTGTTAAAAATTGATATTTTATCTTTTCTGATAAAATAATATTTTATTATATTATTATAATAGAATAATGATGATATTTTTACAATGAAGGTGGGATATATGAGTATATGAGGAGGAAGAGTATTTTTGTTGCATTAAATGATTAACACATGTTTTGTGTGTGGTGGACCCCATTTCTTGGTTGAAATTTGATTATAGCTTTGTAAAAAAATCGTCAGGTATGTGGATTTCGGTCAATTTACATTTGGAATTTGGAAAACCTTTCTTCTGAAAAGTTGTAGAGAATTCAATTTCCTATAAAAAGCCGTGAGATTCAAATTTTCTGACAAAAAAGCTATTTGTTATGAATTATTGAAGTTCCGAAGTTCCGAAATAATTGATTTTTGGGAGTTTTAGTTAATTATTTTGAGAAAAAGGTTTTTTGTGCAATTAGTGGGCTCACATGTGTTATAAATGATCTGAATTCAGATCTTCAAAGGTGGGCTTGACAAAAATTTAATTATACTAATATTTTATTAAATTTTCTGCTTTGGTGTTCTAAGCAATTTCTTATAAATAGGGTGCTTATGTTAGAATTAAAAATCACACCAGAAACTGAAGTTTTCTCTCTATTTATCTCTCGATATATTGAGCGTATTCTTGTGAGTATACTTTGAGTGTTGCTATACAGTGCAAGTTCAAGTCATAACCTATATCAGGTGTTTTAACTAGAAGTACTGTCTTTCGAGGTAAGGGATGTTATTTTCTTCGTAAATGATATTATTTCTTCAATATCATTATGCCGAAATATTGGTTGGAATTTTTTATCAAATTTGGAACTTTTTCATGTCGGGGTTATTATTCACGAGTTACTATTCATGAGTTACTATTCATGAGTTACTATTCACAAGTTACTATTCACGAGTACTATTCACGAATCATGATGATATTTTTTTATGAAATTTCTATCTTTTGAGGTCAGAGTTACTATTCACGTATACGGCACTATTCACGTATACGGCACTATTCATAAATACGATACTATTCACAGAAAAATTAAATTTTCTTTTTTGTGTCCAAGATTGTCTATTATGATTCCTATCTTTTATTGGATCTATGTTTTGATCATTCTTGAATTTTACTTTAGTATGATTATTTATGAAGTATTTTTGAACTCGGATTGTTTAAAGTACGAATCCATAATACTTGTTCTTTTGTTTCACTGGATTCGTTTTCTTTAAAATATTTTTCATCATCCTCAGTCCTAAATGATGATGTTACTGAATATCTTTGGCCTGTAGTGCAAAGATGGTTGATTTTCTTATGAATATCTTTGGCCCGTAGTGCAAAGATGAACAGGTGTTGAGATGAACATGACCGACTGATGAATATCTTTGGCCTTTAGTGCAAAGATGAACAGGTGTTGAGATGAACATGACCGATTGATGAATATCTATGGCCTGTAGTGCAAAGATGAATATTTGATTTGAGATGAATATTGATTGATGTTACAGGGATAAAATATTGATGATGGACTTTTAAATTCATAGATGATAGTAGATTTCATTCTCTACGTAACTCTTCTATGAATTATTATTTTCGCTGCGAATATTGATCTGAAACTTGTTGTCTATTGTATTCTATCAGATTTTTCCCTGTTGAAGACTAACGATAATTTGTTGTACATTATCTTAGTCATAACATTCTTTACTGGGCTAGTTGAGCTCACCCTTTCCTTTTGTTCCATTTTTTCTTCTCAGGAAGCGAGATTATAGCAGGAACTAGTCGGGGTGTGGAGTGATGGTTCTAGATAGCTGTTTTAGTAGTCCTCACTATTCTGTAAAATACTGTATCAATAATGAGGATTTATTTGAGTATGGATATTGTCTAGAAGACAATATTTGTATTTAAACTCATAGTATATAGGTTGTCGTATTTTGCACGAAAAATGTATTAATAAAGTTGTAGTTATTTATGTACCATGTTATTGACGACTCAGAATTGGTTGGGTGGAATGGAACTGTTTTGGGGGCGTCACAGTTGGTATCAGAGCTTAGGGATATGATCTCTGGCGGAGATCGGGGAATAGAACTAGGAGGGGAGAGACGAGTAAATCCTTCGCTAGTGTGTCCTACCTAAGCTTATTTGTTGGTCGGTCATAATATAGGGATATTATGTGATATGTTAATCTATTAAATTAACCCTTGTTTTATGAAATTATTTGAGAATGTCGACTGAGAATATTAACAGTGGAAATGAGGCCAGTGGAGACGCCAGGGTACTCACCAACGAGGAAAAGCGTACAGCAACAGTTGGCAATGTTCCTCCTGTGAACAACACAATTGAGCGAGATGATGATGAGCGAGGGGATGTTTAGAAGCTTTTGCGGTTCGTACAAAATCAGACGAGAGAGACTCATGTTCAAAATCTGAGGAGGAAATGATAGCAATTCAGCGGGTTATCACGACCAAACAGATTCAAAGAGTTGGGACCACGAATTTAAGGAAAAGCGGATCGATCATCAGCCGGCGGAAACATGGGTCAAGCAAATTACCAAGATATTCGATGTCTTGGGATGCGAAAGAACAGAAGGTTCCATTCGCCACCTTTATGTTAAAATGGCGAAGCGGACTCTTTGGTGGGAGTCGTGAAAGCGGACTTGACTGCCGCACTTAGCATGTCTTGGGAAACGTTTCAGAAACTTTTCAATGAAAAATACTTTCCTGAAAGTGTTCGTCATATGAAGGAAGTGGAGTTTATTAGACTGGAGCAGAACATGACGGTGTCCCAGTACGAGGCGAAGTTCGCGGAGTTATCCAGGTTTGCACCTCATTTGGTGGAGAATGAGGAACGAATGACGCGAATGTTTCTGAGAGGTTTGAAACGTGGCATACGTCAGTATCTCATTTCTCATAAATTTTCTCTCTATTAAGATGTTGTGAACAGGGCTCAATTATTAGAGCGAGATAATGAGTCTGTTCAACCGAGCGACCAACAACACGATAAAAATCATACCGGTGGCAACGGCTATCGGGACAATGATAACCATCGTGAAAGAAATTATAAGGCAAGAAATGGTAACCACTTCGGTGGTAATCATGGCCAAGATAATAGAAGAAATAATTCAAGTGGAAATTTCAAGAAGAGAAGATTTAACGATGGCGGGGAAGGCGTCGGTAGCAGACCAAACACCAAACAACAAATTCTAGGGAGGAGAGCGACCGCCGGTTAGATCTTTACAAATGCGAAGAGGAGGGACATATAAGTCCAAAGCTGTTCACTGACCTTCAAGGTATGTTTTAGTTGTGGAAAAGATGGTCACATAGCTCGATTTTTGTCACATAAGCGAAATTAAGTTCAAATTTGGAGCAATTGGCACCAAAGGCGGATACGGAAAAGACAAAGTCAACGGTTCCTGGAAGAGCGTTTGTTGTGACTAGTCAAAATGCGAGGAACCCAAACGAGGTGATCACGGGTAAGCTATTTATAAATTCTTGCGAAGTTTATACCTTACTTGATACCGGTGCTACCCATTCTTTTATCTCTCTTGCTTGCGCTCAACGTTTGAACTTGACTACGGAGAAATTAGACTTTGACCTATCTATGGAGACTCCGTTAGGAGAAACTTTCATTACATCCGTTGTTTAGAAATCTTGCTTGATTCAAGTTAGCACCATCACATTACCTGTTGACCTTATTTCTTTAAAGATACTTGCTTTTGATGTGATTTTGGGGATTGATTGATTAACTACTCATCATACCAAAATTGATTACTTTCGTAAGGTTGTTAGTTTTCATATTCTAAGCAACTTTGTTATTGAATTCAAGCAACCAAACCATTGAAGTCAAACACTTTCATATCAAGCCATAGAGTCATTCGTTTACTGAAAAACGGATGTCAAGTTTTCTTAGCCCATGTTATGGACTTGAACAAAAATACGTCAGATTTAAATGATATTTCTGTTGTTAGTAAATTTCCTAATGTATTTCCTGAAGAATTTCTTGGCCTACCTCCAGAGCGTGATATTGAATTTTGTATCATCTTTGAATCAGGTACAAAACCCACTTCTAAAATCTCATATCGAATGGCTCCTATTGAACTTTAGGAGTTAAAATCCAACTATAGAATTTGGTACCGAGCCTTTATATCTGGTGACTTCCGTTGTGGAAATGCAAAGCCGAACTCTCTGTAGGGACGCGCCATATTCGATGCGGTAGCAAAGCGATAGGTGTTATTGTGACGTCTTATCCAAAATTGGGATGTGAGTCACAGTTGAGAGCAACCTAAGTCAGTAATCGAAATACATAGCTTTCTATGCTTAGCTGGTTATTATCGAAGATTTTGTGGAAAGATTTTCTCGAATCGCTACTCCATTAACGCAGTTGACTCGAAAAGATACAAAATTCGAATGGAGCGAGGAATGTGAGAAGAGCTTCCAAGAACTCAACATGCGGCAACGACGTTGGCTCGAGCTGTTGAAAGATTACGACTATATCGTTCAATACCATCCTGGAAAAAAACGAACGTGGTAGCTGACGCGTTGAGTAAACGATCGTATGCGTTTACGAGTGCGATATTGTTAACACAGACCCATTTCGTATGACTTACAGAAGATGGAGATAGAGTTAAAGATTCCAAGAACTTGCGTGAAGATAATGAATATACGATTAGAATCGACTTTCATCGATAAATTTAAAGCTGCTCAAGCTACAGACTTGGAGTTGATGAATATGAAGAAGAAGATGCAAGAAGTCGTTATTCCAAAAGTGAGAATCGGCGATGTGAGAAAAGCTCAAACCTTTGATTTATTAGTCCATTTGAAATCCTCGATTAAATAGGAACTATGGCCTATAGACTCGCTTTACAATTAAGTATGATGCGTGTTCATAATATTTTTCGCGTATCGATGTTACGTAAATATGTGGACGACCCGAACCACATTATTGAGTTAGAACCAGACGAGATAGCAGAAGATTTAACGTACGAGGAGGTACATGTCAAGATCTTGGATAGGAAAGAGCATGTCCCTACGCATACGACGAAGGTCATACCACAAGTTAAAGTTTTATGGAGAAACCATCTTTATTGAGGAAATGACACATGAGTTGGAAACGGAAATGAAAGCGAGGTATCCTTATCTTTTGAAACACCAGTATGCGTATGTCAATTTCGAGGACGAAATTTCATAAGGAGGGAGGTTATAAGACCCCAAATTATTAATAAATGAAATTTAATTTCCTCCATTTATCATTTTGAAATAGCAAGGTTGATTTGATTAATGTGGTTAGTTATGGGTAAAATCATTAAATATTTCAAATAAGCAAGTGGTTATAAAATACTCATTGTTGTCGGAGAATATTCGTTTGGTCATGGAATATTCTTCTTTGTCGGGAGAATATTCGTACTACTACGGTAGTGACCTTGTGTGGGCCCCTTAACGGAAAGCGATTGGATGAAGAAAATGACAAGTATAAGTTGTTTATAAATAGCGGCGTAGTTATTCACAGATTAATCTTGTTGGAATACCGGTGGTTAAAAACACGATGTGTCGCATTGTTGCCGATGATAGCACCAGTATTGCACCAATTATTGATTCTTACGTGAAGGCACTACTCAATAATTGTTACAATAATTCTTTATTCAATATTTTATTTTATTGATTCAATAATTGTTGCGTTGATATTTTATATTACTGTTGTTTCAATAATTGTCACTATACAGTATTTTCCATTATCGAAGCAATAATTCATATTATCTGAATAATATTATTGGAAAATATTATTGGCAATGTCTAGAAAGTTCTGTCTAAGGAGAGGTTTGGTCACCTAATTGCGCGCCAATAAGGAGATATCCTTATTGGAAAGCCCCCTCTTTCCTAGGAACGGCCTGGTTGCCAGTACTGTGATTCTATAATATTATTTGTGAATAATTAATTATTGATTTATATGATGAGAAAAATATTGATTTTATGTAGATATAGATGGTGAAAATTTTTAAAGTGACAATTGTTAAAAATTGATATTTTATCTTTTCTGATAAAATAATATTTTATTATATTATTATAATAGAATAATGATGATATTTTTACAATGAAGGTGGGATATATGAGTATATGAGGAGGAAGAGTATTTTTGTTGCATTAAATGATTAACACATGTTTTGTGTGTCGGTGGACCCCATTTCTTGACTGAAATTTGATTATAGCCTGTAAAATCGTCCGTATGTGGATTTCAGTCAATTTCTGTTTGGAATTTGGAAAAACTTTCTTCTGAAAAGTTGTAGAGAATTCAATTTCCTATAAAAAGTTGCGAGATTCGAATTTCTGACAAAAAAGCTATTTGTTATGAATTATTGAAAATGTCGACCATCTCTCATTTTGATCATGAAACCATCAGAACTGCTCTTCACCTCAACTATATTGAAAAACAGATGAAACACAAAAATAGATTATATGCTAT
Organism: Panax ginseng; assembly: GCA_020205605.1. Lineage (NCBI taxonomy): Eukaryota > Viridiplantae > Streptophyta > Magnoliopsida > Apiales > Araliaceae > Panax > Panax ginseng. Next base: position 98,710,660 of record CM035137.1, read on the forward strand.
TTTGCATATACTTCATATGTTAAATTACAGAAAAATTAAAAACCACCAAAATTATAGTATATTGCTTGCATGCAGTAGATACATCAAAAAACATGTATGCCATAAATCTGCTATAACTATGGCAAAAATAAGTCGTGCAGTAAGAAAAACTATTTTAAGCATGACAATATCAGAGAAAGGAGAAAGGCCAAGCTGAAAATTCCTATATTTCCTTTCATAATTAACATATTCATGGAAACCTTGTAAAATTTAACATCATATTGTAGAAATGTAGGCATGAACATTTTAATTACCTAAACAAGAACACTAGGATGCAGTGCAATATTACCGATGCAATTATCAACCTTGAACGGTCAACTCCTATAAGCTTGAGAAGAGGATCTCCTCCGGATACACGGAAAGAGGTTGCATAACTTGTATGAAAATTAATAAAATCTAAGGAGGCGCATCTTGAACTAAGAACCAAGAAACCTTTGACCTTCATAGGTAAGACAACTATATTTGATAGACTTCTCGGAGAAACCCCCCCCCACCACCAATTTGTTAAAATTTTAGATAAACTTACTTCTACGTATGCGATTTTCTAAAATAATGAAAATCATTATTAATATGAATGGCTCAAGTGAGGGTAATTGTTAGACAAAGAAAATCCCACCTTAGTATTATCTTTCGGATATGTCTTCCTCTCGATCTTAAACCCCATACCATCCGGAGATGTCCAAGTGATTAATGTCAACATCACTCTTCCTTGGTGCATGGAACCATGATAGTGGTTAGGATCAAGAAAGCAATCGGATGTACACTTGTATCAAATTCCTTATTGGTATACGGATCGCACTTGAAAGCAATAAATTGAAACATTGGTACAATTACTTAAAGAAGCACAAGAAATAATGAGATAAACTAAGCTGCAACAAATGGTATCTCTGCTAGTGATGGTAGTGTATAAGTAGCAACATTACGGACTCGTTTATAGTAGAAACCTTTTGTTCGCTTTAGTGCCAAGCTTTGCAATAGCCCATGAAACATTCTTGACTTCACTTTTTTGCCTCGCTAGAAGTTGTGTAACAAGTTCACATTCAAAGAATTCAATTGGTGATATAAAATTACTGGAACTTATCGCCAATCTAAAGAGAATTTCCCTTAGGAAGTGGTTTCCTAAAATGATATATATCTGACATATCCATGCAACTATCTCATTAAAAAGCAAAGTAAAAAAAAGCAACATTGAATAATAACAATACTTCATGCTATTTCCAAACCACCAATGCATCTTATTTCAAGAGGTGAGACACTATTTTGGTATAGAACTAGATTTTCCACATCATATGGCAACATTTTAAACCTCTACCAACTTTAGTTCTGCTCCCATGTTTCCAAATTTCCACTCTATTTTTATCTCAAATATCTGATTACAACCATGAAAATCGTGTGCATCGCATGTACCATATCCACTTATTCAAAAGTAACATTTGCCACTATCGCATGGTAAATAACTAAAAAAGACGATACCTTCTTTGTCAAGTTCTACTTCATTGTCATTATCGTCATCTTCCGATGATGAATCGATGAAAAAAGCGTCATAGAATTTGTTCGTAGCTCCTGCATCCACAAATTCACCATTTGATCGAGAGAAACCGAAACTTTTGAGCAGCAACATCGTGTATCGATTTATATGTGAATGCGAGGTTTGCTCCAATATATGCCTTGAGGCCTGAAAAATATCACATATAAAAGGATCATTCTTACGGTGTAATCAAAATTTAATTAATGAGCTTAATACAACACAATCTAGATGTTGTCAATCATTAACGTGCATCGAGTCCAATAATAACTCCATCTATTTTGTGTAGATACTTTTCTCTGTAAATCAAATTGCAATTCCACATACTTCCTAATATTTACTCTTTTTACCAACAACCAATTTTGTGAAGAAACAAAAAAAGACTTAAAATTCACACACACTCCTTTCCCAGAAATCCCATGATTAAAATTTTGTACAACCTGAATCCCTAAATCCCCAACTAAGAAATTATTATCCAATAAACCTAAAGCCAAACTCCGTATATTTCCCTCATTAGCAGCCTCCTCAAATTCCTCCCTGAAATCATGAGTTTCCCTCACAGGGGTAGCCAAATTGGGGCTTTTCACAAAACTATCCTCTGCATCCAAACTAAAGCCTGCTACTACAAGAGTATGATACCACTAAAAAGAAAAGATTAAACACAGTGGTCATACCTTACAAAAATGAGAAGTACTAACAATTTGAGCATTTTAATGTTACTACATAAATCTAGGAAACATATTTGTCATGTGTTGCAATAATGAGAAGTACTTACTGTGAGACCCCAAATTTTATGAAATAAAAGTATTCAATTTTTCTATTTTGGTAAATAGTTAAATTGATAAAAGTTTAAAGTTAAGGGTCATATTTGAAAATTTTTCAAAGTAAGCAAGTTGTCATAAAATAACCGATAGTAAAAGTACAGTAATACGCGTGGTTGCATAGTAGCACACGGTATTGATTATTGATGCTTATGTGAGAAGTCACTTAGTTATACTCAATTATTGCTACAATAATTGTTGCATCATATCTCTCATATTATTGATTCAATTATTGTCACAGTATCATCTGCATAATATTTTATATATTATTAAATCAATAATTGAGACGACAAAGTTATTCATATTATTAAATTGCAATATTTACAATGTCTAGAAGTTCTGTCAATGAGAGGTTTGGTCACCTAATTGCGCGCCAATAGGAAGAAATCCTTATTGGAAAGCCCCCTCTTTCCTAGGAACGACCTGGTTGTTAAATATTGTGAGTTATAATATTGATGATGAATAAGCTCATGTTGATTAAAGATGAAATTGATAGTTCCATTGTGTGGAAATTATTAGTGTTAGTAGAAATCGATATTTATGTCGATAATAATTGATGTCTGGAGGTTATATTATTCAATCGGGTATTCAGGGCACTTTTTGTGTTGGAGTACTATTCACGAGTTACTATTCATAAGTTACTATTCATGAGTTACTATTCACAAGTTACTATTCACGAGTTACTATTCATGGGGTACTATTCACCCAAAAAATATATTTCTTATCGGTCCAAATTATTTTTGGGTACAATATTATTCTACGAGGAGATGTGCTAATTTTTCCGATCGTTGGTTGAAGTTATAATAGTGAATCAATATGGACCGCTGGTGGAAAGTTATAATAGTGAATCAATATGGATCGTTGGTTTAAAGTTTTAATAGTAAATCAGTATGGACCGTTGCTTTAAGTTTTAATAGTAAATCAATATGAACCGTCCGTTTAAAAGTAAATCAATACTGGATAGTTCATGAATTAGTTCTTATTCAGGTCCATTCTCCTATAAATAGAAGTTCATTCCTTCATTATTTCTTACGAATTCACTGAAACTCTTGAGAGAGAAATTATAGAGAGAAAGAAGAAGAGAAGTCTACTACCTCACTTTTCCAATATCCAGTTCTTCTAAGGTAAGGGATATTATTTGTTGTACTCGTAAGGGGTATTATTTCTTTCTTATTCATGAAGAAAAATTCTGTTATTCCATTCTTTATTATTATGTTGGAATAACCTGTCTATGCGAAGTACCACATACATGGTGAAATTCTTCTGTTATTCCATTCTTTATTATTATGTTGGAATAACTTTGTTTATCTGATACCACATACATGGTGAAATTCTTCTATTATTTCCGTTCATTATTATTACGCCGGAATATCACATGCATGCGTTCGTGGGACTGAGTTCCATTATTTATTATTACATTGGAATAACTTTTATGCATGATCTATTGCATGCATGGTGATTTTTGTTGTTATTCATTTCTTTATTATTCTGTCGGAATATCCTGTCTGTGCGTTTACGTCGGACCTGGTTCCATTATTTATTATTTTGTCGGAATATCTTGTCTGTGCATTTACGCCGGACCTGGTTCTATTATTTATTATTCTGTTGGAATAACTTGTCTGTACGGTCTATCGTATGCATGGTGATTTCTGTTGTTATTCTATTCTTTATTATTTTGTTGGAATATCCTGTAGGTGCGTTTACGCAGGACCTGGTTCCATTATTTATTATTACATTTGGGAATAACACATGCATGCGATCTATTGCATACATGGTGAATCATACATTATTCCATTCTTTATTATTCTGTTGGAATAACTTGCATACATGTGGATTACCACATGCATGGTGAATGATCCTTTGTATTCATTCCTTATTAAATTGTGGAAATGATCTATTTACGTGGATTATGATGAAAGTCATAATAAAAGTATTGGACTGATGAAAATCATGGGTACATGTAGTATTAGTAAGTGTTATGATGAGTTATGTTAGTTATTATGTGAAAACATGAAAGTTTCTTAGAAATCACAAAGGGTTGAAAAATCAGATTTTGGTGAAAATAGAACATGAAATTCAATTGACCATATCTCCTATTATATTTCGAATTTTTGAGTGTGGTCAAGTCTTAGAGTTAGATCTATGAGTTTTCTAACTTATCCAAGTGGAATCACTGGAAAAGGTGTTGTAAATTTTCGTGTGGACTTATTTTAGCAAAGGAGTTAAACACTGGAAAATACCAAAAAGGTTACTGCCCAGAAGTTTAAAAGGGCATTTTTGGCCACTTTGTCTGTGAGAAAAAATTCGGCCTTTTGGGACATGGAAATATATGGTATAAAGTACCTCCTGTCCAAAAATGAGCTCATTCCGACTTAAAATGAGCAAGTTATGACCATTCAATATTTAGGTTTTTCTGACAAAAAATGCTATAACCGGAGTTCTATAACTCCGATGACCATGAAATTTAAACTGGAAGCTCACGTTAACATGTATAAGATCCTGCTAAGATTTGGGAATTTTTGGAGTTAAACTTGAGGTAGCTAATTTCTTAAGGAATTAATTAGAAATAGAATTTTGAAAAATAGTAAATGAATTTTTAAAATTCCGAGAAAAATATATGTTCAATATGGGACTATATTCTGCTAAATCCCGGAAAAGAAATATTTTTGGGACTTATTTGGTATTTTTCATGAAAATAATCTAGTTATGAGTAAATGAGTTAAATATGTTATGTGATGTAACAAAATTGAAAAATAGAATTTTGTGGCTTGGGAATCCTATATAGGGTATATGCAGATTTTTGATAAGGGATTTGATCATTGGTGATGAAATCTTACGAGTATGGAATTTTTGAATGATTAAAATGCATTATTTGATAAAGTGTAAACAATTGAAATAAATTGTTTATAAGTTTAAGAAGTGATTAAAATATTGTTATAATATTAATAATATTAGATTATGAGTTTATTAAGTGATTGATAATATTGGATAAATTTAAAGTCTTTAATATTTATCCTTGTTTTCGTTTGATTAATGCTTATTTCATTGTCATCATCCTCATACTTATATTATGATGAAAGTCATCTTTGGCTTACGTGCATAGATGGACTGTTGATTATTGGCTTTGCATTTGTATATCTTTGGCTTACGTGCATAGATGGACTGTTTATTATTGGCTTTACAGTTGTATATCTTTGGCTTACGTGCATAGATGGACTGTTGATTATTGGCTTTACAGTTGTATATCTTTGGCCTGTAGTGCAAAGATGGATTGTTGGTTATTGGTTTTATAGTTGTATATCTTTGGCCTGTAGTGCAAAGATGAACTGTTGGTTATTAGTTATACAGTTGTATATCTTTAGCCGTAGTGCAAAGATGAATTTATTAGTATCATTATGAGCAGGAATTGTGGTTTGGTATAACCATGATTTTGATGTTTCAAGTGAAGATAGGTGATGAAAATTATCTTCGTCTTGGGTGCGAAAAGGAATTCAGAATCACAATTATGATTATGAGTTATTCATATGATTGTGGACATGAATTTTTGATTGATGTTACAGGGATAAAACATTATTGGTAGACTTTTAACGTAGAGAAGATAATAGATCTGATGGTCTATTTGACTCTTTTAATGGATTGATCGTTTCGCTGCAACTATGGTTGAAAAGTTTTATCATCTACCATATGTTCTAAATCTCTGATTTATTATTGACGAAAGCTATTGATAATTAAATTATCTTTAGTTATGATATTCTTTACTGGGTTAGTTGTGCTCACCCTTTCGCTTCACAATTCCTTTCAGGTAATAAAAGTGTATTTGGGTTCGGCGGGGATAACGGGGGGAATAGAGCGGTGGTATATAATGTTGAGGTTCTCCCTAAATAGTATGGAAATAATTTTATTGAGAACTTTAGATAAGTGTGTCGTATTGTATATGTCATTTGATATTTAATTTTGGTGAACGGAATAGGGTGAGGTGAAACCAACTTTGGAAGGGTGTTTTGCCACTATCATACAAGATGTTTAATGACATACAATCTCGTGTTATCATAAGACAGGGTTGTGCACATCCACTTGCTGAGTATATCTACGAGCACTACCTATATGATCTTGGAGTTTATTTGAAATATAATTTTTACTTGGAGATAGTTATATGTCAAGAGAAGACTCACCATTGGAAGGAACATGGTAGTAATCTTTTCGTTTTTCTTTGGGGTCTATTGGGTCAACCAAGGATAATTCTTTGGACATATGATATCTATCATAACTTAAATTCATGGCCTCCTATGTACGAAGGTTTTCTTGAGCACTTCCTAAAGATTTTAATTTTTAAAGCAGTTATTGACTGTACTTTTACGTAAAGTACCTTTGTAAGGTGTGGTGGTCGAGGCACCATGAGTGTTACATAGATTTTGTATTGAAACTCGTAGCTTATCTGTTGTCGTACTCTGCATGAGAGTTCAACAGTTGTATAAATGAAGTTTGTATTTGATTTTTATAGAGTGATATCTGGCGACTCAAAATGGGTGATGTATACCTATTTTGGGGGCATCACACTTACTACTTGAGCGTTTAATATTGCAGCAAAACTTGCTACCGCACTGGCACTGAAATGCCTTGACAAGATCCTCATGATCATAAAAATCAATGCCATAATCCTGCAAGCATATCATATGTAGCTACTTAACAAAGGAAATGAATAAACAAATTAAAAAATTAAGAAGTACTTAAAGAACTAATAGATTTGCAGACAAAGAAATAGAAGCCTTACTTCTTGATGCTAGAAAAGTATTGAGGCATAAAAGTACACAAATTTTGCCACTTAGTATTTTGATCAATACCGGTTCTATAAAAATAAAATGTACTTATAGAATTAATAGATTACTGGCAAAAGCAGAGAGCGAATCCTAATTCAGATTAAAGAGTTATGAGGATCTCGAGAGGTCCTCGAAGTTGGTACCCTTTTGGAATTTGCCAATCCAATCTTCTTCACAAAGTAGTGAACTGGGCAAATAATTTCTATTGGTTAACGAAATTGATTAAAAGTCTATTGGTCATATCGCAACATAAATAAATATAAAACCATAAAAGCAGAATCTGTCGGATAGAAATATCTTTGAAGATGATTCAAACTCGAAAGATCGGGATTTGCCCACCCAATAAATTCCTTCCCATAAACCTTAACCTTATTAGCATCGTTGAATTCAACCCCAAAAGTATTCTCAAACAAACACTCTTGATACTTGGTCACAAAACTCCTATAACCTTTCGCATTCAAAAATTTGTCTTCAATTGCATCTCAACACTTACTCAAACTCGAACTTTCGACCCAATCTTCAATACCCACCAAACATCTTTCTCCTCCTCCTCATCATTTTCCTCTTCACCTTCTGATTCTTCAATTTTGGGGGTCTTGATGAAGGAATATGAAGTGACCTTATCAGATACAATCCATTTGGAATTGGGTGTGTTTCCACCAACGTGAAGATAGAGCTTCACGGCGGATGGATTTGAGATGGGTATTTGAGATTAAGGGCTTTAAGCTTGGCTTCTATTTCGGCTGACAAGGAGAGGCGGAGCTACAAGCAATGCGAGACAGAGACAGATGGGCCAATGAAGATTGAGACGGAAGAGAAGAGGGAGATTGAGACAGGAAGAAGTAGGAGAGTCGAGAGGCAAGAAGAAGTGAGGAATCGGGAATGGAAGAGGCGGGGGCAAGGGCAAGGGCAAAATGCATAAAGATCTGGACTAGGAATATTAAGTATACATACAATAACAATAATAATAATAATAATAATAATAATAATAACAACAATAACAATAGTAGTAATAATAATATTAGTAGTACTAATAATAATAATAATAATAATAATAATAATAATAATAATAATAATATTAGTAGTAATAATAATAATAATAACAATGGTAATAATAATAATAATAATAGTACTACTACTACTACTACTACTACTACTACTACTACTACTACTACTACTACTACTAATAATAATAATAATAATAATAACAACGGTATAATAATAATAATAATAATAATAATAATAATAATAATAATAATAGTGCTGATGATGATGGTGGTGATGATGATGATGACGATGCTAGTAGTAGTAGTAGTAGTAGTAGTAGTAGTAGTAGTAGTAGATGATGATGATGATGATGATGATGATGATGACGACGATGCTAGTATAGTAGTAGTAGTAGTAGTAGTAGTAGTAGTAGTACTATTATTTAGTCTTATTATTATTGTTATTTTATTATTATTATTATTATTATTGTTGTTGTTGTTGTTGTTGTTGTTGTTGGTACTACTATTATTATTGTTATTGTTATTTTGTTGTTATTATTAGTGGTGGTGGTGGTGGTGGTGGTCTTAGTAGTGGTGGTAGTGGTGGTGGTGGCGGCGGCGGCTACTAGTACTAGTAGGAGTAGGAGTAGTAGTAGTAGTAGTAGTAGTAGTAGTAGTGGCGGTGGTGGTGGTGGTGGCGGCGGCGGCGGCGGCTACTACTACTACTAGTAGTAGTAGTAGTAGTAGTAGTAGTAGTCACGGTGATGGTGGTGGTGGTGGTGGCTACTAGTCGTGGTGGTGGTGGTGGTGCTATTATTATTATTATTATTATTATTATTATTATTATTATTATTATTATTGTTATTATTATTAGTACTGTTATTATTATTATGACTATTATTATTATTATTATTATTATTATTATTATTATTATTATTATTATCACGCAATTAGTTATGTACATTTATGTAAGTACGTAACAAATCTAAGGAAAGGAGATCTGTTTTAATTTAGGTGAAATGATTTTTTCAATTATAAATACTATTCCTTGCAAAATAATAGTAACTAGGCCCATGTGCTTGGGTGGTCATTGGATCAATATTTCAAATTAGAAGTATTGGGTTTGAATTTGTGCATCAACATATTTTTGAAATAAAAATTTATTATTATTATTATTATTATTATTATTACTATTATTATTATTATTATTATTATCACGCAATTAGTTATGTACATTTATGCATGTACGTAACAAATCTAAGGATAATTTGGAGGAAATGATTTGTTCAGTTATAAATACTATTCCTAGCAAAATAATAGTAATTAGACCCATGTGCTTGGGTGGTCATTGGATCAATTTTCCAAACTAGAGGTCTTGTGTTTGAATCTATGCATCAACACATTTTTTGGGATAGAGTTTAATATTCGCCACGTCAGTCCGTCCACGTGTAAAATAAAATAAAAAATTATTATTATGACTATTATTATTATTATTACTACTATTATTATTATTAGTATTATTACTACTATTATTATTATTAGTACTATTATTATTACTATTATTAGTAGTAGTGTTATTATTATTATTATTAGTACTTCTATTACTACTACTGCTGCTGCTGCTATTATTATTATTATTGTTATTATTATTATTATTATTATTATTATTGTTATTATTATTATTATTATTATTATTATTATTATTATTATTATTATTATTACTATTATTATTTAAGGCAACATTTTAATAGTCGTTGCAAAAAGTTCTATAAAATATGTAACGAAAATAAAAATTGTTGCAAATGAATGTAGTCCATATTAGGCAACGAAATATAGCAACAAAAAAACTTTCGTTGCCAACGATGAAGAGAAATCAAGTGGTTAAAAATTTTGCAACGAATTTCTAACGAATTTTGTTTCCAAATTTTGCAACTACTTATGAATTTCGTTGCAAAAAGTGAAATGCTAACACAATCTGCAATGAAGGACAAGTTTTGTTGCTAAACATACACTTTTAGCAACGACTTTATAAGTCGTTGCCTGAAAAATTGTTGCCCCCATTTTTAGCAACAAAAAATTTTTTCGTTGCCCACGATGACGGGAAAGCAAGTGGCCGAAAATTTTGCAACGAATTTCTAACGATATTTTTTTTCCGCCAATGAATTAGCAACGAAATTTTGCAACGACTTATGAATTTCGTTGCAAAAAGTGAAAGCCTGACACAATCTGCAACGAAGGACAAATTTCGTTGCTAAACATATACTTTTAGTAATGACTTATAAAGTCGTTGCCCAAAAAATCGTTGTTAAAGGCCCATTTTTTTGTAGTGTAGACAGAGTGAACGATAACATCGTTCTTGCATGTAGTATTGATCAGTATAGGGTACAATGAAATTTGATCAACCCGTGTGCCGTAAGTTATGACGTTTCTACGATAAAGTTACATTTAACCTTTTCAAAATGAAAACAATGTTCATAGTATTTCCCTTAACCCTATTTATAGTCGAGTCGTAGTTTCAAAAATTTGAAAGAGGGTTGTTATGTTATTATTATCGGTTCAGATTACTTCACAACTATTGAATTGTTGTAGAAGGGTAGTATAAAGAAAATATTTAAATTCTTTCAGCTTATATATATATATATATAATTGTTATTACTTGCTGGGCATTTAAATGCTCATCCTTGCTTAATTTAAATGTTTTTTTACTAAGTATAAACAACTTTGAAGGCTGCTTTAGAAACAAGGGAAAGGGAAAGGTTGTCTTTAGAATGATTTCAATGTTATCTTATGTAATAGTTTAATATTATTAAGACAACGTTATATATTTATTATCATGTATTGTAAGGAATGATTAAAGGTTACGTACTTGGGAGCTAGACTCTGATAATTATGTAAATTAAGTTTAATAATTATATTATTGTTATTATTATTAGTATTATTTCGCTCATAGAAATGGTATCGTGAAGCACCAAATTCGGGTTTCAAGTACCTGGATTCGAGGGCTTTACAGGTTGGTATCATAGCTATAAGCATGAATTTACGAAGAGCCCCGAGCCTCTCGCTGGTGACTTCCTTGTGTGGAATGCACCGAAGCTAAACTCTCCGTAGGGGATGCCGATTCAGTCGGTGGCAAGCTGATAGGTACCCTTGTAAGGTGCTATGGTTGGAAGCACCATGAAAGTTACAAGTTGGTATTAGAGCTAGAAGCATAAATTTGTGAAGAGCTCCGAGCCTCTCACTGGTGACTTCCTTGTGTGGAATGTATCGAAGCCAGACTCTCCGTAGGGGACGCCAATTCAGTCGGTGACAAGCTGATAGGTACCCTTGTAAGGTGTTATGGTTGGAAGCACCATGAAAGTTACAGGTTGGTATCTGAGCTTTAGGGTTAGAAACCTTAGGTGGGATAGACCTTAGGCTATAACCTTAGAACAGAGGGAAACGTTGAAAATATAAATAACTTATATAGAGTTTATAAAGAGATGAATTGACTAAATTCATCGTTAAACAAAATCAAAGATAACTTATATAAAACTATTATTTGCTGTGTGTATATACTATATGCTAATCAGGATAATTTATGTGTGTAGATGTCTGGTGGAAAAGGTTTGTTATATGCTTATAACACGAAGAAGGATCAAATCCATACCCCCGAGCTAATATCGAAGCCAATAGCTGAAATAGAGGCTCACAATGAAAACAACTCAGACGACGTGGTTATTATAGAAAATGTAGTACCAGATCCAGATATGGTAGAGCTGACAGATAGTGATTCGGACACTAAAGTTGAAGCTGAACAAGCATCAACAGAGGTGCAGGATCTGAGGAACAAGGTTTCTTCTCTGAAAAAAGTTGTGGGAAATAGAAAAGCTATTAAATAGTCAACTGCGTCAGGCGTTAATAAAAACAATGGAAGAACAAGATAAGCTTAAATCCAAATTGATCAGATGGGAGCCACAAGCAACACATCGTAATATGCATTCCAAAGCAAGAAGGGGAAAAGAAAGATAGAAGACCATGACTTAGGAATAACCGATAAGAAGAAAGGGAAAAGAATATGTTACCTTTGTGGCTATGAGGGACATACCACTCTGTATTGTCCCGACTATAAATTAGGAGCATGTTTTATCTATGGGATAGAAGGTCATCAGGCAAAATGTTGTCCAAGAAAAAGGCGTAGTGAATAGGTTGTATATGTAAGACCCCAACTTATTATAAATGAAATTAAATTTCCTCTATTTATTATTTTGAAATAGTAAGGGTTAATTTGATTAATGTGGTTAGTTATGGGTAAAATGCGCAAATATTTCAAATAAACAAGTGGTTATAAAATATTCATTATTGTCGGGGAATATTCGTTTGGTCATGGAATATTCTTACTGTCGGGGAATATTTAAATGCAATAGCCTTGTGTGGGCCCCATAACGGAAAGCGATTGGATGAAGAAAACGATAAGTATAAGTTGTTTATAAATAACAGCGTTGTTGTTATCATTAATACTGTTGAAATACTTGCGGTTAAAAAAACACGATGGCACGTGGTATTGCACCAATTATTGATTCTTACGTAAGAAGGCACTACTTAATAATTGTTATAGTAATTACTGTTCAATATTTTATTTTATTGATTCAATAATTGCTACGTTGATATTTTATATTATTGTTGTTTCAATAATTATCACTACACAGTATTTTCCATTAACTGAGACAATAATTCATATTATTTGAATAATATTATTAGATAACATTATTGGCAATGTCTAGAAAGTTCTGTCTAAGGAGAGGTTTGGTCACCTAATTGCGGCGCTTGAGAAGGAGAAATCCTTATTGGAAAGCCCCCTCTTTCCTGGGAACGGCCTGGTTGCTAGTGTTGTGATTCTATAATATTATATGTAAATAATTAATTATTGATTTATATGATAAGAAAAATATTAATTTTATGTGGATATAGATGGAGAAAATTTTAAAGTGATAATTGTTGAAAAAAATGATATTTATCTTTTACGATAAAATAATTCATTTATGTAAGACCCCAACTTTTATGAATAAAATGAATTTTTATAAATATTATTTTGAATATTATGGAATAAATTTGATATAATGTTATAGTTGCGGGTAATATTTATAAATTTTGCAAAAGCATGCAAGTTGTTATATAATATTCGATTGGTGGGGGAATATTAAATGCGACGGCACAATCATTAGTGGACCCCTAATAATGTAATTATTGTCGGATTGAGAAAGCGACAAAAATATTTTTTATGAAAATAACGACGGAAGTTTTACCGTTGATCTTGTTGAACTACTCGGTAGTAAAAAAGTACAAAGATGTCTGGCGTGGTTGCATAGTAGCACACGGGATTGATTATTAATGCTTATGTGAGAAGTCACTCGGTTTGATTCAATTATTGTCAATATTTTATATGTTATTAAATCAATAATTGAGATGACGAAGTTGTTAATATTATTATTTGCATTATTAACGATGTCAGAAGTTACGCCGAGGAGAGGTTTGGTCACCTAATTGCGCGCCAATAGGAAAAATCCTTATTGGAAAGCCCCTTTTCTGAGGAGCGATTCGGTCGATTAATAGTGTGAATAATAATAATGATGATGACATTTTTTTTATTCGTATTATTAACATAATAAAACAGAAAAACTTTTTATATAAAACAGAATAATTTTATAAAGTTATTCGTTTTATTAGGCTAATAGTAAAATCATTTTATATAAAACAGAATACTTTTATAAAGTTATCTGTGTTATTAGACAATAATTAGAATATATTATATTTTATTATGCATAATGTTTGCATAGTGCTTGCATAGTGTTTGCATAGTAAAATCTTTTTAAAAGTTATTCGTTTTATTAGATTATAAATAGAATATATTATATTTTATTTAAAAGATTTTGCTTTAAATATGGACCATCCGATTAAAGTAAATCAATCTAGACCGTTCATGGATTGGTTACTATTCATTCCATTCTTCTATAAATAGAAGCTCATTCCTTCATTATTTCTTACTTAATTCATTGAAACTCTGAGAGAGAAACTATAGAGAGAAAGAAGAAAAGTATTATTACGCTTCTTCACTCTCGATATCAAGTTTCTTTTACGGTAAGGGGTATTATTTCTTTTGTATTCATGAAGAGAACTTCTATTATTCCATCTTTATTATTACGTTAGAATAACTTTTGTTTACTGTGAGCTACCCTATACTTGGTGAAATTCTTACGTATTCCATTCTTTATTATTCTATTGGAATATCTTGTGCATGCTTTTACTGTAGGACACGGTTTAAAATCTTTATTATTCATTGGAACATCCAGTTGGTGTGAATTTCACACGACACTCGGTTCCGTCATTTAGTATTCTGTTGGAATAACCTGTCTATACAAAGTACCACATGCATAGTAATTTCTGTTATATTCCATTCTTTATTATTACATTGGAATATCATCAGCCGGCTTGCATGCGTATTACGCTTTGACACAGTTCCGTTATTTATTATTACGATGGAATAACTTTGTCTATCGCTAAGTACCGCATGGATGGTGATTTCTTTTGTTATTCCATTCTTTATTGTACTCAGTTGGTTAAAGTTTTGACTTCTACACTCCATGAAATTAGTGGAATATTCTTGATATTTGCGCTTCATCCAGTATCTTTTCATGGAAATATTCTTCTGAGCATTTTTGAATTTTACTTTACAAAGAAGTATCATGTTGATAATTTGGACGTTATTAGTTCCTGAATAAATTAATTCTTGAACTTATTTTATTGAATTCTTATATCATTGTCATCATCCTCATGTTTATATTATTTTTGAAAGTCATCTGTAGCCTGTAGTGCATAGATGAACTTGGTATGATTATGACCAGGGATTATTCGGTGTAATCACGTAGTAATGTTACAAATGATGTGGTAAAAGTCCTCATTGGCCCGAAGTGCATTGATGGATGATTGTTGGCATGATCATGACCATTGATGAATACACAAATATCCTTGGCCCGTAGTGCATGGATAATTTTGGTCGTGACCTAATGAATATCCTTGGTCGTAGTGCGGGGATGATGTGGATTATTTATTAAGTTGAGTCTCGTGATAAAAGTGATGAAAAACCTTTTAAATTATAAAAGATAGTAGATTTTATTCTCTACTTGACTCTTTTAATGGATTGCATGTTCATTATGAGTTAAACTTGATGTCTATTGTATTTTATCTATTTAACACTGTTGAGTACTAATGATAATTTATTCTGCATTATCTTAGTCATAATATTTCATACTGGGCTAGTTGAGCTCACCCTTTCTTTCATTGTTCTCTTCAGGAAATGAGAACGTAGCCGGGACTAGTCGGGGAACGGAGTGATGGTCCGAGATGGTGTCTTAGTAGTCCTCACTATTCTGTTAAATAGTGTGATAATAAATATAATGAGGACTAAATTGAGTGTGGATATTGTCTAGATGACAATATTTGTATTAAAACTCACATCATGTATTTTGTTGTACTTTATACGACTGTTGTATAATCAAGTTATATTTGAATTTAGTACCATGTATTTGGCGACTCAAGATGGGTGATGTATACCTATTTTGGGGTTGTCATAATTTAAATATATTATTATATTATAATAATATAATAATGGTGATATTTTTACAATGAATGTGTGATATATGAATAAATGAGGAAGAGTCTTTTTGTTACAAAAAATATTAAAAACATGTTAAACATGTCGGTGGACCCCATTTCTTGACTGAAATTTGATTATAGCACGCGCAAAAATCGCTTTGTTTGTGGATTTCATCAACCACCTTGGAATTTGGAAAAACTTAAACTTACAAAGTCAGAGAGAATTGAATTTCTTATGGAATGGACATAAGATTTGAATTTTTCTGATAAAAGGGCTATTTATTATGAATTATTGAAGTTTCAGAATATTGGTCTGAATTGATTTTTGGGTTATAAAATAGTTTTTTCATGAAAAACGTTTTTTGGTGGGTGAATGTGCTAGATTTTGATGTGATAGGCTAAGGAAAATTTAATTAAAAATAATAATATTTTATTAAATTTTCTGCTTTGGTGTTCTAAGCATTTTCTTATAAATAGGGTGCTTAGGTTAGAATTGAAAATCACACCAGAAACTAAAGATTTCTCTCTCTATATTATCAAGCGTATTCTTGTGAGTATTTTGATACTTTGAGTGTTGCTATACGGTGCAAGTTCCCTTCAGCACTATATCCAGTATTCCAGTCAGAAGTACTGTCTTTTCGAGGTAAGGTATGTTATTTTTTTTATAAATGATATTATTTCTTTCAATATCATTATGCCGAAATATTGGTAAGATTTTTCTTGTGAAATTTTTGTCTTTCAGTGTCGGGGTTACTATTCACGTATATGACACTATTCACGTATACGACACTATTCACGAATACGGCACTACTCACAGAAAAATTAAATTTTCATTTTTGTCCAAAATATCTATTATAGATACTAACTTTGATTGTATCCATGTTTTGATCATTCTTGAATTTTACTTTACTATGGTTATTTATGAAGTATTTTTGAACTTGGACTGCTTAAAGTACGAATCCTTATTATTTGTTCTTTTGTTTCACTAGATTCGTTTTCTTTAAAATATTTTTCATCATCTTCAGTCCTAAATGATGATATTACTAAATATCTTTGGTCTGTAGTGCAAAGATGGTTGATTTTCTTATGAATATCTTTGGCCCGTAGTGCAAAGATGTACAGGTGTTGAGATGAACATGACCAACTGATGAATATCTTTGGCCTGTAGTGCAAAGATGAATATTTGATTCAAGATGTTTATTGATTGATGTTACAGGGATAAAATATTGATGAAAAACTTTTAAATTTATAGAAGAAAGTAGATTTCATTCTCTACGTAACTCTTCTAATGAATTATTATTTCTGCTGCGAATATTGATTTAAAACTTGTTGTTTATTGTATTCTATCAGATTTTTCCCCGTTGAGGACTAACGATAATTTGTTCTATATTATCTTAGTCATAACATTCTTTACTCGGCTAGTTGAGCTCACCCTTTTCCTTTTTGTTCCATTTTTCTTCTCAGGAGGTGAGAATGTAGCGAGTACTAGTCGGGGTATGGAATGAAGGTTCTAGAAAGTCATTTATGTAGTCCTTACTATTTTGTAAAATAGTGTATCAATAATTGTAATAAGGACTTATTTGAGTGTTGATACTGTCTAGAAGACAATATTTGTTTTAAACTCACAGTTTATGTGTTATCTTATTTTGCACGACAATTGTATTAATAAAGTTGTAGTTGTTTCTATACCATGTATTTGGCGACTCAGAATGGGTGTTGTATACCTATTTTGGGGGCATCAAAGTTGGTATCAGAGCTTAGGGATATGATCTCTGGCGGAGATCGGGAAATAGAACTAGGAGGGGAGAGACAAGTAAATCCTTCGCTAGTGTGTCCTACCTAAGCTTATTTGTTGGTTGGTCAGAATATAGGGATATTATGTGATATCATTTCTTTAATTAACCCTTGTTTTATGGCAGTATTTAAGAATAGCGACTGAGAATGTTAACAGTGGAGTAAATGAGACCGTGGAGACACCTTTACCCACCAATGAGGAAAACGTGCAATAGGCCGGCAATGTTCCTCCTGTAAACAACACCACTGATCAGACGATTAACGATGGAATGTTTAGAAGCTTTTTACAGTTCATGTAAAATTAAACGAAGGAGACTCGTGTACAAAATACAGGTGGAAATGATAGCAACGCACGGTTTGTCACAGCCAAGCAGTTCAAAGAGTTGGGACCACTAGAATTCTGGGGAAAGCCGGATCCGATTAAGGCAAAAACTTGGGTCAAGCAAATTACCAAGATATTCGATATCTTGGGATGCACAGAGGAACAGAAGGTTCCATTCGGCACCTTTATGTTCCGTAACGAGGCAGATTACTGGTGGAAATCTGTGAAGCGTACCCATCTAGCCGCACTCAGTATGTCTTGGGAAACGTTTCAAAAACTGTTCAATGACAAGTACTTTCCTGAAAGTATTCGTCATATGAAGGAGTTAGAGTTTATTAGACTAGAGTAGAACAACATGACGGTGTCCTAGTACAAGACGAAGTTCGCGGAGTTATCCAGGTTTGCACCTCATTTGGTGGAGAATGAGGAACGTATGACCCAGATGTTTCTGAGAGATTTGAAACCCGACATACGTCAATATCTCATTTCTCATAAGTTTTCTCTATATTCAGATGTTGTCAACATGGCTCAATTATTCGAGCGAGATAACGAGTATGTTTAACCAAGGGACCACAACCAGGGTCATACCGGTGACAACAGTCATCGGAATAACGATAACCAGCGGGGAAAGAAAAATACGGACAAAAGCGGTAACCACTCTGGTGGTAATCATGGCCATAAAAATAGAAGAAGCAAGTCGGGGGAGATTTTAAAAAGAGGAGATTCAACAATGACAATGTGAAGACATCAACACTAGCAGCAAATGGTTCTAAGGGAGGGGAACGACCACCAATCGTATGCTATAAATGTGGAAAAGAGGGACATATCAGCCCAAACTGTCCACAACAGTTCAAGGTATGTTATAATTGTGGAAAGGAAGGACATATCGCTCGAGATTGTACGATAAAAAAACCAAGTCCAGCGGGGATGGTGACTTAAAAGGTTGTCCCAGAAAAGTCAAAGTAAACGGTTTTTGGAAGAGCGTTTGTCGTGACTGGTCAAAATGCGAGGAACCCAAACGAGGAGATCACGGGTAAGCTAATCATAAATTCTTGCGAAGTTTATACCTTACTAGATACTGGTGCTACCCATTCATTTATCTCTCCTGCTTGTGCTCAATGTTTAAACTTGATTCCAGAGAAATTAGACTTTGACTTATCTGTGGAGACTCCGTTAGGAGAAACTTTCATTACATCCACTGTTTATAAATCTTGTTTGATCCAAGTTGGCACCATCACATTACCTGTTGATCTTATCTCTTTAAAGATACTTGTTTTTGATGTGATTTTAGGGATTGATTGGTTAACTACTCATCATTCCAAAATTGATTATTTTCGTAAGGTTGTTAGTTTTCATATTCCTAACCAACCTGTTGTACGAATTCAAGCAACTAAACCACTAAAATCAATCACTGTCATATCAAGTCATAAAGCTATTCGTTTATTGAAAAATGGATGTCAAGCTTTCTTAGCCCATGTTATGGATTTGAATAAAGACACGTCAGATTTGAATAATATTTCTGTTGTTAGTGAGTTTCCTAACGTATTTCCTGAAGAACTTCTCGTTCTACCTCCAGAACGTGAAGTTGAATTCTTTATTGATCTTGAACTTGGTACAAAGCCCATTTCTAAAACCCCATATCGAATGGCTCCTATTGAACTTCAGGAGTTAGAAGTCCAACTGTAGGAGTTGTTGGACATTGGTTTCATTCGTCTTAGTACATCTCCTTGGGGTGCTCCTGTTTTATTTGTAAAGAAGAAAGACGGGAGTATGCGACTTTGTATTGACTATCGAGAATTAAACCATGTCACCATCAAGAATAGGTATCCGTTACCTCGCATTGATGACATGTTTGACCAGTTGCAAGGAGCACAATTCTTTTCAAAGATCGATCTTCGTTCTGGATATCATCAGCTGAAGATTAGAACTGAGGATATTCCAAAGACTGACTTCAGAACTCGGTACGGGCATTATGAATTCTTAGTCATATCTTTTGGAATGACTAATGCTCTTGCGACTTTCATGGATATGATGAACCGAGTATTCAAGGAATATTTGGATCAGTTTGTTGTTGTCTTTATTGATGACATCCTCATATATTCCAAAAGTCATGAAGATCATAAGCACCATTTGAAGCTGGTACTCCAAAGGCTTCGTGAAAATAAGTTATATGCCAAGTTGAAGAAATGCGAGTTCTGGCTTGAGGAAGTAGCATTCCTTGGGCACGTGGTGTCAAAACATGGAGTATCTGTTGACCCGATGAAGATTGAAGCAATACAAAGTTGGGAGAAACCAAAGTCAGTGACCGAAGTACGTAGCTTTCTGGGCTTAGCTGGTTATTATCGGAGATTCGTGGAAGGATTTTCTCGAATAGCTACTCCGTTAACTTAGCTGACTCAGAAGGATACAAAATTCATATGGAGCGAGGAATGCGAGAAGAGTTTTCAAGAGCTTAAGAGGAGACTCATTTCGGCACCTGTTCTGACAATACCATTTGGTTCGGATTAATTTGTTATCTACAGCGACGCTTTAGGCAAAGGGTTAGGATGTGTTCTCATGAAACATGGGAAATTCATAGCCTGTGCCTCGTGACAACTTAAAGAATATGAGAGGAATTATCCTACTCATGATCTAGAGTTAGCGAAATGTTGCCGCTTAAAGATCTAGAGGAACTATCTATATGGGGAGAAAGTGGAGATATATTCAGACCATAAAAGCCTCAAATATTTCTTCATCCAAAAGGAACTCAATATGCGACAATGACGTTAGCTCGAGCTGTTAAAAGATTACGACCACACCATTCAATACCATCCTTGAAAAGCGAACGTGGTAGCTGACGCGTTGAGGAAAAGATCATATGCGGGAACGAGTGTGATGTTGTCAACACAAACGCCCATTTTGTGTGATTTACAAAAGATGAAGATAGAATTCAAGACTCCGGGGACCCATGCGATGATGTCAAGTATACGCATAGAGCCGAATTTAATCAAAAAAGTTAAAGTTGCTCAAGCCACAGACCAGGAGCTGTTGCATATGAAGAAGAAAATACAAGAAGGTGCTATTCCAGAAGTAAGAATCGATGAAGAAGGAATACTTTGAGTCCACTCCAGACTTTGTGTTCCTAACGACTCTGATTTGAAGTGCAAGATTATGATGGAGGCACACAATACACCATTTGCAATCCATCCTGGAAGTACCAAAATATATCGTAATCTTCGACATACATTTTGGTGGAACAATATGAAGAGAGAGATTGTGAAGTTTATCTCGATGTATTTAACTTGTCAATGTGTAAAGGCGGATCATCAAGTGCCTAAGGGTCCATTGCAACCACTTGAGATTCCAAAATAGAAGTGGGAAAACATTACCATGAATTTCGTTACGGGTCTTCCCACGGTTTCTCAAGGCATAAATGCTATTTGGGTTATTGTTGATAGATTAACCAAGTCTGCTCATTTCTTGCCGATACGAGAGACTTATCCCCTTGAACATCTTGCTCGTATGTACGTAAATGAGATTGTGAGATTGCATGGCATGCCAGTATCCATAGTTTTGGATCGTGACCCAAGATTCACTTCACGATTTTGGGTTAGCTTGCAAAAAGCTATGGACACAGATTTACGATTCCGTTCGGCATACCATCCTCAAATGGACGAACAATCAGAGAGGACTATTCAAACTCTTGAAGATCTATTAAGACTCTGTGTCCTAGAATTCAAAGGGAGTTGGGATAAGTATTTACTATTGGTGGAATTCTCCTACAACAACAGTTATCAGGCAAGTATAGGTGTGGCTCCATTCGAAGCATTATATGGATGAAAGTGTCGCTCTCCAGTATGTTGGGATGAGGTGGGTGAAGCAACATTGTTGGGACCAGAGTTGGTACGTATGACTACGGAAAAGATCCAAATGATTCGACAACGTATACAAACAGCACATGATCGACAAAAGAGTTATGCGGATATTCATCGAAAGGACGTGGAATTTAGTATTGGGGATCATGTATTGTTGTGAGTTGCTCCATGGAAGGGAGTTATAAGATTTGGAAAGAGAGGAAAGCTCAATCCACGATTTATTGGTCCATTTTAGATTCTTGACCGAGTAGGAAATGTGGCCTATAGACTCGCGTTACCTCCAAGTATGTCTCGTGTTCATAATGTTTTTCACATATCTGTGCTACGTAAATATGTGAAAGACCCGAACCACATTATTGAGTTAGAACCAGACGAGATAGCCGAAGACTTAACGTACGAGGAGGTACATGTCAAGATCTTTGATAGGAAAGAGCATGTCTTATGTACAAAGGTCATACCACAAAGTCAAAGTTTTGTGGAGGAACCATGCTATTGAGGAAATGACCTGGGAGTTAGAAACAGAAATGAAAGCGAGGTATCCTTACCTTTTCGAAAAACCAGGTACGTACGTTAATTTCGAGGACGAAATTTCATAAGGAGGGGAGGTTGTAAAACCCCAACTTATTATAAATGAAATTAAATTTCCTTTATTTATTATTTTGAAATAGTAAGGGTTGATTTGATTAATGTGGTTAGTTATGGGTAAAATGCGTAAATATTTCAAATAAACAAGTGGTTATAAAATATTCATTGTTGTCGGGGAATATTCATTTGGTCGTGGAATATTCTTACTGTCGGGGAATATTCGTACGACGACGCAGCCTTGTGTGGGCCCCATAACGGAAAACGATTGGATGAAGAAAACGACAAGTATAAGTTGTTTATAAATAACGGCGTAGTTGTTACCGTTAATACTGTTGAAATACTCGGTGGTTAAAACACAGTAGCACATGGTATTGCACCAATTATTGATTCTTACGTAAGAAGACACTACTTAATAATTGTTATAGTAATTACTGTTCAATATTTTATTTTATTGATTCAATAATTGCTACGTTGATATTTTATATTATTGTTGTTTCAATAATTGTCACTACACAGTATTTTCCATTAACGGAGCAATAATTCATATTATTTGAATAATATTATTAGATAACATTATTGGCAATATCTAGAAAGTTCTGTCTAAGGAGAGGTGTGGTCACCTAATTGCGCGCTAGTAAGGAGAAATCCTTATTGGAAAGCCCCCTCTTTCCTGGGAACGACCTGGTTGCCAATGTTGTGATTTTGTAATATTATTTGTGAATAATTAATTATTGATTTATATGATAAGAAATATATTAATTTTATGTGGATATAGATGGAGAAAATTTTAAAGTGACAATTGTTGAAGAATTGATATTTTATCTTTTCTGATAAAATAATTTATTTAAATATATTATTATATTATAATAATATAATAATGGTGATATTTTTACAATGAATGTGTGATATATGAATAAATGAGGAGAAAGAGTATTTTTGTTACAAAAAATATTAAAAACATGTTAAATATGTCGGTGGACTCCATTTCTTGACTGAAATTTGATTATAGCCTGTAAAATCGTCCGTTTGTGGATTTCAGTCAACTTCTGCTTGAAATTTGGAAAAACTTAAACTTACAAAGTTGTAGAGAATTGAATTTCCTATGGAATGGACATAAGATTCGAATTTTTCTGATAAAGGGCTATTTATTATGAATTATTGAAGTTCCGGAATATTGGTCTGAATTGATTTTTGGGTTATAAAATAGTTTTTTCATGAAAAACTTTTTTTGGTGGGTGAATGTGCTAGATTTTGATGTGGTAGGCTAAGGAAAATTTAATTAAAAATAATAATATTTTATTAAATTTTCTGCTTTGGTGTTCTAAGCATTTTCTTATAAATAGGTTGCTTAAGTTAGAATTGAAAATCACACCAGAAACTAAAGATTTCTCTCTATATTATCGAGCGTATTCTTGTGAGTATTTTGATACTTTGAGTGTTTCTATACTGAGTGCAAGTTCCTTCAAAGACTATATCCAAAGATACTAGTAAGAAATCTTTGTCTTTTCGAGGTAAGGGATGTTATTTTTTTTATAAATGATATTATTTCTTTCAATATCATTATGCCGAAATATTGATAAGATTTTTCTTGTGAAATTCTTGTCTTTTAGTGTCGGAGTTACTATTCACATATACGGCACTATTCACATATATGACACTATTCACGAATACGACACTATTCACAGAAAAATTAAATTTTCGTTTTTGTCCAAAATATCTATTATGGATATTAACTTATATTGTATCCATGTTTTGATCATTCTTGAATTTTACTTCACTATGGTTTTTTATAAAGTATTTTTGAACTTGGACTGTTTAAAGTACGAATCTTTATTATTTGTTATTTTGTTTCACTGGATTCGTTTTCTTTAAAATATTTTTCATCATCATCAGTCCTAAATGATGATATTACTGAATATCTTTGGTCTGTAGTGCAAAGATGGTTGATTTTCTTATGAATATCTTTGGTCCGTAGTGCAAAGATGTACAGGTGTTGAGATGAACATGACCAACTGATGAATATCTTTGGCCTGTAGTGCAAAGATGAATATTTGATTCAAGATGTTTATTAATTGATGTTACAGGGATAAAATATTGATGAAAAACTTTTAAATTCATAAAAGAAAGTAGATTTCAATCTCTACGTAACTCTTCTAATGAATTATTATTTCCGCTGCGAATATTGATTTAAAACTTGTTGTCTATTGTATTCTATCAGATTTTTTTCTGTTGAGGACTAACGATAATTTGTTCTATATTATCTTAGTCATAACATTCTTTACTGGGGTAGTTGAGCTCACCCTTTTCCTTTTTGTTCTATTTTTCTTCTCAGGAGGCGAGAATGTAGCGAGTACTAGTCGGGGTATGGAATGAAGGGTCTAGAAAGTCATTTCAGTAGTCCTCACTATTTTGTAAAATAGTGTATCAATAATTGTAATGAGGACTTATTTGGGTGTTGATATTGTCTAGAAAATAATATTTGTTTTAAACTCACAGTTTATGTGTTGCCTATTTTTTTTTTTAATTTTATGGAATTTCGAATTGATTTGGGTATTTTTGAAACTCTTAACTATTTTAGGGATCTAATGTGTGAAAAATTGGGGATTGAAATTGTGTTTTGGAAAATTAACTCATCGAGATGTAAATTATATAATATTTTGGAACATCTAATTGATTTGGAAGGTGAGTTTAGTTTTAAATTGAATTGGGTATATATTTTTGCTTGGTATAGTTATGGAAGAATATTGGATAGTAGTGAAACAATGTGCACTTAAGGTGCACTTAAAATATGTAAATGTCTTCAACCCACGATCCATTTTACATTGTAAAGGAGGAGATTCAAGATTCTGCAAGTTCATTCCAAATTCCTACTATTTCAAACATTAACTTTTAAATTGAAAGGTTTAATCTATAGAGTGGTGCGTCACATTAAGGGCCTAAAGGCATGAAAACTGCAAATTACTGTATGTTATTCTTAGATTTCAAAAATAAGAGAGGAAATTTCTACTTTATTCTCTCGTTCAGTTTCTAGTCTTGAAAACCAAAAACACTAGCCCAATTAATTTTTTTAATTTTTTGGCTGGATTGAGCACCATTTTTCCATTCTAAAAGCTACTATATAAAGCCTATTTGCTTCGGTTGCTGGTGTCATTTGTTTCCTTGGCACAGTCTCTGTATAATATGCTAAATGATGTTCTCTCCTTTTTTATTTTATTTTATTACATTAGGTTATGTTTTCAGTGTACTGTTGGACATTATAGGCATTGCCATTTTTGCATACAATTGCACACATGTTAAAGTTTAACTTGCTACATAAATATCAACATTTTTGCTTTAGGCATTGCCCCATACATTGTTAGACTCATTATATCTTTGAATTCATGAATTCGTTTCTGCATTCATGATTTTTTATGTCTGGTTTGGTGGAACTCATTTTAACAGAATGAAGGTCACTTATTTGAGGTATATGTGTTTAATTCTAAGCTGTTAAAGCTCGTGCTATCTGCATGTGACTGACTTAGAGCAAAATACTATTAGTTTTTTCACTTGTGTTTCTGTCGTACTTTCTCTCCCTTCTTGTTTTTCTACTTTTGATTATAGATGTTTCCTTTATACAATAGTTTTTTTGAGTTCTTGATATATCTTTGCCCTTGTAGTTTCCAGCAGATAAATAATTTTGTTTAGTACTTACGTAATATTTGCTGTATTTGTACCTATTATACTGTTAAAAGCTCTTTCAGCATGCGAAGAAAAGTATGACAAGGACTCTGAATGTAGAGGAGAAGTAGAGGAGGCTATTTCATGGTACAATAGGGTCCTCGGTTTCTGAATTGAGTGTGGACACGGTGAGTTTACTTCTCTCCTCTGGTGATCTATCTATTTTGGGGAATATTTCTTATTATTTTCTTGTTTCTATAGGAATAAAATTCATATTTACTGATATCAATGTGAAGAATCCGAAGGAAGAATTTTCGTTCACAATTCGTCATGAGAATGATATATACTCTCATAAGTATAGTATCTTCTATTTATTAGTCAATATTTAACCTAAATACACATTATCTTGATAACAATCTACTTTTCCTTCTGCCTTCATCTTTAGTGCTTGACTGTGATCCACATTTGAATGACACAAAAGAGTTGATTGTGGAGTTAAATAGAAGCAATTGTTTATTCAAATTTTTAAGAACTATGAGAGAGAGGTTTCAAGAAGCTTCAGCTTGTGGTATGGTGTTATCTCTTGCATTCCTCCCCTTCACATCCAATGTTGCTAAGTGTTAAACATTAGATAGATTGCAGAGATTGATTGTCTATTTATTTACCTGTGATAAAAGAAGTTGATTCAAAACAAGGTCCTAGATGGCTCACAACGTGCAACTCTGATTTTTTTTTTATAGCTTATCCGCTCTTTCCATTTGAGTTCAGGTTAGGTGTATTGTTTCTAAATATAAGGTTATCATCACTACAGGACTATTCGGTCAAGTTACTACTCTTAAACAAGACTCTTCTACAATCTCTGCATCTACTCCAGTTTCTTCAATATCGACTGATAGCAGAAGTGAATCCCCAGCCAAGGAAAGAGCACTACATGCTGGAGACACCAACAGACTTCCGAAGAAAGCGAATCATGGTGGAGCCCATATTTCACCAATTCTGTCACCTGGGTCCACTTCATCTGTTCGTCGATCGTCACGCCTTAAGGTATGGCTGTTATGACCAAATTGTTGATTATTTAAAGTAAATAGACATTTAACTAAGAACTACCTAGAATAGTAATAAGGATTTTTATCCTAGGGATGGAGGGAGTAAAACATAACAATTATAACAGTAACCAATTTAAGCTGCAACTTATTTTCTATTTTTCTCATTCATGATAAAATGGTCAAACACAGACTCATGTTGCAGCATGGGCAAAATGAAGGGGAGTTATGCCCTATGGCCCCTTAAGGGTCCCCAAAGTGATTTAGGTGTTTTATTATCTATAATTATACAGTATATATGAAAAGGTTTTAACACCCAAGTTTTGTCAGTATTTTACTTGATCTTAGCTTGGAGCTTGGAGTTGGTGCAGCATATGTACGAGTTATGGTTTTCTGTTTTTTTTTCTTCCAAAAAGTAGTATATAAAAATTTAGTTACGGGTGTAGCATATGTGGTATAACTCCTTTTTGATTCACAAAATGTTAAATTTTAATTGAGCATATAATTTTTAATGGAAGGCATTAAATACTTTGGCAGGTAAGGAAATGAGGATGGATCAGCTGCTTTGTAACTACAATATGATGTACTGCTTGCCTCCCGCATTAACCAGCTGACCTGGTCCAATATTCATAGGTTAACCTTATGACCTGATCACATATCAAATGTTTGTCAGGTAATAGATGAGTACCAAAAGAATTTTGGTGAGTCATGGAGAACTGTGCAAGCAGATAACACAACCATGGCCCTACCTCAATGAAGCTTTGACCAAATTTTAGGTAAATATTAAGTTTTTTTATTACTGTTATGAATAATAATGATAAAAACTATAGCGTTATTATTCTCCACTGTTGTCTTTTATTTGTTAAATTGAATCACATTTCCTTTCATTTTACTTTTCAGCTATTCATGATCTTGTGGAGGCGGCCAAACTTTTGAAGATTCAAAGGAAACCGGATGAAACAAAAATTATACTTGTAAGTCTTAATATTGGACTACATTTGTTGCATGTTCCTTTAGGTTTCCAGTTGGTCGTATGCTCATTTGTTCTTGTTGGGACATTACTGCTAATCTGCTACATTTTAAAACTAGTTGAGTCTAAATGGTTTCATTTTTGGATACTATCATTCATTATTGCTTTTGAATGATAGGTGTATTACTTATAACTCATGCACATGTATATTAATGTTTACTGGCATGAGGCTTTGAATTTGTATCTGAGGAGATTGAAGTTAAACTTTAATTATGACCTTGATTTCACATATAAGCATAATTATAAGATTCAGGTCCTTGTTCATTCATGTTGAAAGATTACCAATGTACAAAACAACATTGTACTTATATTTGATAAAGCTCATAACTTGGTAAGTACAAATGATGTAAATTTGAGGTTTAGTTGATATCCTGTTCTAATTTCTAATAATCCATTTTCTTGGTTCTACTATATACATCGAGAATCATATTCCTGGAAGTTTGGTATGTCTTATAACTTGCATTACGTTTTATGAACTTGATTACTAACAAATGTGTTTTTTTAAATTTAAATATCTTATAAAAATTGAGAAAGGTATATATATGGATGCTGCCTCTTTTGATCTGTCCTCCGACCTTCTGATAGCTTGCATTTTTGAAGAAAAAGTTTTGTAGATAGTTAATTGTTCTTTTATAATAGATAGTTGATTGTAAAGATGATGAATGATCATGTATTGGATGCATTAATTAATAATATTTGAGCTTTATGTATTTATGTCATAATTTGTTATGCGATCATTGAGTCATGATTTATTTTATTTGTAAAATAATTTCGACATTCGTTAAAAACAGAGTTGATAATAGATTTAGCAATGTATAGTGTCGTTGCTAATTGATGACAACTTTTGTTGCTCGAAAAACAATCAGTTTCAAATAGTAGCGTTGCTAATTGATTATAATTATTCACAACAAAACCAACGACAACAAAAAATTTCGTTGCAAATTAATATATGATCGATTTATTTTGTACATTTAGCAATAAATATCGTTACTAAAAAGTATACAATTAGCAACGAAAATCAATTAAGGAAACAATTTTAATATTGTTCAGCAACAACAAACATTGTTGGCAAATGTGTATTAAATGAGACAAATTTTATCTTTGTTGGCAAATAAAAAGATTCTTTTCGTTGCCAATTAGGCGTATTTTCCAACGAAAATTATTTTTCAGTAACAATTTTTTAATAAATTTGCTACAAAATATTTCGTTGCTAAATAATTTATGATATTTCATAAAGATTTCTCTAAGATTGCAAAACTATTGTACAGTTTCTTAGAGAAAGATTCAGTTTTCAAGTTTGATGAGGAGTGTAAGTTAGCATTTGAACAATTGAAGAAAAAGTTGACGACAACTCCAGTTATTGTCACACCGGATTGGAATATGCCCTTTGAGCTAATGTGCGATGCGAGCGACTAAGCGGTAGGGGTTGTTTTGGGTCAACGCCGAGAGAAGATATTCCACGCCATATACTATGCAAGTAAAACCCTTACGGATGTCCAATTAAACTACACAACTATAGAAAAGGAGTTACTTGTAGTAGTATATGTCTTTGACAAATTTCGGGCATATATATTTGATTGAGACAAAGGTGGTGGTTTATACGGATCACTCGGTAATTCAGTATTTAATCTCGAAGAAGGATGCTAAGCCATGACTTATCAGATGGATACTCCTCCTACATGAATTTGATTTGAAAATAAAAGATAGAAAAGGGACGGAGAATCAAGTTGCAGATCATCTTTCAAGGTTAGAAAATCGGATAAAGACGGGGTAGATAAGTGTTTAATCAACGAGTCATTTCTGGATGAGCAGCTATTTGGGGTCAATACGGAATTTTCATGGTATGCAGATTTTGCCAATTATTTGGTGAGCAACGTCCTTCCTACTGATCTTACACGACAACAAAAGAAGAAGTTCCTACATGACATCAAATGGTACATGTGGGACGAGCCGTATCTATTCAAAAAGTGCACAGATAAGATGATTCGTCGATGCATGCCGTACAACGAAGTAAAGAATATATTGCATGAGTGTCATTTGTCTGCATACGGCGGACATTATGGAAGTGAGAGAACATCGGCCAAAGTTCTTCAAGCAGGTTTCTATTGGCCTATAATGTTCAAGGATGCCCACCAGTTCGTAAAAAGCTGTGACAGATGTCAAAGGGTGGGTAATGTGACGCCCCCAAAATAGGAATACATCACCCATCTTGAGTCGCCAAATACATAGTACAAAATTCAAATACAACTTAATAATACAATTGTCGTGTAAAAAATGACAAGACATAAACTGAGAGTTTTAAAATGAATATTATCTTCTAGACAGTATTCAACTCAAATGGAGTCTTCAATACATTTATTATCACACTATTTCATAGAATAGTGAGGACTACTAATGTTATCATCTGGACCGTCACTCGGTTTCCCGACTAGTCCTGGCTACGTTCTCATTTCATGAAGAGGACAATGAAAGCAAAAGGGTGAGTTCAACTAGCCCAGTAAGAAATATTATGACTAAGATAATGCAGAATAATTTATCGTTAGCCTTCAACAGTGTTAAACTGATAAAATATAACAAACATCAAGTTTAACTACAGCAGAACAAGTAATCCATTAGAAGAGTCAAGTAGAGCATAAAATCTACTATCTTATATGATTTAAAAGGTTTTTCATCACTTTTATCGCTGAGACTCAGCTTAATAAATAGTCCACATCATCGAATCACCCCTGCACTACGGCCAAGGATATTCTTTAGTATCACGACCACAAATTATCCATGCACTACGGGCCAAGGATATTCGTGTATTCATCAATGGTCATGATCATGCCACCAACTGTCCATCAATGCACTACGGGCCAATGAGGACTTTTACCACATCATTTGTAACATTACGGTCATGATTATACCAAATAATCATTGGTCATAATCATACCAAGTCCATCTATGCACTTCACGGGCCACGAGATGACTTTCAATGAGAATATAAACATGAGGATGATGACAATGATATAGGAATTCAATAAAACAAGTTCAAGAATAAATTTTTAAAGACTTATAATCTAATTTATCCAGAAATCAATAACGTCCAAATTGTCAATATGATACTGCTTTGTGGAGTAAAATTCAAAAATAATATTTTACCAAAAATAATTTAGACTAAAAATAAATCAATTTTTATCATGAATAGTACCCCGGGTGAATAGTACTCGAGTGAATAGTACCCCGTGAATAGTACTTCGGGAATAATAACCCCGTGAATAGAACTCCGACATGAAAAAGTTAAAACTTATCAAGAATGCTAAGAATATTATTTCCATGAAAAGATACTGGATGAAGCGCAAATATCAAGGATATTCTACTAATTTCATGGAGTATAAAAGCCAAAATTTTAACAAAACGAGTATAGAATTCGAAATCTGAAACGAAATAATATTACTTACATACTACAGAGTATGGAAGAAAATATTATTTCAAGCGAATATTGACAAAAATAACATCCCTTACCTTGAAAAGAAGAGTATTCCAACTGGTATAACGGAGATATTCTTGAAGAAAACTTTCACTGTTTTTTATGCTCAAAGCTTTCTAAAACTCTAAAGAAATATGCTCAAGATTATAGAAGAAGAATTCTCTGATTCTGGTGTGATTTTCAATTCTAACTTAAGCGTTTATTTATATGAAAATGCTAGAACACCATAGGAGACTAAAATAATAAAATAATAATAATTTTTTTTTCTACGCACATGTATTTGAAAAAAATCAGCCACCACAAGTGGGGCCCACTAAAATCAACCACCTTTCCCAACAACCAAAAGTGGGGCCCACCCATATTTTCAATAAAAATATTTTAATTTTTGAAACTTCAATAATTCATAATAAATAGCCCTTTTATCAGAAAAATACGAATTTTATTTCTATTCCACACGAAATCGAATTCTCTACAACTTTGCAGAAGAAAGTTTTTCTAAATTCCAAACAGAAAATATACGAATTCCATAAACGGATATTTTTCAACACCTCTTAAAATTCATAACAAATCATACGTTAATTTTTAACAGTTCAAAATTTGTGGACATATACTCCACTTATATATGTATAACATATCCAAAAATCACAACGATCCAATGATCGGATTAAAATTATAACTCACACAATAGAGCTTTAAGAACACCGATTTGAATTTTTTAAGATCTCCAATCCGACAAAATACTGATAAAACACCTCAACATTATTTCCTTCATTTATAACCGCATAAAATAAATATTTTCTATCCATCATTTATGTCCACATAAAATAAATATTTCCTTATCATATAAATCAATAATTAATTATTCACAAATAATATTACTGAGAATCACAATAATGACAACTGATGATTTCTCAAGAAAGAGGGGCTTTCAGATAAGGATTTCTCTCATCTTGGGGCGTGCAATTAGGTGACCAAACCTCTCCTTGATGAGAACTTTCAGACATTGTCAATAATGTTATCTAATAATGTTATCTAATAATATGAATTATTGATTCGATAATGGAAAAATACTAGGCAAATGACAATTATTGAAATAACAATAATATAAAATATCAACGCAGCAATTATTGAATCAATAAAATAAAATATTGAGCAAAGAATTATCAGAATAATTATTCAAGCAAAACCCGAGTGACTTCTCACATAAGCATCAATAATCAATACCTTGTGCTACTATGCAACCACACGCATTACTGTACTTTTACTACCGGGTAGTTCAACAGTTAACGATAAAACTTCCGCAGTTATTTTCATAAAAAGATAATTATTTCGTTTTCTCATTCCGACAATAATTACGTTGTGGGGTCCACAAATAATTGTGCCGTTGTACGAATATTCCCTGTTAAAACGAATATTCCATGACCAATCGAATATAATATAACAACTTGCGTATTTTGCAAAATTTATAAATATTACCCACAACTATAATAACATTATATTAAATTCACTCCATAATATTCAAAAATGATATTTATAGAAAATTCATCTTTATTCATAAAAGTTGGGGTCTTACAACCTCCCCTTCTTATGAAATTTCTCCATCGAAATTAGGGTATGTACCTGGTATGTCGAAGAGGTAAGGATACCTTGATTTCATTTCAGATTCTAACTCCCAGGTCATTTCCTCAACATCGTGGTTTCTCCACAAAACTTTGACTTGAGGTATAACCTTGGAGCGTAAAATATGCTCTTTCTTATCCAAGATTTTAACAGGAACCTCTTCATACGTTAAATCTTCATCTATTTCGTCCGGTTCTAACTCAATAATGTGGTTTGGGTCTTTCACATATTTACGTAACATAGCTATGTGAAAAACGTTATGAACACGAGACATACTTGGCGGTAAAGCGAGTCTATAGGCCACAGTTCCTACTCGATCGAGGATTAAAAATGGGCCAATGAATCGAGGATTGAGTTTTCCTCTCTTTTCAAATCTCGTAACTCCTTTCCATGGAGAAACACGTAACAACACATGATCTCCAATATCAAATTCCACGTCCTTTCGATGAAGATCAACATAACTCTTTTGTCGATCTTGTGAGGTTTTTATACATTGTCGGATCGTTTGAATCTTTTTCGTAGTCATACGTATTCAACTCCCGGTCCCAACAACGTTGCTTCACCCACCTCATCCCAAAGATCTTCGAGAAGCGACACTTTCTTCCATACAACGCCTCGAATGGAGCCATGCCAATACTTGCTTGATAACTGTTGTTGTAGAAAAACTCCACCAACGGTAAGAACTTGTCCCAACTTCCCTTGAAGTCAAGGACACAGAGTCTTAATAGATCTTCAAGAGTTTGAATAGTCCTCTTTGACTGCCCATCCGTTTGAGGATGATAAGCCAAACTAAATCGTAAATCCGTGCCCATAGCTTTTTGCAAACTAACCCAAAATCTTGAAGTGAATCTTGGGTCTCGATCAGAAACTATGGATACTGGCATACCATGCAATCTTACAACCTCGTTTATGTACATACGAGCAAGACGTTCAAGTGTATAAGTTTCTCGTATAGGTAAGAAATGAGTAGACTTGGTCAATCTATCAACAATGACCCAAATTGCATCTATGCCTTGAGAAACCTTGGGAAGATCAGTGATGAAATCCATGGTAATGTGCTCCCACTTCCATTCTGGAATTTCAAGTGGTTGCAATGGACCTTTTGGTACTTGATGCTCCGCCTTGACTCGTTGACAAGTTAGACACCTTGAGATAAACTCTACGATCTCTCTCTTCATATTGCTCCACCAAAATGTATATCGAAGATCATGATACATTTTGGTACTCCCAAGATGGATTGAAAACGGTGTGTTGTGCGCCTCCATCATGATTTTATACTTTAAATCAGGGTCGTTAGGTACACAAAGTCTGGAGTTGACTCGAAGTATTCCTTCTTCATCGATTCTTGCTTCTGGCATAGCACCCTCTTGCACTTTTTCTTCCTCATACGCATCACCCGTGTCCGTAGCTTGAGCATCTTTAACTTTATCGATTAAAGTCGGTTCTACTCATATATTCGCCATCATCACATGGGTCCCTGGAGTCTTTAACTCTATCTCCATCCTTTGCAAGTCATACAAAATGGGCCCTTGCGTTGACAATATCGCTTTTCGTACCCGCATATGATCTTCTACTCAATGCGTTAGCTACTACGCTCGCTTTACCGGGATGGTATTGAATGGTATGATCATAATCTTTCAGCAGATTCTTCAAGCCAACGTCGTTGCCGCATGTTGAGTTCCTTTTGGGTGAAGAAATATTTGAGGTTTTTATGATCCGTAAAGATCTCTACTTTCTCCCCATACAAATAATGCCTCCAAATTTTAAGTGCGAAGACAACAGCTGCCAACTCTAGATCATGAGTAAGATAATTCCTCTCATAATCTTTGAGTTGCCGAGAGTCATAGGCTATGACTTTCCCATGTTGCATGAGAACTCATCCTAACCCTTTGCCCGAAGCATCACTATAGATGACAAATCCCTCCGAGCCAGATGGTATTGTCAGAACAGGTGCTGAAATGAGTCTCCTCTTGAGTTCTTGAAAACTATTCTCACATTCCACACTCCAACCGAATTTTGTATCTTTCGAGTCAGCTGAGTTAATGGAGTAGCGATTGAAGAAAACCCTTCTACGAATCTCCGATAATAACCAGCTAAGCCGAGAAAGCTACGTACTTCGGTCACTGATTTAGGTTTCTCCCAGCTTTGAATAGCTTCAATCTTTGTCGGGTCAACAAATATTCCATGGATTGTTACTACGTGCCCAAGGAATGCTACTTCCTCAAGCCAGAACTCGCATTTCTTCAACTTGGTATAAAGCTTGTTTTCACGAAGCTTTTGGAGTATCAGCCTCAAGTGTTGCTCATGATCTTCACGGCTTTTGGAATATATGAGGATGTCATCAATAAAGAAGACCACAAAGTGATCCAAATATTCCTTGAATACTCGGTTCATCATATCCATGAAGGCAGCAGGAGCATTTGTCAATCCAAAAGACATGACTAGGAATTCATAATGCCCGTACCGAGTTCTGAAAGCCGTCTTTGGAATGTCATCGGTTCTAATCTTTAACTGATGATATCCAAAATGAAGATCGATCTTTGAAAAGAATTTGGCGCCTTGCAATTGGTCAAACAGGTCATCAATACGTAGCAATGAGTACCTATTTTTGATGGTGACATGATTCAACTCTCGATAATCAATACAAAGTCGCATACTCCCATCTTTCTTCTTCACGAATAGAACAGGAGCACCCCAAGGAGACGTACTAGGACGAATGAAACCGATGTCTAATAATTCCGCAATTGGGTCTTTAACTCTCGAAGTTCAATAGAGCCATTCGATATGGGGCTTTGGAAATGGGTTTTGTAGGGTTCAAGGTCGATACAAAATTCAATTTCACGCCCGGGGTAGGCTGTGAAGTTCTTCAAGGAATACGCCGGAAATTTATTAACAATAGAAATATCATTCAGAACTGACGTATTTTTGTTTAACTCCGTGACATGAGCTAAGAAAGCTTGACATCCGTTTTTCAATAAACGAATAGCTTTATGGCTTGAGATGACAATGATTGATTTTAATGGTTTGGTTGCTTGAATTCGTATAATAGGTTGGTTAGGAATATGAAAGCTAACAACCTTATGAAAACAATCAATTTTTGCATGATGAGTAGTTAACCAACCAATCCCTAGAATTACGTCAAATGAAAGTATTTTCAATGAAATAAGATCGACAGGCAATGTGAGGGTACCGATTTGAACCAAACAATACTTATAAATAGTGGATGTAATGAAGGTTTCTCCCAACGGAGTTTCAACAGATAAGTCAAAGTCTAATTTCTCCGGAGTCAAATTTAAACGTTGAGCGCAGGTAGGAGAAATAAAAGAATGGGTAGAACCGATATCAAATAAGGTATATACTTCGCTAGAGTTTATGATAAACTTACCCGTGATGACCTCGTTCGGGTTCCTTGCTTTTTGGGAGGTCACGACAAATGCTCTCCCTTGCACTACCGTCTTTGACTTTTCTGGGACGGCCTTTGGTGCCTCCATCCCAGCTGAACTTGTCTTCGGTGAACAACAAAATTGGGCTAGGTGACCTTCCCTTCCACAATTGTAACATGCTTTGGACTGCATCGCGCAGTTTGGATTGATATGTCCCTCCCCTCCGCATTTGAAGCATATGATAGGTAGTCGTTCTCCTTCCTTAACAACGGGTGCTAGTGCTGACGTCTTTCCATCATTATTGAATCTCCTCTTCTTGAAATGTCCACTCTTATTGTCTTGGCCATGATTACCATCGAAGTGGTTACCATTTCTGGCCTGTTGATTCCCTCCACGCTTGTTATCACCGCTTCGATGACTGCTACCACTGATATTATCATTTTACCGGTTGCTCTCTCTTGGTTGGGTTGACTCATTATCGCGCTCCAATAACTGAGCCCTATTCACAACATCTGAATACAAACACAGTTTATGAGAGATAAGGTATTGACGTATCTCGGGTTTCAAACCTCTTAGAAATATTCGCGTCATTCTCTCCTCATTATCAACCAAATGGGACGCAAACTAGGACAACTCAGCAAACTTGGCTTCGTACTGCGACACGATCATGTTGTTTTGCTCTAGTTTAATGAACTGTACCTCTTTCATGTGACGAATACTTTCGGGAAAGTACTTGTCATTGAACAGTTCTTGGAACTTCTCCCAAGACATCTTTGAGCATGGCAAGAAGTTGAGTACGCTTTACTGATTCCCACCAAGAATCCTCGCTTCGCAACATGAAGGTGGCAAAAGGAACCTTTGCTCCTCGGAGCATCCCAAGACATCAAATATCTTGTTGATCGCTTTATCCACGCCTCCGCCTTAAGTGGTTTTGACTCTCCAAAAACTCCATTGGTCCCAGCTCCTTGAATCGCATTTAGCGAAGGATCGTCCGAGAGTTGCAAGTGTTTCCACCTGTATTTCAGACAGGAGTCTCTCTTGCCTGATGTTGCATGAATTGTAGAAAGCCTCTGAACATTCCATCGTTCATCATTTGGTCAGTGTTGTTGTTTGCATGATGATTGTTGCCTTCCTGATGCACATTATCCTGATTGTTGATCTGTGGAGACTCAACGGTCTCCTGTGCTCCATTGTTATTCTCAACATTCTCAGATGTCATTTTCAAATACTGCCACAAAACAAGGGTTAATTACCATGTCACATATTATCCCTATACTATGACCGACCAATTAAATACCAAATAAACTTAGGTAGGTCATACTAGCGAAGGAATTTCCCATCTCTCCCCTCCTAGTTCTTATCTCACATCTCGGTCAGGGATCATATCCCTAAGCCACCATCTTGAGTCATCAAATACATGGTACAAAATTCAAATACAACTTAATAATACAATTGTCGTGTAAAATACGACAAGACATAAACTGAGAGTTTTAAAACGAATATTGTCTTCTAGACAGTATTCAACTCAAATGGAGTCCTCAATACATTTATTATCACACTATTTCATAGAATAGTGAGGACTACTAATGTTATCATCTGGACCGTCACTCGGTTCCCCGACTAGTGCGGCTATGTTCTCATTTCCTAAAGCGGACAATGAAAGAAAAAGGGTGAGCTCAACTAGCCCAGTAAGAAATATTATGACTAAGATAATGCAGAATAATTTATCGTTAGCTTTCAACAATGTTAAACTGATAAAATATAACAAACATCAAGTTTAACTGTAGCGGAACAAGCAATCCATTAGAAGAGTCAAGTAGAGCATAAAATCTACTATCTTCTATGATTTAAAAGGTTTTTCATCACTTTTATCGCTGAGACTCAGCTTAATAAATAGTCCACATCATCGAATCACCCCTGCACTACGGCCAAGGATATTCTTTAGTATCACGACCATAAATAATCCATGCACTACGGGCCAAGGATATTTGTGTATTCATCAATGGTCATGATCATGCCAACAACTGTCCATCAATGCACTACAGGCCAATGAGGACTTTTACCACATCATTTGTAACATTACGGTCATGATTATACCAAATAATCATTGGTCATAATCATACCAAGTCCATCTATGCACCATGTGAGGCTGATTACTTTCAATGTAGAATATAAACATGAGGATGATGACAATGATATAGGAATTCAATAAAACAAGTTCAAGAATAAATTTTTAAAGATTTATAATCTAATTTATTCAGAAATCAATAACGTCTAAATTGTCAACATGATACTACTTTGTGGAGTAAAATTCAAGAATAATATTGTACCAAAAATAATTTGGACCGAAAATGAATCAATTTTATCATGAATAGTACCGGGTGAATAGTACTTGAGTGAATAGTACTCGTGAATAGATTTTTGAAATAATAACCCAAGTGAATAGAACTCCGACATGAAAAAGTTAAAACTTATCAAGAATGCTCGTAATAATATTTTCATGAAAAGATATTGGATGAAGCGCAAATATCAAGGATATTCTACTAATTTCATGGAGTATAGAAGCCAAAATTTTAACAAAAACGAGTATAGAATTCAAAATCGAAATGAAATAATATTACTTACATACTACGTAGTATGGAAGAAAATATTATTTCAAGTGAATATTGAACAAAAATAACATCCCTTACCTTGAAAAAGAAGAGTATTCCAACCGGTATAACGGGATATTCTTGAAGAAAACTTTTACTATTTTTACGCCAAAGCTTTCTAAAACTCTAAAGAAATACGCCAAGATTATAGAAGAAGAATTTCTCGATTCTAGTGTGATTTTCAATTCTAACTTAAGCGCCTATTTATAGAAAAAATGCTAGAACACCATAGGAGACTAAAATAATAAAATAATAATAATTTTTTTTTTCACGCACATGTATTTGAAAAAAATCACCACCACAAAAAACTAAAATCACCACCCTAACAACTAAAAGTGGGGCCCACCCATATTTTTAATAAAAACATTTTAATATTCAAAACTTCAATAATTCATAATAAATAGCCCTTTTATCAGAAAAATACGAAAATTGAATTCTCTACAACTTTGTAGAAGAAAGTTTTTCCAAATTCCAAACAGAAAATATCCGAAATCCACAAACGGATAATTTTCAACACCTCTTAAAATTCATAACAAATCATACGTTAATTTTTAACGGTTCAAAATTTGTGGACATATACTCCATTTATATATGTATAACATATCAAAAAATCACAACGATCCAACGGTCGGATTAAAATTATAACTCACACAATAGAGCTTTAAGAACACCGATTTGATTTTTTTAATATCTCCAATCAGACAAAATGCTGATAAAACACCTCAACATTAATTCTTTCATTTATAACCACATAAAATAAATATTTTCCTATCCATCATTTATGTCCGCATAAAATAAATATTTCCTTATCATATAAATCAGTAATTAATTATTCACAAATAATATTACAGAATCACAATAATGACAACCAGTGCGCCCTGTGAAAGAGGGGGGGCTTCAGATAAGGATTTCTCCTTCATTGGCACACAATTAGGTGACCAAACCTCTCCTCGATGTAACTTTCTAGACATTGCCAATAATGTTATCTAATAATATTATTTAAATAATATGAATTATTGATTCGTTAATAGGAAATACTGTGCAGTGACAATTATTGAAATAACAATAATATAAAATATCAACGCAATAATTATTGAATCAATAAAATAAAATATTGAACAGTAATTACTGTAACAATTATTGAGCAAAACCGAGTGACTTCTCACGTAAGCATCAATAATCAATACTGCAGTGTGCTACTATGCAACCACGCCAGACATCATCATTACTTTTACTATCGGGTAGTTCAACAGTTAACGGTAAAACTTCCGCAGTTATTTTCATAAAAAGATAATTATTTCGTTTTCTCATTCCGACAATAATTACATTGTGTGGTCCACCAATGATTGTGCCGTCGTACGAATATTTCATGTTAAAACGAATATTTTCTAATTAATCGAATATAATATAACAACTTGCATTTACTTTTGCAAAATTTATAAATATTACCCACAACTATAACATTATATTAAATTCACTCCATAATATTCAAAAATGATATTTATAGAAAATTCATCTTTATTCATAAAAGTTGGGGTCTTAGGGTAAATATATCGAAGCGGAATGAGATGTCATTACAAACTATCTTCGAAGTTGAAATTTTTGACGTATGGGGCATGGATTTTATGGGGCCATTTCCTTCATCATTTAATAATTAGTACATCTTTCTTGCGGTTGACTATGTATCAAAATGGTTTGAAGCCATAACACTCCCTACAAACGATGCCAAAGTGGTTCTTAAGTTCTTGCACAAGAATATTTTTACAAGATTTGGCATGCCAAGAGCTATTATAAGTGACGAGGGTAATCACTTCGCAATGGATCGCTTCTGACTCTTTGGCAAAAAATATGGGGTCAACTATAAGGTGACTACAACATATCACCCCCAAATAAGTGGGCAAGTCGAGGTTTCAAACAAGGAGGTGAAGAAAATCTTGGAGAAGGTAGTAAACCCGAATAGAAAAGATCGGTCTCTCAAATTGGACGATGCATTATGGCTTTACAGTATAGCTTACAAGACACCAATTGGGATGTCACCATATCGCTGGTTTACGAGAAAGCATGTCACCCATCGGTGGAGTTACAAAGATAAAGCCTATCTGGAAATTCAAAAACTCAACTTCGATCAAGCAACTGTAGGAGAAAAGAGGCTACTTCAATTGAATCAACTGGATGAATTCAGACTACATGCCTACGAGAACTCGAAGTTGTATAAAGAAAAGGTCAAGAAATGGTACAACCGAGAAAATCATGCAGAGGACATTCTGAATCGGGCAATCAAGATTATTGTTAAATTCAAGATTGTGGTTGTTCCGTGAAAGCTAAAATCGAGGTGGTGGTCGGGTCCATTTACTTATAAAAGGGTTTTCCCACATGGCGCTGATTGAGCTATACAAGAGGAATCCATTAGAGACATTTAAAGTTAACGGTCAGTGGTTGAAACATTATTGGGGTGGCGAATCCAACACGGATGTCATC
Organism: Panax ginseng; assembly: GCA_020205605.1. Classification (NCBI taxonomy): domain Eukaryota; kingdom Viridiplantae; phylum Streptophyta; class Magnoliopsida; order Apiales; family Araliaceae; genus Panax; species Panax ginseng. Next base: position 98,752,363 of record CM035137.1, read on the forward strand.
GCAATCACACTTATCAACGCGCCATGAAAAAGGAGTAGTCAGGCTGAAAGACTTAAAATCAGGCGCTAATTGGGAGACAACCTAATTTTACTTTTATTATTAGTAATTTTTATTCATGATAGTTAAATTATAGTTTAGAATAATAATTAGTATAGAATAAGTGCATTAAGTAGTTAATTAAGTTATGCTTTTTAGATAATCTTACCTTACATGCTTAATTTGCTCGATATTGACTTATATTTATGTTCAATGATTTTTCAGGTACTTAAAAAAACTCATGGTTATGTTAAGGATGTAAGGAATGGGAGAATTCAAGTGAACTAGCAGATCGCATGCCCCACTGGGTGGATTTTTTAGAAGGAACCCACGTAAGGTGGGTCTTAATACCAATTCTATGAAGATGCATCACTGGGGCATATATTTTTCTCGCATAAGTCACGGAAGTGGGTCTCAATTCGGTTAAGAGAATATATGCTCACTGGGTGGGCCTCATATTTACTACCTTTACCCATGGGTAGTATAATTTGAACAAGTTAGGATTTGGCGATTATAAACAAGTTACCACCTTCTCCACTTCCTTTCACTTGAAACTACAACCCACTACTCCCATACACTCTCAACCCACGAACTAGCAACTTAATTCCCACTTCCTCACTCCATTAAGCCACTTGCCCACTATTTCAACCCGCAACTCTCTACATTACCTTTTCTCTATAAATTCATACCCTCACAACACACTCTAACCACATAAATTCATACTAATTCAGTAGTTCAAGGTTAGGGTTCTTCTTGAGCGAATTTTTGCAGCAAAAAGGGAGGTGATAATCAACCAACTTTGGGATACACTGAGAGTAAGTGGTTTGTTCAACAAATCCTCATCACCTATCACCATATTTGAAGCTATTACAAAAGATTGGGGGTATTGAAAGTCTAGCACGCCACGTGTTCGACAATTTGCTTGAGTAAAGTTTTGGGGGAATTTTTGTTGAAGCTCATCAATTCAAATCCAATGACACCTAAACCGGCATCAAAATGACAACGTAGAGAAAGTTCAGGGTCCACACCACCAACAAGGACCTTTGACAGGCACAAATTTATAAGTGTCGCTGCCGCCGACCGTTACGACTACCTTGTGACAAAGACACTCACACCAGAGCGGGGGTTGGCACCTGAACACGTCGAAGGTGAAATGATGCAACAAATTTATGAGAAAGGATTGGATAAGTTCACGGAAGAGCTCGAGCTAGCAATTGTGAATGTAGTCAAAGAGTTTTATGCCAATGCAGAAGATAAGGCCTCATTCACAACATTTATCCGGGGCAAGAAAGTTCCTTTTAGTGCCGACGCCATCAACACGTACTACCAGTTATGAGTTGCTAGAGAGTGCCAGTATGCTTACTTACGTGACCATAATCCCGACTACGAGGCTATTTTGACAGAAATTACAAAGTCGGGTACCACATGGCTCAAGGGCCGAAAAGGGGGCACTATCTTCCACAGTAAGGATCTCAGCCGGTATGGAAAGATATGGTACGCGTTCATGTGCGCTAAGCTATTTCCATCCACACACTTGACAGAGGTGACCAAGGAGAAGATATTACTCTTATATGCCATCGTCCAAGATTTTCTCATCGACGTGGGTGTTATTATCAGTTTTACTATTCGACGATGCCTGCAAGGACTATTCTTTGGTGGCTTGCCACACCCATCTCTTATTTATGGGTTGTGTAGGCAGGAAGGAGTCAGATGGTCCGATGATGAGACCACCTAGATGCCGCTTCAGACGTTAGACACGAGGATGATTGCGTGATATTCGGTGTGGCCCGGGGGTGAGTCGCACCCAAGAGGAATCGGGTTCTTATTTCCACCAGCCTTGGAAGATGAGGCTGATGCTAAGGATACCTCGAACGACGACGAGTTCCAGGGGGATGAGACGATGGGAGAGCAAGGAACGGAGGAGAGGTCACAAACCGATGTTATATCTAGCCCTCAATTTTAGAGCCTTCAGCAACAAATGGATGAGTACAACAACGATGCCCAAAGACAGATACGGAGACTCGTGGCGAGGCAGGACCATATGTTCGAGGCTATGGATATGTCCCTTGCCTCATTAAATGCGATGCTCTAGAGTTTCAACCCCACTTGCCAGTAGTTCCCATACAAAACACCAAATTTCGATGCCAAGGTTCCCACCCTCTGATTCAGATGACGAGTAACACCCACCACCACCCCAAGCTTAGGCGATTATAGGGAAGTCCTCAAATATTTACTGTTTTATTCTTTACAATGAGGACATTGTAATTGTTAAAGTTTAGGGGAGTTAGTTTTTATGTTTTATGTTTGTATGTTTAATTTTATTAGTTAGATTTGCATATGTTAGTTTAATGTTTAGTTTTAGGATTATTAAATGTTTGCATTCATGTAGTGATTTAGTTACATAGTATTATAGGATTGTAAATAGTTTGTTTTTTATATATCTAAAAATAAATTTAGTTATGTATTGTGTTATATTTCATATGTCCAACGGTTTGATATAGTTCATTTTATTTTGGCCAATGATAAGATTGGGATTAAGTAGACAAGTAGAGTTCCAAATATTAGAACTCTGATGTAATTTTCTGTTATGAATTGGATCTTTTGCTGTTTGAAACTGGTATAATAAAGTTAACACGTTAATGACACCTATGTTGACTGATTTAGTTCAAATTGATACATAAGGAACCTCTAAAGGATAATGCTAGTTTAAATGAATGAATGACAAGGATATGCAGTGAAAGCGAAGGATTATGCAAGAACCTAAGTTTGGAGGAAAATTTGGGGTATATAAGCTTCATATATATATATATATATATATATATAAAGAAATGAATATCATGGCTAGTCTTGTTTCGGGGCCTTTGTTACTTGAGCAAGTACGCCCGAGGGAGTATCTTTACACCTAGCACCCTAAGGTCTTTTATGGTTTGGGAGTCGTTGGTTGAAAGCTCGCTAAGGGGTAGCACTGTTAGTCTAATGGAATGAGACATTGCATAGTCATGGGAAATATCTATTTAAAAAAATGTGAAAAAGGGAAATAAGAAGAAAAAAACCCCTGTGATGGAAAATAAAGCATAAGTACCCTATTTGGACCCTTAATATTGGTAATTGCTTGATTTTAATTGGATCTCGTTTGTTTTTGAAAGTCTTAAGTTTAAACTGTATAATGCCTTCAAAGAGATTTGTTATTTATTAAATTTGAAGTTGCATTAATTAGCGTGGATGTTGAGCACACACACACTATACCAGTAATAACAGTTTAAGATTTGATGAATGATGGGAATTATTAATTAATTTTGATATGAAGTATTATTGCGTTTACTTGATTTCTCTGAGGCCAGTTGAATAAATTTGATTCTATGATGACTGTTGGATTCGTAGGCATATAGATTAGTTGCATTACATTACATTGCATTGCATTGTATAACATGATTGTTTTGTTTTGTGCTCGAGGACTAGCACATGTTTAAGTTTGGGGGAGTTTGATGAGTGGGTTTTATACCTATGAATTCGACCCTAATTCGAGCTTAAACTATGTTAATTCTTTGTTTTTATGTTTCGTTTTTACTTGTTTAGTGTTATTTTGTGTTTAGGTGTGGTGGCGTGGCTATTGGACGTAAAGGGTGGATTTATTGTGAAATTTGGCAAGAATAGAAACAAAATTGGATAAAAGATGAAGGTACCCATCAAAGGTAATTTCTATATATAAAACCCCGTTGGAAAGGCGTCTTTGGAAAATTAACAGAGAGAAGATATAGCACAGGCGGACATTTAGATATAGCAAAACCCATTTGGGGGGGGGTACTGGGAAACCAAGTGTCTGTTTCGCTTTTTAAAGTGCTATCATTAACGTAAGGCTAAGTGGTTGGCATGACTTGGGACTCAATTATGCATGCAATTAGAGTCAGAATACGTATCTTGGCATATAATTTAACAATAACAACAAGATTAAAGATCAGACAAGGAATTAACATCTTGGAAGCTAATTTTGGAGCAAGAGCATTGGAGGGAAGACTTTGAAAAAGATTTCACGATAATTGTAGATTGAGGCTAGAGAGAGAAGGGTGGTTCTGGATTCATTCTCTTTCTTTAGTTTAATACTTGTAATTGGGATGATGTCTACTTTGATTATTTTAGTTTTTAATTTATCTATGATGAACTAAATTACTTTTTAGGCTTATAACGGATCTTTGGGTGGAACGATGATTATGTAATCTTTGATTTTCAGTTTAATAATCTATCTTTCAGTTTATCTATATTGATTTGTGCTTGAATCTATGAATTTCTTGATCACCAATTCTATGTGGACTTTTATAGATTTGAGAGAGGAAATAAAAGTCTAGACTTAGTCAATATAACATGTGTTCTTGAATTCTGTGATTGAATGAAATCTTGATTTATGTTAGGGTAGAGATATGCCTAGTATCGCATGTAATCGGATAAAGAACTTGAACTTAAACCTTCTTTGATTGTAATTCACATAGAGATATAGTGAGTTAGTTAATTAAGGTATTTAGCTTAATTCTATCTAATTTGTGGATTTAAGTTAATATGGTATTAGTGCATCGAGAGGTGGCTAATTCTACTTGAGTGTTCTTGATTAATAAATTGGGATAGTGAATTAAAATGGAATAAAGGTGTAATAATCAGAGTGATACTTAGAGTGAAGTTGTAAGCCTAATTCTCCAATATTTGTTTGAAATTTCAGTTTTTGGGGTTTGTTGATTGTTTGGTATTCTTAATATTTTTAATATTTCTAGTTATAATTCTTAAATTGGTTAGTTTAATAAAATTTGGATTAATATAAGACTGGTAATTGTAGGGTTAATTTCTTGCTAATCTCTGTGGGAACGATACTTGACTTATCATTGTATTACTTGTTAACCACATATACTTGCGTGCTGTGCGTATATAGAAATTATCCAACAACCGCCTCGTTGCTCGTTATATATTTTGATAACAACTCTTCTAAATCTGTTTTTCTCTCTTGATGCTGAGTTGTTTGTTGATGCTGATTCTGAAATCCTGGGGGATAAGATGGTCGTGGAGCTTGCTGATGCTGATTATTACTCCACATAAAATTAGGGTGATTCCTAATCCCCGGATTGTAGGCATTCTGGTACATGGTCTGTGGAATCCTGATGTAGCTACCCACAAATTGTACTGACGCTAGGTTGATTGCACATTATTCAGTAGGATGGTCACCCGCGCATAATTCATAAATAACTGCAACCTGCTGAGTTTGTACACCCGACAAAGCATCCACCTTCTTTAATAGCGCTGAAATCTGTGCTGTTAATGCCGTCACCCCATCTACCTCTAACACTTCAGCTACCTTAGGTTATGTCATTCTTTCCATGGGCCACTGGTAGTTGTCAGCCGCCATTGTCTCTATCAACTCATACGCCTCCTCGTAACTCTTAGCCATAAATGCTCCACCCGAAGCTGCATCTATATTGGTTCTAAGATTCCCATTCAACTCGTTGTAGAATATGTTCATTTGCAGCCATTTAGGTAATCCGTAATGTGGGCACTTTCTTAGCAATTCCTTGTATCTCTCCCATGCCTCATACAATGATTCCCCATGTTGCTGTTCAAACATTATAATGTCATTTCTCATTTTTGCAGTCTTTGCTGGTGTGAAAAATTTAGCTAAGAATTTTTGAGCGAGGTCTTCCCATGTTATTGATCCCGGCGATAGAGAGTGTAACCAACTCTTCACCTTGTCCCGCAAAGTGAATGGAAACAAGCGAAGTCTAACTGCGTCATCCGACACCCCATTATATCTGAAGGTGTCACAAATATCCAAAAAGCTGACCAAATGTTTGTTCAGATCATTATTTGCTAGTCCCCCAAACTGCACTGAGTTCTGAATCATCTGAATAGTCCCAGTCTTAATCTCAAATGTATTCGCAGTGATCGCCAGCCTGGTGATACTCGACTGAAGCTCAATCACCTTAGGTGTAGCAAAATCTCTCAACACTTTCTGGTATTCGGCAGCCATTGCTTCTTCTTTTTCAGAATTCTCGAAGTCTTCCCTTGTCTCCTTAATCCACTTACTTAGCCTTTGAAACCGTCTCTCAATATCGTCCTCAAAAGGAAGCAAGTCTAGATTTTTGGACCGAGTTTGTATAAACCAACTTCTAAAACCTGAAATAGAAAGCATAAAACAAAAGATAAAAAAATGTTTAAGTAAAACTGGACTAATTAAACTGATATTGCAAAATATTAAAATCTATACTAGTCCCCGGCAACATCGCCAAAAAATTGTTGGGTAATTTCTATATACGCTCAACACGCAAGTATACGTGGCCAACAAGTAATACAGTGATAAGTTGAGTATCATTCCCATAGAGATTAGTAAAAAATTAACCCTCATAATTACAAGCTTCTTATTAATCCAAATTTTATTAAAGTAACCAATTTAAGAATTATAACTAAAAATATTAAAAATACTAAGAATACCAATCAATCAATAAACTTAAAAACTGTAATTTCAAACAAATATTGGAGAATTAGGCTTACAACTTCACTCTAAGTCTAACTCTGATTTTTGTCTTTTATTCCTGTTTAATTCACTATCCCAATTAATTAATCAAGAACACTCAAGTAGAACTAGCCATCTCTCGATGCACTAATACCATATTAACTTAAATCCACAAATTAGATAGAATTAAGCTAAACACCTTAATTAACTAACTCACTATATCTCTATGTGAATTATAATATTCAAAGAAGGTTTAAGTTCAAGTTCTCTATCCGATTACATGCGATGCTAGGCATATCTCTACCCTAACATTCATCAAGAGTCCATCACAGAATTCAAGAACACATGCTATATTAACTAAGTCTAGACTCAAATTTCCTCTCTCGAATCCATACAAGTCCACATAGAATTGGTGATCAAGCAATTCATAAATTCAAGCACATAAATCAATATAAATAAATTGAAAGATAGATTATTAAACTGAAAATCAAAGATTACATAATCATTGTTCAACTCAAAGATCCATTATAAGCCTAAAAAGTAAATTAGTTCATCATAGATGAATTAAAAATTGAAATAATCAAAGTAAACATCATTCCAATTACAAGTATTAAACTAAAGAAAAAGAATGAATCTAGAACCATTCTTCTCTCTAGCCTCAATCTGCAATTATCGTGAAATCTTCTTCAAAGTCTTCCTCCAATGCTCTTGCTCAAAATTTTCCTTCAATGATGTTAATTGGTTGTATGCTTATTCAATCTTGTTGTTGTTGTTAATTATATGCCAAGACATGTATTATGATTCAAATTCTACATAAAATTGAGTTCTAAGCCATGCCAAACACTAGCCTTCTCGTTCACTGCAGCAGTTCAAAAGGCATTAAGAGTCTGATTTTCCGTACCTGACCCTCAGGGTTTTATGTATAGAAAGGGTTTTTGTATAGAAAGTTCATTTCAATGGGGTCCTTTCTGTTAAAGTTCAAGTTTATATCCTGATCTTACCAAGTTTCACCATGATTCCACCCTTTAAGTCCAATTGCCACGCCACCACACCTAAACACAAAACAACACTAAACAAGTAAAAACGAAACATAAAAACAAAGAATTAACACAGTTTAAGCTCGAATTAGAGGTTGATTCGTAGGTATAAAACCCATTCATCACCCAGCCACTCCAAGTGAAAGGAAGACTCAAGTAAGAAATGTGCTTATCATTCTAGAGCTCTGGGCCATGATACCCTAGATTGTTTATCTCTCAAGCACAAAATCCAGGATTTGATAGACAGTGGGGAGATTGTGATGACAACACAAGAACAACTACATGTTCAAGATAATCCTCTACCTCAACACAATGAAGAGGGCGTTAATATGATCGATATGGGAAATAGAGAAGGTTCCATATACCTCCAGTACATAGGCAAGTCCTCCCAAGCAAACAAGGACATCTCAGACAATTGGGAATATTCAAGAAGGTAATTTTTGATAGAACAAGAAATGAAGTCTATCAAGGAATAGATTGACCAACTAGCAGAACTAAAGGTACATCAACACCAAATAGCTGGACTAATGATCCGTCAATGATAAACAAATCTCATTTCCATCATAACAAGGGATCAACAACGATTCCAAGAGAATGAAACTTGGGAAGAAAAACTTGTAAGGAAAGTTAGATCCCAGGCTCGTTGGGAGTATGCGGATAAAAGAAAATTCACTCCTTTAGATCAACCGATGGAGGAGATCCTATAGATGTTGATCATTGAAAGGAGATCATAGAAATGTTATATGACGCCCCCAAAATAGGCATACATCACCCATTCTAAGTCGCCAAATACAAGGTACAGAACTTAAATACAAACTTAATTTATACAACTGTTAAGTGTCGTGCAGAATACGACAAAACATAAGCTGTGAGTTTTAATAAAAATATTATCTTCTAGACAATAGCCAAACTCAAATTCAATCTCATTACAATTATTATCACACTATTTCACATAATAGTGAGGACTACTATAGCCACCATCTGGACCGTCAATCCATTTCCCGACTAGTTCCAACTATATTCTCATTTCCTGAAGAGAATAATGAAAGAAAAGGGTGAGCTCAACTAACCCAGTAAGAAATATTATGACTAAGATAATGCAGAATAAATTATCGTTAGCCTTCAACATTGTTAAACTGATAGAATACAATAAACAACAAGTTTAACTGCAGCGGAACAAGCAATCCATTAGAAGAGTCAAGTAGAATATAATGTCTACTATCTCCTCCAAATTAAAAGTCCATAGTTAATATTTCTTTCCTGTAATACTTATAAATAGTTCTTTGTTGTACCCAAGATAAAGAGAACTTTCATCGCCTGTCTTCACCTGAACCACTAAAGATTATAGTTAAATTCACAATTAATGTTTATAATAATGTGAATCAATAGTTTTTTCTTGCCACAAAGTCTTAATAGAACGTTCACTCAATATCCTTACCCCAAAGGCTAAAGACATTCAAGTGTAATAACAATGATCATACCAATCAGTTGTCTATCTTTGCACTACAGGCTAAAGATATTCAACTATAAAACTAATGGTCATGATCATACCAATCAATTGCCTTTCAGTGCACTACGACCAAAGACATTTAACTGTTAATTAATGGTTATGATCCTGCCAATCACATCATCGAATTATCTATGCACTATGGCCAAGGATATCGTTAGTATCACCAGTGGTCATGATCATGTCATACACATGTCCATCTTTGCACTACGAGCCAAAGTTATCAATCAACAGTTCATCTTTGCACTACGACCAAAGATATTTGTGAGACCCCAAATTTTGTGAATAAAGATTATTTTTCTCAAAAATATTTTTTAAGTATTATGGTGTGGATTTGATATCTTGTTATAGTTGTGGGTAATATTTATAAAATTTTCAAAGTATGCAAGTTCTTATATTATATTCGATTGGTCAGGGAATATTCGTACGACGACACGATCATTGGTGGACCCCACAACGGAATTATTGTCGGATTGAGAAAACGACAAAAATATTTTTATGAAAATAACAGCGGAATTTTTACCGTTAACTGTTGAAACACCCGGTGTTAAAAATACAGTAATACGCGTGGTTGCATAGTAGCACATGGTATTGATTATTGATGCTTATGTGAGAAGTCACTCAGTTTTGTTCAATTATTGCTACAGTAATTGTTGCATAGTATCTCACGTTATTTGATTCAATTATTGTTGATATTTATATATTATTAAATCAATAATTGAGATAACAAAGTTATTAATTATTATTTGCAATATTAACGATGTCTAGAAGTTTTGTCAAGGAGAGGTTTGGTCACCTAATTGCACGCCAATAGGGAGAAATCCTTATTAGAAAGCCCCCTCTTTCCTGAGAACGACCTGGTCGATTAATAGTGTGAATTATAATAATGATGATGAATTTTGTTTTATTATTATTATAAATGTAATAAAACAGAAAACTTTTTATATAAAACAGAATACTTTTTATAAAGTTTTGTTTTATTTGATTATAAGTAGAATATAATATATTTTATTATGCATAGTGTTTGCATAGTGCCTGCATAATTTTTTTTTTATATAAAACAGAATACTTTTATAAAGTTATTTGTTTTATTAGATTATAAATAGAATATATTATATTTTATTATGCATAGTGTTTGCATAGTGCTCGCATAGTATTTGCAGATAGTAAAATCTTTTTTATATAAAACAAAATACTTTTATAAAGTTATTTGTTTTATTAGATTATAAATAGAACATATTATATTTTATTATGCATAGTGTTTGCATAGTGTCTCTGATAGTATTTGCATAGTAAAATCTTTTTATATAAAATAGAATACTTTTATAAAGTTATTTATTTTATTAGATTTTAAATAAAATATAAATATATATATATATATATTTATATAATATAATATATTATATTATATTTTATTGCATAGTATCATTTCCATCCTCCTATAAATAGGATGTTTAGTTAGAATTGAAAACACACACGGAAGTTCAGAGAATTCTTCTTCTATAATCTTGAGCGTATTTATTTAGAGTTTAAGAAAACTTTGAGCGTAGTGCAAGTTTTCTTCAAGAATATCCTCGCCCTAACCGTCAGAATACTCTTCTTTTTAAGGTAAGGGATATTATTATTATAGTAAGGGGTATTATTCTTTCGTATTCATGAAGAGAGTTATTTTATTTCAATACTCGTAAGGGTTGTTATTCCATTCTTTATTGTTATGTTGGAATAACATGTCTATGCGAATACCGCATACATGGTGAAATTCTTCTATTATTCATTCTTTATTATTACATTGGAATAACTCGTTCATGCAAGGCTATCGCATGTCGGTGAATTCTGTTGTTATTCCATTCTTTATTATTCATTGGAACATCCCATGCATGCGGATTACGCATGACCTAGTTCCATTCTTTATTATTCTGTTGGAACATCACATGCATGCGGATTATTACGATGACCTGGTTCCATTCTTTATTATTCATTGGAATACTGGTTCCATTCGTTATTATTTTGTTTGAATAATTATATGAATTACCACATGCATGGTGAATGATCCTTTGTATTCATTCCTTATTAAACTGTGGAAATGATCTGTCTACGTGGATTACCGCATGGCGGTCGAAAATCCATTTGCAGTTTCGTAATTTTTATTGACCCTCAAAAATTCTAGAAAAATTTGAAATGATAATTTGATGAGTTTTCTATATTGTGTCAAAAAATGGCGATAATTCTTGAACTAGTTTTATTGAATTCTTATATGATTGTCATCATCCTCATGCTTATATTATGATGAAAGTCATCTGTGGCCTGTAGTGCATAGATGGACTTGGTATGATTATGACCAGGGATTATTCGGTATAATCATGACCGTAATGTTACAAATGATGTGGTAAAAGTCCTCATTGGCCCGTAGTGCATTGATGGACAGTTTTTGGTATGATTATGGCCATGGATTCTCTTCGGCCAAGGGTGCAAAGATGAATTATTTTATGGCATGATCATGATCGTTGATGAAAACACGATTATCTTTGGCCCGTAGTGCATGGATAATTCATGTATGTGATATTAACGAATATCCTTGGCCATAGTGCAGGGGTGATTCGATGATGTGGATTATTTATTAAGTTAAGTCTCAGCGATAAAATATTGATAATAAACTTTTAAATTCCTAGAAGATAGTAGATATCATGCTCTACTTGACTCTTCTAAAATAAAGTTGTATGTCTTCGGCCTGTAGTGTAAAGATGAAATGATAATGAATATCTTTGGCCCATAGTGCAAAGATGAATTTATTAAGTATGATTATAAACAGGAACTGTGATTTGGTATAACCATGATCTTTGATGTTTCAGGTAAAGATAGGTGATGAAAATTATCTTCGATCTCCGGGTGTGAAGAGGATTTAGAATCACAATTATGATTATGAGTTATTCATATGATTGTGAAAAGGAGCTGTTGATTGATGTTACAGGGATAAAACATTGTTGGTGGACTTTTAACGTGGAGAAGATAATAGACTTTATGGTCTATTTGACTCTTCTAATGGATTGCTCGTTCTGCTGCAACTATGGTTGAAAAGTTTTATCATTTACCATATGTTCTAAATATCTGATTTATTACTGATGAAGGCTATTGATGATGTAAATTATCTTTAGTCATGATATTCTTTACTGGGCTAGTTGTGCTCACCCTTTTTGCTTCACAATTCATTTTAGGTAATAAGAGTGTAGCTAGGTCGAGCAGGGATAACAGGGGAATAGAACGATGGTCTATAGCTGTTGAGGTTCTCCCTAAATAGTATGGAAATAATTTTATTGAGAACTTTAGATAAGTGTGTCGTATTGTATACTCATTTGATATTTAATTTTGGTGAACCGAATAGGGTGAGGTGAACCCAACTTTGGAAGGGTGTTTTGCCACTATCATACAAGATGTCTAATGACATACAACCTCGTGTTATCATAAGACATGGTTGTGCACATCCACTTGCTGAGTATATTTATGAGCACTACCTATATAATCTTGGAGTTTGGTTAAAATATAGTTCTCAATTGCAGACAGTGGAGATAGTTATATATCAAGAGAAGACTCACCATTGGAAGGAACATAATAGTAATCTTCTCATTTTTCTTTGGGATCTATTGGGTCAACCAAGGATAATTCTGTGGACATATGATATCTATCATAACCTAGACGCATGGCCTCCCATGTACGAAGGTTTCCTTGAGCACTTCCCAAAGATTTTAATTTCTAAAACAGTTATTGACTGTACCTTTATGTAAGGTGCAATTTTGACATGAGTCAAAATTGGCATATATATATTTGTATTGAAACACACAGTATATATATATGTCGTCATTATTTTGCTGACAGTTGTATAAATGAAGTTGTTAGTAGTGTATTTCTTTGGCGACTCAAGATGGGTGATATATACCTATTTTGGGGCGGCGCCACAATATCAATCAATAGTTCTTCTTTCAGACTACGGACCAAATACATACAACTGTAAAACCAATAACCAACAAATTCATCTATGCACTACTACGCCAAAGATAACTTTTAAGCATGAGGATCATGACAATGATATAAAGAATCATTCAAGTGAGATAAATGATAAATATTAAATATTTATAATTCAATTTATCCAGAGTTCAAGAATATCTAAATTGTCAACATGATCACTAATTGTGGAGTAAAATTCAAGAATAATATTCATGTATAAAAAATTAATTTGGACATAAAAGAATCAATTTTTCGTTGTGAATAGTACCTCGTGAATAGTACTTCACAAATAGTACCCCATGAATAGTATTTCTTGAATAGTACCCCATGAATAGTACTTCGTGAATAGTACTTCATGAATAGTACTTCTTGAATAGTATCCCTAAGTGAATAATACCCGAGTGAATAGTACCTCATAAATAATAGTTCGAGTAAATAGTACCCGGGTGAATAGTATCCTGTAAATAATACCCCGAGTCAATAGTACCCAAGTAAATAAAATTCCATAAATAATACCCCGAGTGAATAGTACTCGAGTAAATAGAATCCCGTAAATAATACCCCGAGTGAATAGTACCCGAGTAAATAGAATCCCGTAAATAATACCCCGAGTAAATAGTGTCTGGGTGAATAGTAAGAAATAATAACCCTTACGAATAAGAAATAAATAACATCCCTTACCTTAGTAGAAGACATGATACTGCAATAGTAAAGTAGCAGAATACTCTTCTTCTTCCTCTTTATAGCTTCTCTCTATAATTGCTCTTGTGAGTCTTAGTGAATTGGTGAGAATGAAAGAAGAATGAGTTTCTATTTATAGGAAAACATAGTTTCGATAATTACACGTTTTGGGGCTCGAATTATTACAGTATAGTACCTTTATCTTTTTCTCCATTTTTAATTTAGTCCTTCAAGTATTATCAATCTTGCACAACCTCCCCTAATAGTACATGCATGTGAACCAATAGTTCCATGCATGTGAACCAACAGTAATTTGCATGTGAACCAATAGCAATTAATTGCTCATTTATCCGATTAATTGCCCGTTTGGTCAATTTAACATCCCGAAATCAACTATTATCAAAATAAATGTCGATTTCCACTAACATTAATAATACCAACACAATGGAAATATTTTTATCAAAAATTTCATCTTTGAAATTCTCGAAGTTTGACTTTTTTCGAAATTTTTTGACCAAAAAGTCAACCCCGACAAATTTTGTGTTTATAGTCAATTTTTACTAATTTTATCGTCCCGGACTCAAATATCTTGTCCGCGTCTCCAAATTCAACTTCGAACTCAAATTCGATTTTTAATAACATTCATCATTAATATTATAACTCACAATATTAACAACCAGATCATTCCTAGGAAAGAGGGGGCTTTCCGATAAAGATTTCTCCTTATTGGCGCGCAATTAGATAACCAAACCCCTTTTCTCGACAGAACTTTCTAGACATTGTCAATAATGCAAATAATAATATGAATAACTTTGTCATCTCAATTATTGATTTAATAATATAAAATATTGTTATAATAATTGAATCAATAACGTGAGATACTATGCAGCAATTACTGTGGTAATAATTGAATAAAACTGAGTGACGTCTCACGTAAGTATCAATAATCAATACCGTGTGCTACTATGAAACCACACGTATTACTGTACTTTTATCATCGATTATTTTATGACAACTTTCTTACTTTGAAAATTTTTCATATATCACCCTTAACTTTAACCTTTTATCAATTTAACCATTTACTAAATAGAATACTAATTATAAGAAAATTGAATACTTTCATTTCATAAAATTTGGGGTCTTACAACCTCCCCTCCTAATGAAATTTCGTCCTCAAAATTTATGTACCTAGTTGTTCGAAGAAATGAGAATACCTTGCATTCTTCTTAGATTGTACCTTCCCGGTTATTTCCTCTGTATAATGATTTCCCCATTGCTCATCTCCTGTATTTCAAATATCATACTAGAATACATCTTCAAAACAAAGGTTAATTGACATGCCACATATTATCCCTATATTCTGACCGACCAATTAAAAAACAAATAAGCTTAAGTAAGTCATACTAGCGAAGGATTTACCCGTCTCTCCCCTCTTAGTTCTAGTCTCACATCTCAGCCAAGGATCATATCCCTAAGCTTTGATACCAACTGTGATGCCCCCAAAATACGTATACATCACCCAATCTGAGTCGCCAAATACATGGTACAGAACTTAAATACAAACTTAATTTATACAACTGTTAAGTGTCGTGCAGGATACGACAAAACATAAGCTGTGAGTTTTATTACAAATATTGTCTTCTAGACAATATCCAAACTCAAATTCAATCTCATTAAAATTATTATCACACTATTTCACAGAATAATGAGGACTACTATAGCCACCATCTGGACCATCAATCCATTCCCCGACTAGTTCCAGCTATATTCTCATTTCCTGAAGAGAATAATAAAAGAAAAGGGTGAGCTCAACTAGCCCAGTAAGAAATATTATGACTAAGATAATGCAGAATAAATTATCGTTAGCCTTCAACAGTGTTAAATTGATAGAATACAATAAACAACAAATTTAACTGCAGCGAAACAAGCAATCCATTAGAAGAGTCAAGTAGAACATAATGTCTACTATCTCCTCCAAATTAAAAGTCCATCGTTAATATTTCTTTCCTGTAACACTTATCAATAGTTCTTTGTTGTACCCAAGACATAGAGAACTTTCATCACCTGTCTTCACCTGAACCACTAAAGATTATAGTTAAATTCATAATTCATGTTTATAATAATGTGAATCAACAGTTTCTTCTTGCCACAAAGGCTTAATAGAACGTTCACTCAATATCCTTACCCCAAATGCTAAAGACATTCAAGTGTAATAACAATGATCATACAAATCAGTTGTCTATCTTTGCACTACGGGCCAAAGATATTCAACTATAAAACCAATGGTTATGATCATACCAATCAATTGCCTTTTAGTTCACTATGGCCAAAGACATTCAACTGTTAACTAATTGTCATGATCTTGTCAATAACATCATCGAATTATCCATGCACTACGGCCAAGGATATTCGTTAGTATCACCGATGGTCATGATCATGTCATACACCATCCATCTTGCACTTTCTAGGCCAAAGCTATCAATCAACAGTTCATCTTTGCACTACGACCAAAGATATCAATAAATAGTTCTTCTTTGCACTACAGACCAAAGACATACAACTATAAAACCAATAACCAACAGTCCATCTATGAACTACGGGCCAAAGATGACTTTCAACGCAATATAAGCACGAGGATCATGACAATGATATAAAGAATCAATCAAGTGAGATAAAAGATAAATATTAAATATTTATAATTCAATTTATTCAGAGTTCAAGAATATCTTAATAGTCAACATGATCACTAATTGTGGAGTAAAATTCAAGAATAATATTCATGTATCAAAAATTAATTTGGACAGAAAAAAATTAATTATTTATCATGAATAGTACCCCGTGAATAGTACTTCATGAATAGTACCCCGTGAATAGTATTTTCTGAATAGTATCTCATGAATAGTACTTTGTGAATAGTACCTCATGAATAGTACTTCGTGAATAATACTTCTTGAGTAGTATCCCTGAGTAAATAGTACTCCGTAAATAATACTCCGAGTAAATAGTTCCTGAGTGAATAGTACCCCATAAATAATACCCCGAGTGAATAGTACCCGAGTAAATAGAATCCCGTAATTAATACCCCGAGTGAATAGTACCCGAGTAAATAGAATCCCATAAATAATATCCCGAGTGAATAGTACCCGAGTAAATAGAATTCCGTAAATAATACCCCGAGTGAATAGTTCCCGAGTAAATAGAATCTCCCAAATAATACCCCGAGTGAATAGTACCTGGGTGAATAGTAAGAAATAATAACCTTTACGAATAAGAAATAATTAACATCCCTTACCTTAGTAGAAGACTGGATACTACAATACTGAAGTAGCAGCATACTCTTCTTCTTCCTCTTTATAGCTTCTCTCTCTATAATTGCTCTTGTGAGTCTTAGTGAATTGGTGAGAATGAAAGAAGAATGAACTTTTATTTATAGAAAAACATAGTTTCGATAATTGCACGTTTTGGGGCTCGAATTATTATAGTATAGTACCTTCATATTTTCCTCTATTTTTATTTTAGTCCTTCAAGTATTATCAATCTTGCACAACCTCCCATAATAGTACATGCATGTGAACCAATAATAATTTGCATGTGAACTAATAGCAATTAATTGCTCATTTATCCGATTAATTATCCATTTGATCAATTTAACATCCAGAAATCAACTATTATTGAAATAAATGTCGATTTCCACTAACACTAATAATCCCAACACAATGGAAATACTTTTATCAAAAATTTCATCTTTGAAAATTTTAAAGTTTGACTTTGACTGTTGACTTTTGACCAAAAAGTCAACCCTGACAAATTTTGTGTTTATAGTCTATTTTTACTAATTTCATTATCCCGTACTCAAATATCTCGTCCGCGTCTCCAAATTAAACTCCGAACTCAAATTCGATTCTTTGAATTTATAGATCTTCAAGATTTTACTAATTTCATTGGGAAGGGGTGATTAGCGGAGAAAAGAATCGCTGAGAGATAGATTCTACTATTTGGTCAGGACGAATGAGTGGCTGTGAAGCATTGATAACATTCATCATTAATATTATAACTCACAATATTAACAACCAGATCATTCCCAGGAAAGAGGGGGCTTTTCGATAAAGATTTCTCCTTATTGGCACCAAACCCCTTTCCTCGACAGAACTTTCTAGACATTGTCAATAATGCAAATAATAATATGAATAACTTTGTTATCTCAATTATTGATTTAATAATATAAAATATTGTGACAATAATTGAATCAATAACGTGAGATACTATGCAACAATTACTGTGGCAATAATTGAATAAAACTGAGTGACTTCTAACGTAAACATCAATAATCAATACCGTGTGCTACTATGCAACCACACGTATTACTGTACTTTTATCACTGATTATTTTATGACAACTTTCTTACTTTAAAAAATTTTCACATATCACCCTTAACTTTAACCTTTTATCAATTTAACCATTTACTAAATGGAATAATAATTATAAGAAAATTGAATACTTTCATTTCATAAAATTTGGGGTCTTACATGTTACCCCTAATCAATCCCCGTTCCAAAAGATTTGCTGCTACCAGGATATGTCGATATCACTCCAACACTCTTGGCCATAGCACATAAAGTTATTGGGCACTTCGTCACCTGATCCAAAATATGATCGATAGCGGTGACCTGTAAATGGTAAATAGTGGTAAAACCCTGCCTGAAGGAGAGGAGATATTTCCCCCTGGAACATAGAGATGGATGGAAGTTATATCAGTCGTATCATCTGAAGGAGCTTTGCTTGCAACGTCCCTGATAATTCAAAGGAAAAGGGATCAAGAGAGAAAGAATCTTATGATAGTAGTTGCGCCTGAGCCTCTGATGTTGCCATTCAAACCGTAGTATCCTGTAATTAGCTTGAAGAGAGTCCCATAGAACTATGGGAAAGATGAGGGATTAACATCAAACCACACTGCTGCTATATCAAAGGAAAACCCGCTGTATCTACCTCAGCGAGTAATAAAGTCAGTCATTAAATCCAATGGAAGAGTGTCTAAGGAGAAAATTAAAGAATTCCTTAGCAAGATAGGGCATAATGAAGCCAAAGTAGTGCAAAGATTAAAGAAGCGCCCCGACAGATATCCATTCTAGATTTGGTTTTATCTTCGGAAGATCATCGCAAGGTCTTAGTGAAAGTACTAGAAGAAGCTCACCTGTCAAAGATGATAGATATCGAGAAGTTTCATCATTTGATAGATCACATTTTTAATAGTAATGTGATATCTTTCACTGATGATGACATACCATCAGAAGGGACGGGTCATTGCAAGTTATTCAAGTCATTGCACATAGTAGTGATGTTGTCGACGTCAGGATTTTTGAGTGTCCCTTTTTGTTACTTGTTCTTTGGTGTTCTCATGTTAATATGAGATTTGTTTGAAAAAATAAGTGAAAAAGGTCCGACATGTATAATATCAATGATTTAACTTTAAGAGTCGCCAATTGGTGTATTTAACTGGTTGCACCAACGCAACCAGAAAAGGTTTGCACATTAACCCAGTGATTTGACACTGCTAAACGGGTCTGTAAAACCAAGATTCATTTTGGGTCCGGGGGCTTGATTATGCGGAGGGAAGGTGTTAGGCACCCCCCGACATCCGTGTTACCACGGTGATCGCCACTCTTCAAAGAAATTATTATATGAATGTGTGTGTTTGTGTGTGTGTGTGGATCAATGTGCAGTTATTTAAAAGTAGTGCAAGGCCTCGTTCGCACCTATATACAAAGGGTTTGAATTTATAGAAAAATTCAGTTTTAACCACAATATAGCAATGACGTTTTTTGTAAAAAAGAGGTTTTCAAACCACATGCTCAATAGAAATTGAGACCTTTTCATACTTCCATTTTATTACTAAATGTTCTAACTTGTTTGCTTTTATTTTTTGAGATGTGAAACATTCTAGAAAATAATATACAAAGACGATGCGAACTCTTCATGAACATAATGACCATCCAAGGAAATTCGACCTTTGTAAAATAATGTACAAAACGCTTACGGTTGAAAAATGTCCATCATAGGAACCAAATCTAGATTGATGAAGTTGAACACTGTGATCACATGATTCCTAGGCTCACATATTTTGCAATTTATAGGGAAAGCGATAGCGATTATATATATATATAAAAGCTGTAAATATATATATAAACATGATCAACCGCCACAAAGTAAACTCCAGGCGAGACAAAATGTAAATAAAGCTATAAAAGCGATCAACTACCACGAAGTAAACTCCAGGCAGGACGGAATGTAAATAAAGCTGTAAAAGGCCACGAAGTGAACTTCAGGCCTGACAGAAATGTAAATATATATATATATATATATATATATATATATATATAAATATAAACGCACTATATGTGAATCCAGGCTCATCGGATATATATATATATAACAATTATATATATATATATATATATATATATATAAAAAGCGATTAAGCACCTTTGGATGTAAATCCGGGCTCATCGATATATATCGACAATGATTATATATATAAATATATATATATAAAAGCAATTAAACGCACCAAATATAAAATCCGGTCTCATCGAGACAAAGTCCGACCACGATTTATATGTATATATATATATATATATATATATATATATATATATATATATATAAGAAATTAAACGCTCGGGCATCAAGTTCAGGCTCAATCGAGGCATAACTCGATAATGTTAGTCCATATATGAAATATATACATATATATAGTATATATATATATCTGAGGCAGAAATAAAAACCACGGATAGAAGTTAAGGCAAACCTGTTGACACGACTCTCAGCGTGTATAATAGTGTGTGCTAATATGAGAAGAAGGCTTTATAGAATATAAGAAGGCTTACAGTGGGCTACCAAAGTAGACTTCTATGACTTTAAATGGATAAACACTCAGCTCCCGCCGGATTTTTAAAGATAGCTATATGTGAGCTAACTAGTGTTTAGAAATGAGGAAACACTCAAAAGATGTGTATGCAGAGTAAAATGGACAGGGCTTCCTCGCCTTTTTCCTTCTCTTTCTCTTTCTCAAATGGCTGACCCTAAGGCTTGTATATAGACGGATGGTCGCAGGTACACCTGCGGTAGCCGTAGTTGTATCTGCGGCTGGTCGTGATGCATCTGAGCCTCGCGGGTCCTGTCATTTCGTAGTACGTGCACTCATGCACTGTAATATCCGCTCGAACTTGCAGAACTTCAATCCGTTCATCCGAACGAGGTATATCTGACCTTCTTCGGACCACTTATGTCGAGAGTTATGCAATGACATGGATTAGAGGTTGTACGAAGTAAGGAAGAGGGATATATGCCCATGGTCTTCAAGCTTCAAATTCTATCCAAAGTACTGTCACACGTAATAGTCACTCGAGATTGTCAATCCTCGGTTCTTGTGGGACATTATTGGATGTATGTATGTATGAAGTGTTGAGACGACGTGCCATTGCCAAAGGAACAAGATGACGTTTGACTCCTCACCGGGGTTATCACCGGTTTGAGTTGAAAGTAGACGTTGCTCAGGGTTACAGCTGAGATTAGACTACTTGTTGGTATGCCACGATATCATCTTGTTGTGATGGTAAGATGACGTTGTGACTCCTCACCGGGGTTATCATTTGGTTTAAGCGGAAAGAAGACATTGCTTTCGAGGTTACATCTCGAGATTGAATTGCTTTGCTTGTTTGTATGTCTCCTCATCATCCGTGGATGTTCTTATATACCCGTTGTTAACCGAATCCGAGGTGTGTGTGCCTCAACAGGATGTCTGGGGTTGAAGCTGATTGCATATGTTTGAAACAAGCATTTTTGGGGTTATCACCGGAACTGTAATGGCATCTCTTGGGGCTATCACCAAGGATGGGGTTCTACTCGAGTGTTGTCTCTACGGGACTTGGGCGAGCGTTACGATGTTATTGCCCAGACAGAAGCTATTTCCCGGTGTTGTTCTTGGGTCTTTTGATCTGCATATCTTGGGGTTATCTCCGATATTGGAAATGACATTCCCGGTGTGTGTTCCGGGGTTTGAACTGATGTTCCCATTTTGTGTTTCGGGTTGGAACTGAACTTCTGATAGTATCTGGAATGGATGTAAGCTGTCTTCCAGGGTTATCTCCAAAAGACAAATCTACCCTCTTGCAATGTTAGTAATAGGAGCGTAGAAAATTTTGAGTGTCTATAGATGCCCCTCTTTATCATATTCATGCAAGGCAAGGCATGGATAGGATAAAGAATACTAGACACTTAAAATGCAAGCAAGATAAACATGATGCTATATGCAGCAACATGATGCAAATGCATGTAGAATGCATGAATGATTGTCAGGTAATCCTGTTGGGATGACAATCAGTGATGGCTTGGACATGCGATCCAAGTCTCCAAGAATGTTGACGTTGGGGCTATCACCAAAGTCTTGAATCCTGACAACGGCTTATATTCCATAGAGGTACCTCTTGTGTGTAAGAGATGCGTGGGGATAAAGCTTTATACATTTGAGGATGTGTATAACATATTCCCTCATTACATCGGGAATTCATGCATGACAGTTTATTCTTATCAAGGTTGCCTGATCTTCGCTGATGTGTGTATCACCGGATAAATCCCTACTGGGTGTATTGTCAAGGCTGTTTGACCTTCATTGATGTATGTGTCAATAGTAGCATTGCGTTGTAGCCCTTGCTGGGGAAAGTTGCTTCGATGGGTTTACTTGCCATCGGCTGACATGATGTCAAGGCTGTTTGACCTTCATTGATGTGTGTATCAATGGTTGCATTACGTTGTAACCCCCGCCGGGGATACATAGATGCTTGAAAGATGTGCGTTGTGACCCCCGCCGGGGATACGTAGATGCTTGATAAGTTCGACGTTGTAACCCCCGCCGGGGATACGTAGATGTTTGATAACTTTGGTGTTGTAACCCCCGCCGGGGATACGTAGATGCTTGATAACTTCGGTGTTGTAACCCCCGCTGGGGAGGTTTGATATATTGTGGTTTTACATTGTAACCCCCACCGGGGAGGTTTAGGGTTGTGACCCTGCAAATGACGGCATCAGACTTTTGTGGGGTATTACCGAGCATGATTTGTGAAAGTTGAGCTCATTGGTATAGTATACCTGCATTGATGAATACCTTTGAGACGACGGGAGTTTAACTCTACGTGAAGCGAAACCGAGATTTCGAGCTATCCAGCTCAATTCGTAGAACTTTTATTCTGATTTGGCCTTTTTCGACATGAGACCTCCTTTGCAACTCTAACTAGAGCAATGGGAGGTGTGGGGCCCATGGAGTCTGATGTTGATCTATATTTGATGTAGGTTCCCAGCTTCACATAGCCTCGAGGGAACTGGTTTAGCAACCACTCTATGTATCGGGCCTTGCATGATGACTATAGAAGCGATAAATCCGTGGTGGGGATTCGGAGGTTCTTCTCCATTCTACCCCATCACTTTGTCCACAGGGTTGCCTCGGGGCATTGTCTGAGCGAGTGGTTTCACGGACTCGATCACTCCATTCTTTGGACTGTGAGGTGATGATGACGCTGATGGATTGGAAAGGTATGGAGTTTGGAGGGGAGCCGGTGCCTTGCACGACGGATATCACCCCTCTTGCCGTCGAGATCCTTGTTGGGAGTTGGCGTGAGAGGCTTTTCAAGGCGGGGTTATTCGTCTGAGGTCCTTTGGCGTAGATGCTATGAAAGGCGATTGAATGAGCCCATACAGATGATGTGAGAGTCGAGGATCGCATTCTCGGCGATTGTTTCGATGATCATTGGGGTCGCCATAGCGAGATAACTCTTTTACGGTGTTCTTCGCTTTGATCGGCGCCACTCGACACGTGGGACCGTATATGAGAGTATGATTGGGTTTCTACACCTTTGCCTACTTTCTCGGGGAATGCGCATGCGATCGCAGGGCTTAACCAAAGGCGTGGTTAGGATTCTACCCATTCTCTTTGGTGAGTGTTTCTCTTGTCTTTTCCCATGTATGGGTTAAGAGTGTTATTGACAATGCCAGATGTTTGCCTTTGTGTTGGCAGTTTTGGGCCTATGAGAGGCTTCCTGTTTGCGTCCCTGTGGCGTGTTAGGTTTAGACACCTATCCACGAGGACGGAGATGGCATCATTCCATAGTGGCGGAGGTCCACATTCTTTGAGGGTTTCACTCATTGTCGCTTACAATTTGGAGTTATTGATGGTAGATGTCATCACATGGATTCCCTACTACCGGAGAGCATTTGGGAGTTGGTTTTGAGGATGGTTACCCGACCGGAGTAGAAGTACGTCATTTCCACCCCGAGATTCTCTCTCTTCTGAGATGGAGGATGGGAGCTCTATTTAGAGAAGCGTCTTATCGAGAACACTTCAAATGAGAGATTCGTATCTCGATCTTGCCTCTGCCGCGAGCGTTATTAGCTTTATTTTGCGATCACCGTCATTGACATCCCATTGATGGGGATTGGCGGTTTTACATTGTCGAGGCCCCTATTCTCGTGGAGATGTTCGGCATTGGTGGATCCCTCGTACCATTAGAGCTCGGACCGCGCCACCACGGTTTATGGGGATATGGTTCCGGGATCCGTGATGATGACGGATTAGCTAGCTTTGTATCGTAGATCCGACTCATATGATTGACAGATTGACTCGGCAATTTGGATCGGTCACATCTTTTCATTCGGCATTTGGGCAGAGATCCTGCAGAGGTAGATACTTTTGATCCTTTCAGCTCTGGCGCTGGTCCCTTAGGTACCCATATGGTTTTTTCGGCATAGATCCTCCCTTGTATCGGCCTGACATCCTTGTAGATAGAGATCCAGTGACTCAGGAGGAGTTACATCATGTGGATAGTATCGATGATGTAGACATCGACACTCTTGACTTTTTCTGATGTATTTCTTGCTATTTCTTTTGATATGCCTTTGTTAGCATCTGGGTAGCTTTGCCCCATTCTCGCTATATCTTTTGATAGGCCTCTATTATATGTTGGGTAGCTTCGCCCCATTTCCCTGTATTTTAGCTGTTTATAGATGTATTAGATGATGATATACTTAGGAATGTATGCACAACTTTTCATTCCCTATATCATATTGCCATCTATTGTATTATGCATGTTATTGTTATGCATATGTATGTATGTCTAGAGATATTTAACATTGACCCCTGGATGGTCTTATGACACGGCCCGTACAGATGTCTTCTTCGACAGTTAGCCGTATTGATCATACCCCACCATTTGTGGTGGTAGCTGGTATGCGATCATGGTATGATAGTATATCACCATCAGACATGGTGATCGTAGATGATTTGCTGCAACATACTATGACCTTGTTGATGTTTCAGGTTCCCACAAGATTTGTAGAGGTTATGCTAGAGCACTGGGTATCAGAGAGGCAGGTTTTTCGATTTGGGACCCAGGAGTTTACTCCTACTTTGGAGGAGTATGCATGGTTGACGATGCTTCCGTTGGATAGACCTTGCGTGCATATGGCTATTGGAGACATGAGCAGACAGTTCATGACCCTCACCGGATTGAGACGTAGAGTGGTCCAGGATGAGATTACATCTGGCCACGTGATATTCGGCGTTCTGTTGACGAGTTTGGCTCACGAGGGATGACTATACACGACATTCTGTGGATTTCACCACACTGGAGGACCATTGGCGTTCAGCCAGAGTAGATGTACTACTTCTATGCGTATTGTCATACGTCTTCATGCCGCGATACATGGATGAGTTGGATATCGGCGTCATTACGGCAGTGAGAGCTCTCAGGGAGGGTTATACCATTGTACCGATGATCATTGTAGAGACTCTAAGGTCAGCTACATACTGCTGCACTTATCCAGCAGGAGTATTTATAGGTAGCTCGGTCATGCTGTATGTGTGGTTTATGTCACACTTGAGACCGATTGGCACATTTAGATGGCAGGGGTTTTGTTTCACCCAGGAGATAGCCATGTCATACTTTCTTTCATCCGCAGAGTGCCTGATCTTTGCATTGTGGTCACTTTCTGGCGAGGATTAGGGATCCGTTTGCCATATTGCCGTGTTCAGGGCTTAGCTTTCCCTATAGCTTCATTACTCATGCTCTGGGCATGGATTATCTCCCTCTGGCTGGATTGAGGGGCATGATTACTTACCACCCACTGGCCGTGATGCGTCAGTTTGACCAGTTTTAAGATTTTCATCCTTATGAGGGGGCAGTGAGTCAGCGCTTCACTTCACACCGTTTGTTAGCGGAGGACAGATCCAGGTTATATCCCTGTTGGGATCAACGAGAGCTGGCTGAGTTTTCTGTCAGTCATCCAGGTTGTTCTGCAGAGTATTCCGCATGGATGGAGACAGAGGCGCATCGGTCAGCTGTGGCGATATCCACGGTCTGATGGATTGATTTTGACGATGAGGAGCCTATAGAGGAGGCTATTATTCCCATCGATGACTTGATATTTGAAATTCGCCCGACATTTGTGATGGATTCTCCTACCGAGTGCCATTTGTTTTCTCGATTCTAAGACAACATTTGGAGCGAGTTTACATCCGATGACCTATGATAGAGATCGAGGCTAGGGCATGATGTTGTGACTCTTGATGAGAGAGATCTTTGCTCGCTCTGTTAGAGAGGGATGAGGCTAGATCACCAAGGATGCATTGATTGGGGAGCGGGATGCGCCTTATCTGTTAGGGATGTGGCCATTGCGAGATAGTACTTAGTTAGATCCCGGATGGTATGTCGGTCTTGCCGAGCATGAGTGCTTACATTGATGAGCACTATGCCACCATGCGATTAGCCTCGATCCGCTAGCTCGTGTAGATACCCTTGGCGGAGAGCTTGCGATTGCTACCTCCGTGTTCGAGAGAGGGATGCTATGTTAGATCGATAGTCGCATACACACGGATCTGTAGATAGCTTTGCATTTTCTGCATGACTAAGCTTAGCCATTTTGTCATGTACAACACGGATGTATATATCAAAGCGAAGATTATGTATGGCGAGGAAATATATTTTGATTCACTTCCCTTTTAGTTATGCCTTGATACTTGCTTGATGTTTGCTGCTTTTCTTGAGCCTTGTGATCTTGATGCATTACGAACTTATCCTTGATAGATGGACATTGAGACGTCATAAGATCTCTCAGAACGGATCATTGATTTTTGTAAATCCCTACCATCTTTGGTGTCTTGGGACTGGTATCTGTATAAAAAAGTGGAGAGGAGGGTAGTTTCTTCCTCTCTGAGATTGACTGCACCACAGATGGTCGCCAGTACTTCTATTTGTGAGAAGCCTAGTTAATTTCATCTCTTATGGGTTGGTATTGCTCTTTGAGGCACGATCGCAGCTTAGATGGTCACCAAATCTTCTATTTGTGAGAAGAGGTTAGATAATTCCATCCTTTTGATCTGAAACCGATGAAATGGGGCAAATTGAAGGTAGATCCCAGTACCGTGTGACAAGTATGTTGTTTTGGTAGGGGTTAGACTGCACCATGAATGGCTGCCTACGTACTCCTATTGAAGAGGAGATCAAGTTTGCGTAGTTCGAACCTGGTGTAAGAGGTTTAACGCTGAATGCGGAAGGCAGATGGGTGTAGAAGTATTTTTTTGTTATTTTTGTTGTTTTATAGAGAAAGGGCAGAAATGTTTTTGTTATTTTTCTTTATTGCGACCGGGCCATAGAGAATATGGTTGCCTACAAACCCCCGGGTATCAGGGAGATCAGGTCGACGTAGTTCGCCCTCAACATTTAATTGAAGGAAGAAGAAGAAGCGTAAATCCCATGTGCGAAGCTATCTCTGCGGGGAGAAGAAAGTTTGATCCCATAATGGGGACAAATCAGGTGTGAAAAAAGTTTGATCACATTTTGAGGGCAAAGCGCAAGCGTGAAAAGTTTAATCCCGTGTTTGGGATAAACAACAGATGTGAAAGGTTCAATCCTGTGTATAGGATAACCGAAATTGTATGAAGGTTTAAAACAAAGTGGAACCAGGCTGTTGATTCCAAGTGAGATAAAAACCATTTCTTTGGTTTGAAGTGTATATTTTCACGAGGCGAGAAGAGTATTTAAAAGGAAAGGGTTCAAAATCGGAATGATTTGGTGACTTGATGATCAAAACCGGGATGTTTGTTTGATGGTAACCCAGACATATAGTACCGTTTCACGGTGTCCGAGTTGATAGTTTGTGGAAATTCATTGCCATCCATTTCTTTGCAATCCGAGAGCGCATACTGTCAATACCTCCTTGACAACAAATGGGCCTTCCCAGTTAGGAGTGAATTTTCCCTTAGATTGATCTTGGTTGTCAATGATCTTCTTCAAAACCAAGCCATGTTATTTGA
Organism: Panax ginseng; assembly: GCA_020205605.1. NCBI lineage: Eukaryota > Viridiplantae > Streptophyta > Magnoliopsida > Apiales > Araliaceae > Panax > Panax ginseng. The sequence continues at coordinate 98,780,472 of CM035137.1, forward strand.
ACTGCCGTAATTGGACTTTTCTGTTGTAGGATCGTGTGATCCTTTGCTGATATAACTTACCATGGAAGATAGCTGCGGATCGCCTTTCGTCTATTAGAGACAATTGGTGATACCTGTCTTGTACCCATTGGTCTTCATCCAACTGAGCATCCATCAATACTCTGAGGGATTCCATTTCCACCTCTATGGGGAGCACTGCTTCCATCCCATAGACTAATGAGTAGGGGGTTGCCCCAGTGGAAGTTCGTATAGAAGTTATGTAGGTTAATAAAGTCAGAGGCAAGAGGTCAGGCCATCTCTTGTGATTGGTGAACATTTTTTGCATGATCTTTTTGATGTTTTTATTAGCCACTTCAACAGCACCATTCATCTTTGGACGGTAGATGACGGAGTTGAGATGTTTGATGTGGAATTCTCTACATAACTCCTCCATCATTTTGTTGTTGAGGTTTTTAGCATTGTCTGACACAATGACCTCTAGTTGTCCATATCGTTAGATGACATTGTTTCTGATGAAAGCAATGATAACTTCTTTAGTAACCCTGGGGAAGGATGCCGCTTCGACCCATTTGGTGAAGTAGTCGATCATGGTGAATATGAATCGATGTCCATTACTGGCTTTGGGCTCGATGGGCCCGATCACGTCCATTCCCCACATTGAGAAGGGCCATGGCGAACTCATATTGTGGAGTTCCCTTGGAGGGGCGTGGATAGCATTCCCATGAATCTGGCATTGATAGCACCTCTTGACGTGATCATCACAGTCAGCTTTGAGTGTAAGCCAATAATGCCATGTTCTGAGGATCTTCTTGATAAGTAGGGGTCTGCTCATGTGAGGGCCACATACTCCACCATGGATCTCATCCATGAGTCTCTGAGCTTGGTCTTTATCCAGACATCTGAGGAGACCTAATCCTGCATCTCTTTTGTAGAGTGCATCTCCTTTCAAGTAGAATTTCATAGCAAGTCGATAAATCTGCCTCTTCTCAGTTAGGTTCGCCTCAGCGGGTGTAGATCCATCTCGTAGATACTCCTTGATGCTTTGATACCAAGGACTATGGATGGGTGGTAGCTCATCCGATACTTCTCCAACATAATTCCCATAGACTGGGGCTCTTTGCAAAGTAAATGTGATGCTTGGCATGTTTTCCTTGTCAGGTATGTAAACCAAGGAGGCCAACGGTTCTAATGCATCTGCAAAATCATTCCTATTACGAGGAATGAGTAGAAAGGAGATTTCTTCGAACTCTAGAGCCATCTGTAAAACTTTCCGATGGTAAGGCAACAAATGTAATTCTTTGGTTTGATAGATTCCTATGAATTGCTTGATTACCAATTCAGAATCCCCAAAGACAGTTAACCGCCTGATGCCCATTGAACGGGCAAGTTTTAGCCCCATGATACAGCCTTCATACTCAGCTGTGTTGTTGGTGCTGATAAACTACAATTTGACGGCGACGGGATACTGCTCCCCCGTACTGGATATTAGGACTGCTCCAGCTCCAGAGCCTTCTGTGTTAACAGCTCCATCAAAATACATTCTCCACGTACGACATGTATTGTACTGATGTTGTTGTTGAATTGTCATTACCCCTTCATCGGGGAAGTACGTTTCCAAGGGTTTGTAGTCCCCTGCAGGTGCGGCGGCCAGTTGATCCGCAATTCCTTAACCTTTGACAGACTTTTACATCACATAGACGATGTCAAATTGCTGTAAGATCAACCGCCATCCGGGACGATCGACAATTCGATATGGGCTTCATCGAACACATACTTGAGAGGATCCATTCGGGATATGAGATGGGTTGTGTGACCATGGAGGTAATGCTGTAACCTCATGGAAGCCCATGCTAAAGCACAACAAGCCTTTTCAATTAGAGTGTACTTGCGTTCGCGATCTGTGAATCTTTTCTTTGAGGTAATAGATAGCTTGATCTTGGCCTCTATTGTCTTTTTTGCTTCAAAGATACGACCCATGGCATTGTCATTTATGGATGTGTACATGAACAGGGGAACATCATCCCAGGAGGTACCAAAGCAGAGCGTTAATCGGTTGCTCTTTGATTGTGAGGAAGGCTTTCTGACACTCATCGTTCCATTTCATAGAGGAGTTCTTCCTTAACAACTTAAAGATTGGCTCACAAAGTTCTTTGTGAGTTGAGAAATGAATCTGCTAATGAAGTTGATCCTTCCCAAAAATCCCGTATTTCCCTCTCGCATGCGAGGAATGGGCATTTCCTTGATGCTTTGGATTTTGGTAGGATCCAGTTCAATCCTTTGTGGTGACTAGGAAACCTAGCAACTTGCACGACTTAACACCAAAGGCGCACTTGGCGGATTCAACTTCAAGTTGTACTTACGCAACCTGTTGAAAAGCTTTTTGAGATGGTCTAAGTGGTCATCCTCCTTCCGGGATTTGACAATGATGTCATCCACGTAGATCTCTATCTCCTTGCGCATTAAATCGTGGAAAAGAGCCATCATAGCTCGCTGATAGGTTGCCCTGGCGTTGATGAGGCTGAATGACAACCGTCTGTAGCAAAAGGTTCCCCAAGGCGTGATGAAAGTAATTTTCTCACGATATTCCTCAGCGACCATAATTTGATAGTACCCCACAAAGAAATCAGCAAAGGAGTACATGCCGTATTAGGCAGTATTATCAATAAGAATGTGGATAAAGGGCACGGGAAAGCTATCTTTAAGGCAAGCTTTGTTCAAATCTCGATAATCCACGCAGACTCGCACCTTTCCTCCTGGTTTAGGCACGGGAACAATGTTGGATATCCACTCCGGATATGTAGACACCATGATGATGCCAGCTTGAAATTGTTTCACAATTTCCTCTTTAACCTTTAAACTCCACTCAGGTTTCAATCGCCTGAGTTTTTGCCTAACTGGCTTGAATCCTTCTTTAATGGGAAGGCGATGAAGAAAAATGTTAGTGGACAAACCCACCATGTCTTCATGAGACCATGCAAACACATCCGGAATTGGGTTAACGAAGACAACCATGTCATTCCGTTGATTTGTGGTAAGGTGCGAAACCAACTGGATTAGCTTAGGGTTGTCTAAGGTTCCGAGATTGAAAGGAGTGGTTTGATCAAGATTGGTTTGGGTTTTATGCGACCCATTCCTTAATCTCCGAGGTGTCTCAATGTCCTCTTGGATGTCCATCAAGTCTCGAGTCAACTTTGCGGCAAAGTTCTGACCCTTGTGGAGAGAAGGCATGTCATCATCAAGGACATGCACATCTAAATTCAAAAGTCACGAAACAAAAGATGCTTTCACTTAATATATGCAAGCTGCTCGATCATACAAAAGTGTTAGCATGTACTTGATAAAATAAGCTTGCTAGTCTTTGTAAAGGAAAGGAAAGCAAACAATTAAAGTTATCTATAGGCGGAGGGATTTTTTGCTTATTTTACCCTAAATCGACTAATGCATGGAGTCTTTTCTAATTATCGAGGAAAAGTCCCGATGGATCGTAATGATGGAAGGATCGTCATTGTCCTCCTTTTCCCGAATGATAACCATGACATTTGGGAAATCATCGTCTGGGGTGTATTTGTTTGTATGTTCATCATGAACAATGACGCGACTACCTGCCATCATTAAGGCAAGGTCATGTTTACGTTCCCGTTCCTTTTCTTTCACCTCGGGATCAGGAATCAACACCTCTTTTTCTTTGATTGGCACCGGTTTTTGAAACAAAGATAGCCACAACTGGGCTAGAACCTTTCTTTGGAGATTGCATTAACTCATGAGGTAAAGGTATAGAAAATCGTAGTCTTAAGTTGAAGCTTCGAGGAACTAACTTGTGCTTATGAGGATTCCTATGATTGGAATCGGCGAATAGCCTATTAACTACATTAGATTTATTTGGATACTTGGATAGGGTGCTTAATACCGCTTATCTTTACCAAGCCCTTGTCCAGGTTGATGACCCAATAACATCATTTCTTGAGTGGCCGACATAACCTCGATAGAAATCTTGGGTACGGGAAGTGGCACTCCAATAGAATGGTATTGCGTGTTACTCACTTCCAGGGTATGGAAACTGGTCGGTTCAACTTCTGAATTGAAGCTGATAATTGGTAGAGTTCCTTGTTCAGGACAATCCGGCTCAGCATTGACAGTGACTAGACTATTGTTGATAATGTATATGAGTTGTTGATGTAAGGTGGAGGGAACAACTCTAGCCATGTGTATCCATGGTCTCCCCAAGAATAGGTTGTATCCTGATTCTATCCTGAGGACGTGGGAAGATATATTGAATGTATTGGGACCAATCTCAATTGGCAATTAAATCTTTTCAACGGAATTTCGCCGGGATCCATCAAAAGCTTTGACGACTGTATGGCTGCTTTGTATCCGCTTGAGATTGATATTCATCTTTACCAGGGTGGCATGAGGACAGATATTTAGAGATGAGCCTCCATCTATCAATACTCCTGCTAGCATGTACTCTCTTGAGATATGCATATGCACTTATTGTTTTTGTCATAATCAAATAGGGGGAGATTGTCAGGAATAAGCATGTGAATGATATTCCTATTTACATATGATTTGATTATGATATATATATATATATGAATGAATATGCAAGTATGCTTGCATTAAGAAAAGCTGTAAAGTTCCTTGATAGATAATAGAAACATATGTACAAGGACTTAGAATGAATTGATCAAATGTGTTAGGTTGATCCTACATAAGTAAAACATCTTTGTAAAGTCCTTAAAAAGAAATGATGTACAAGGACTATAAATATAGAAAGATCAAGCATGTTAGGTTGATCTTATGATGTAATAGATAGGCTTGTCTGATCATCAAGCACTGCACCAGAAATTGTAGTCTGCCACGAAAGTTAAGAATAACTCGAGAGCTATCAAGGCAGAATCGTAGTCTTTAAGATAGTAGATCTCAGAGTTCGTAGACTGCTAGGAGAGACGAGGAAGGATCGTAGTGTGTCGAGTAGCACTACCTCGGAGCCGTAGTCTACTGAGGAAGTCATGTTCAGAATCATAGAGACGAATTTCTGAGCCGAGATACCGAGTATCTGCCAAAGCCAAGTCAAGAATCGTAGACTACACTCAGAGTTGTAGAGTCTACTAATCATACCAAAGGCAGAAATCGTAGTCGAGCAAGATCAGATGAAGACAACAAGCACAACGACAGAAATCATAGTGTCAAGATCTTATCTTAGAGTCACAGTGTCTGCACAGCCAAAGATGAATCGTAGAGTGAAGAACTAAGACCTCAACAGATGTGCTCACAATGCCAAGGCAGAATCGTAGAGCAAATACGATTCTCAACTAATGTGCACTCCCAGAATATCCAAAGGAATGAAGCCTCTGGTTGGCACTGCATAGATACGTCCCACCTGAAGGAAACTAGAGAGCACTCAACGAATGGCATGCAAGCTAACAGAAGATCTAAGCACCAACTCAATCAGCATCAAGATTGAGTTGTGAAGCCATTCGAGATGAAGTCTTCCACAAGGAGATCAGAAGAAGACTTCAGAATCGAATCACTCAAGAAAAGTCAGTCAAGTGCGTGAGAGCTATCAAGCAGACAGAAGACAATGATCTTGGAAGTTACCAGGATCGTAGTGTTTGCCAAACAAAGAAAGAACTGATGGAGTGCATACATAGATCCGGTCAACCTTCAAGAACAAGACTAAAATGATTAAGCATTGGGTCAGCCCATTGATGATAAGTGAACGGGAGATCACAAGGAGAAAGCGAGCTGGATACGCCACAAATCTGAAGTGTCTTGTTATTCAGAAGGGGCCAGAGCAAGAAGTCAACCATCGAGATTCGAGGCTGCAAAATGCGAAGTGTTAAAGCATTGCACAAGAGAAGGAAGAGGTGTTCTACATTGAAGATCAAATCAACACTCTTCAAGATCGTAGTGTTGTCTCTACTAGTTAACAAGACATTATGATCAGGTCCATGAAGACATGCATCAGAATCGTAGAGAGTTCGAATAATCAAGATCAAGCATTGGCAATGGTTCAATCAAGGATAATATTCTGACAAGAGCTTATTGAGAGCATCGATGCAAGGACAACCTCTGATCGAGAAATCAGAAGGGTAAAATAAAGTCGTCGACCTGCCCAAGATATCAAAGTGACATATCTGACAGGGTTGGTGAAACAGTAGACTGCAGTGTTAGAAAGTCAGAAAAAGATGTTATGTCACATCTGCAGTCTGCACCAAATAACTCGAGATCTGCGAGGAAATTTGAATAGCTTTCAATGGCTACTTTCCAACGGGAAGATTGGGAAGTAGTATAAATCAACAAAGTTTCAAAGATCAAGAGTTGCTGATGATTGTGTGTTGCAGAATCATTGAGTTGGTGAATGCTATTGTTGACTCTACGAGTTCCACCAAAGATCAATAGAACAAGTCTCAGTGACAGTGAGACTACCAAGGTGGAAGTGAAGCAGCTTTAAAGAAGGAATCAAATAGATTGAAGCTTCACTCAATAAAGATGAGAATGCCACTGAAGATGGCAGCCAAGCTGAGAGCCGAGAAGGCCAAGAAGATAGCATTCAGGAAAGTGGCTAAGTACAAAGAAGATCAAGAGAGTCACTCTACTTAATCACCATGAACCAAAAGTTTTAAATCGAACAAGTGCAGAACCATGTCTGCAAAGTATTCAAGAAGGGTTCAGGGATTGCTAAGTGCCAGACAAAGTCTACTAAAAGCATAGAGACTTAGCAAACCTAGATGGTGATGGTGCACAGCTGATACCAGATGAAGATGAGCAGAAAAGAGTGAAAATCAGCTGCACCAAAGAAGATGTGGTCCAGACCCGAAGCGTAATGCAAAGAGGACCACACCAAGTCGCTAAGTACAAAAGATGTTCAGAGCTTAATGACATCTTAGCAATTCAAAGACCAACTCCAACAACAACAACAACTACAACAACAAGAAGCGGGGCTCGAGGGTCCTTGTCGGGAGGGACTAAATGAAGTTCCAAGCCTCATTGGCTTCAAGAGTTCCTAGGAACTAGAGGAGTTCCAAGGTTCTTAGCCTTCAAGAGTTCTTAGTGAATCAAGTTCCAAGGGGCGGCCTCAAGGAATCTTAGTGATTCAGTACGCCGCCTTCCTTAGTGGAAACTCGCTAGTTGAAAGCAGAAGAGTGGATTAGAGCTTGAGTCTCGAACCACTTAAAACCCCTTGTGTCTTTTACTTTATGTCATTTACATTATGTACATTAACCGCTATAACTCTATGTATGTTTTAATCGCTACTACTAAAGTAACTCTACTTAACAATGTATGTGTGATTATAAATATATCAATGAAGGGATCTTTTACTTATTCCATTGTGCTTGAAAAGATTCTTAAGTTTGTTACATGCTAAATTATTAGCAATACAAAATAAGTAGTAAAAGTATTTTGAAATTCTAAGGATCTATTCAACCCCCCTTCTAGATCTATATTGTGCCTCTTCATGGGAACTAACAATTGGTATCAAAAAGTAGTTCTCATGCTACATTCAAAAGCTAATCGCTTTGAGTCCGATCTCAGCACAAACATTGTTCTAAACTTAGTTTAGTAGTAAGTCACTTGTTATATGAGATGAGCTCACACGTTGGAAATATTGTATGCAGTAAATGTGCATATACACTGAAGTCGCCAGATTGGTCCATGTCTTTGATTATCATATCAACAAGACCAATCCTTGCTCGATGTCAATCTTGTTGTCTGAAGACTAGGCTAGAAAGCTCAAGAGATGTCAACAGAAAAGATTCAAACATCCACTAGCCTGAAAAGATGAAAAGGCCATACATGCTAAGTAATGCTTATCCAGAGAAGAAAGAAGAACTTCTCAATCACATGCTTGGTCAAACTGCAGCTGGATGTAAATCTTATGAACTCAAGGATGTCAAAGAATTAGAGATGCTGACACTCTCTTAGCTTGTATCTTCAAGACCACGACTGATTGACTAAAGATCAACTAGAGCAACTGGCTGTCAGAAGCAAATGAGAAAACATGCACATCAATGCCTAAACTCAGTATATCTAAGATAAATGACTGTTAAGAAATCAACAGTAAAATGGTACGGTTCCTCACTAACATAGATATGAACATCATATTTGCACCTTACTCATGAACTATAACAGTTTTTCTTCAAATATTCACAATCTATCTAAAAAGGTAAAGAGAGAAAGTACACTAATGATAGAAACTCAAATGTCTATAAACTTTCTCTCCATCCAAGTTTTAGGTTGAAGATTATAACTTGAAAGAGATCTGAATTGGTTTTAAGAGCCTCACAAGTCGATTGAATGTGAAGAAATCTTTGCTGATGGGTTAATGTGCTTTGTACATCCTATGGTCTAAGTGTTTAATGACACACAGAGTATGATCAGATCTATAAGAGAATCTTGAAGATTCATAGAAACTGATCACCTCCATGAATCAACCAGATGCTAATAAATTGTAGAACTGATTCTCACTCTGTGAACATTTAAACTGTGTGATCATAACTTAGCATATGATGAAACCATCAAGGAAAAGAGTGTTTTATTAAAATGACAGATTTCTCTCACACTCACCACTATGCATCTCAAAATGTATTATCTAAATGAAGTACATACATGAATACGACTGATGGTGGTCAATATGATATTTATCCAAATATATGAGGAACAGGGGTTTAGTAAACTAACATAGCAGGACCCATTTAATCATGGGTACCAAAAATAGAAATTTATAACCTGTAGGTACCTGGTCCATCTGACCACACTAAGGAATGTTGAAGCGTAAGACTTCAACCACCAAGAAAATTCAGAAGGCTTAAGACCGCTCGTAAATGATTATGATAAAACTCCTATTTGTCAAAGCTCATTCGGAAGACTCATTTCGAGCTAATCTGAATGAAGCTCACATTGTTTCTGATTCTTATAAGAAAGCAAGTCATTCCTCCAAAGATGTAAAAGGGTCCTAGACGCTCAATCATTTAAAGCAGGTCATAACAGAAAACCCCTCACGGAAGCTCACCACAGAAGATCTTCGAGGATCAAACATGAGGAACTCATTACGAGAGCAGAATTCCACAAGTACAAACTGTAAAAGAAGACTACGTTCGTAGTGCTGTCAAAGGATCATAGAATGATCAACCTTGAAGATGTCCACTTCTACAATATATGAAGATTTGGTGATTCTAGTCAGAAGGAGATATGCAAGGCTGTCTTCTGATACACATAAAGAAAAGGGAATCACATCTATCTGAGAAGACAGTATCAACCATGAAGAGCAGTGATATGTTAAGAAATAACAATACTGAGATATACTATGAAGTAGTGTACCAGTTATAGAGTCCCAAAACTTTGTGGCTGATGAACCAAATAAAGATCCATAGTCATTAAGAACATTTCAAAACGTACTACTGATAACCTTTCAGCCACCCAACTCAAAACCATGGAGAGCCTACGATCAAACATCTGATTGTAGTGAAATAGCAGAAGGACACCACGATTACAACAAATAAAATTGTCTGAATTTGATAAAGGACCTCACCAACAGAAAAGGTCAAATGAGATATCAGTGCAAATCACTTCTAAAGTATTTCATCCGAAAGCGCCTAGGACAAACCCGACCTTTAGCTCACTCTAAGAGGTTGGCCCTTCCTGAGCTACCTTGACCTAGAAGGAATGTTTAGTAAAGTTCATCTCAAGGACCAAGTCAGTCAACAATTATAGAATAGATTTTTAAGAGAACTCAACGATCGTGATGCAATCTCAACGATCGTAGTGAAAACTCAACAATCGCAGAAGCAGACTCGACGATCGCAGACTTACCAGAAGACACTCTAGCTCATGAGGAGCTTGGAAGAACGAGACAATTGCTCTACCATTCTGAAGTATGAGGAGATTAGTTCAAATACAGTTTGGAAAGACATCTTGCAAATGCACATCAGAACTTAAGTACCCAAACTGGCTTGGGGTACATCAGTGGTTGAGCTATGCAGTTTCAACATGAGGAGGAATGCCAAAATCATCCACTGCAACATCGTTCAGAGAAATGATCGTTGAGTCAACAAAGGAAAACGTAGAGTCAATAGTTCTCCTATCATGCTACTCTACGAACTCAAGAGGTCAAAGGTCAATCCACGTCAATCAAACATCCACTCTTCTAAAAGAGACAGCTAACTGACAAGTTACCGGGGAGTTACAGCTCGTTACTAGGCATCATGCAACCAATGACTGAGTGACACATGATAGCATATGCAGAGTCAGAAGGAACCGCCATAAAGATAGATTCAAATCTGCAAATAGTTATCAGAACCCCTTTAACCTCTCTCTCCCTCCCATTTTCAAACCCTAGAGTTCTCTTCTAAGCCAAACCACTAAAATTTCTAGAGTCCAAATCACAATCAGCCATACTCCATAAATCTCCCTAAATCAATATCCACATTCCTCAAATCATTCAAATGGCAGAATAACGAGTAATCACCGGCATTCAGCGAGAAACCAAGATGTTCGAAAAATCCAAAAAGAAGTTCAGGGATATTCTTGAACTTGTGAAGAAGGTCGAGTTCTCAGAATGTCTTGAGGAAAACACACGAATATATGGTGATCTGGTCAAGGAGTTTCATTCAAACGCAACTGTAAATTCTAGAATCCTCTCCACCAAGGTTAAGGGTCAGATTCTGAAGCTAAACTCTTCTGACATCAATTAATGCTTAGGCCTTCCTGACCGAAATCTGAAAAGCTTGGAAGAGATCGACACAGAGAAAGCTAAAAAGATTATATAGTACAGAAGAAACCCTAGTCTGAAGGACATAAAGAAAAAGGAGTTATCTGAAGAATTCGAGTTCCTTGCTGAAATCGTGGGGAAATGTATCTTATGCAAAGACACTGCACATGATAATATGATTGACCAACAGCTAAAGATCATGGCTTCCATAGTCTTAAAGGAACACATCAACTTTAGAGATGTCCTACTCGATCATATGTCTAAGTGGTTGGATAAGGAAGAAAAGAAAAGATTAACTGAAAAACCACTCACAAAGGTTTTTCATGGGAGATTCTTAAGTATCATCCTGAAGAAAAAGTTGAAGAATAAAATTAAGGATGATGATGGTGAAATCCTTAATGCTCACAAGGTAATGTCTCCACAACTGTTCGTAAATTGGAAGAAAAACCCAAAGGAGAACAGGAGGTTGACAACTGGAAGCAGTAGCAAAGCCTCTGCAAAGAAGAAGAAGGCAAAAGAGGTAGAAAATTCTGAATTTAATGATTCTGTACCGACGACAACAACACCAACCAGGAAGAAATCCAAGAGCATAAGTAAAGCTGAGGCCCCTCCAAGAAGTCTATCCACAGAAGATAAGGTTGAGGATGAAAAGGACTCAACTGCAGAGACCACCAAGAGTAGAAGTAACAGATTACTTCAAAAGCCATCCAGCAAGAAAGCTAAGATGATAGACAGTCTAATTTTAACTCACCATGAAGGTACGTCTAATGAAGAAAAGGATGTAGAACCAGAAGAAGAAAAGGCTGAGCTCCCACAGGCCAAATCTAGCAATGAAGGTGAAGCTGGATTAAAGGAAGAAAATATAGCATTTGCTGATGAAGAAGAATGCACAAGCCCCTAGAGCATTCACTCTGCTGATAAAGACAATATACAAGTTGACCAAACTGTATCTCCAAATGTAAATGCTCCAACCAACCCAGATGATGGATCAAATGATGTTAATTCTGAAGAAGAAGGAAATGCCCCCACCAATGATAAAAATCAAGAAAGTTCCTATGCTGACTCAAAGACCTCGTAGTCCAAGAAGAAGAAGTATTCGATTCACCTATAATCGAACCATCAAGAAGAAGGAGGAGTCACAGATTGATAGCTCACTGTGCCTCAAAGAAGAGAAGTGATCAATCTACTGAAATCATTGAACTAAGTGATGGTGAATCCGCATCCGGGGAATAGAATGCTGAAGATAGGACCATCTTTGAAGGAGATGATTCCAAGGAAGACATTGCTGAAGAGGATCCTGAAAATGAAGTTCAGCAAGAAGAATCTATTGATAAATCTGATGAAAGGAATCAACAAAACTCAAGCTCAAAAAGGGAAGAGATAGAGAAAGATTCCAACTCTGCACATCAGGAATCTGAGGAACTAGAATACTATCCTGTTCTCTCTCCGGCCAGAATTAGCAGAAGAATTGTAGTGGAAGTCTTTGATGAGCCACCAGCAGAACCACATGCAAGATGGATAAATCATGGAAATGAACAACTTCGAGTTGTAAGGATGACTACAGATGAAGTGCTTCATAACTGGAAAAATATGGAGTTAGACTGCACAACTATACTGTATAACTCCGAAAACCTTTTGATGAAGGTTCTTCCCATGGATGCCATAGTTAAAGGCACACACTGAAAGAGATGAAAGTTACTTCAGTTGGTGCTACTCTTAGTTTCCAAATTTGGAACTGATATCACAAAACTTCCCTAGGGTTAAGAAGTTTGCAACCATGATGATTAACGACAAGCCCCACTACAAGATCTACTGACACGCTGAAAATCATTATATTCCTTATGATCGTAGAGTGGACTCTGATGGAAAAAGGAATTTGGCCAAGACACTAATCGTAGAGTCTGTTCACTCTACCATTGATAATGATCAAGTCCAGAATCAGATGTCTCCATCTGCCTAAGCACATCTATCTAACATTTCTGCATCCTCAACCAGTAATTGGAACTCAACAATTCTTCAGATTCTCAACACCTTCAAAAATCTGTCCAATGAAGCAGATCGTAGAGTCCAATCTGATACTCAACAAGGGGATGCCCAACCAGATGATCAAATTTCCATGGAGCAGGAATTATTAAAGAATTCTGATAACCTGATTGAGAAGATGTCTCAAATCAATGAAAATTCAAAGATGATGACAACAACAAACGACAATTCAGTTCAAGACAGAATCCAAGCTACTGTGGCTGATGTATCTCTAAAAATCAAAGAGAGAGATGACATCTATCTGAGGGCCATAAATGATCAAAAAGCAGAAGCTCTACGTACACAGAAGGCAAATAAAGGACAACTACAAGCCCTCTCTGAAAAGATTGACAACATGAATCAGTCCTTCTCCATGAAACTTGAGCTGAGCCAACAAGAACTCAAGTTTGAAGTTGCCAATTCCTCCTATCTAATGGAGCAGCTTATGTCCAACATGGAACAACTCTCTCAAGTGATTAATGACAAAAAGGGGGAGAAAAAGAGGCATAGAAAGGGAAAGAATAAGAGGCACCCTAGAAAGAGCAAGGAGAGCAAACGAAAAGAAAAGAAGAAGCCAACACCAGGTGGAGCTGAATCATTATCTAAGGGGGAGTCAAAGGATGATGCTTCAAAGGCTGAGGGGAGTTTTGTGAACCAGAAGAAGAAGAATTGAATAGCTCCACATCCCAGGGGGAGCAAGGGAGCAGGAGGAAAGGAATCAAACAGATGAATAGCTGATCAACAGATATCCTGGAAGCATACATGGAACCAAAGAGGTGCATCTCTAGCTAGTTAGGTATGTTCTGGATCCAGGATGTAAAATATCAGTATATTAAATTCCACATCATTATAAATGACATTCATGATTATCTGTTTTAGAAATACAGCTGCTCACTTAATATAAGATTCATTCATAACATGCATATGCACTTATTGTTTTTGTCATAATCAAATAGGGGGAGATTGTCAGGAATAAGCATGTGAATGATATTCCTATTTACATATGATTTGATTATGATATATATATATATATATATATATATATATATATATATATATATATATATATGAATGAATATGCAAGTATGCTTGCATTAAGAAAAGCTGTAAAGTTCCTTGATAGATAATAGAAACATATGTACAAGGGCTTAGAATGAATTGATCAAATGTGTTAGGTTGATCCTACATAAGTAAAACATCTTTGTAAAGTCCTTAAAAAGAAATGATGTACAAGGACTATAAATATAGTAAGATCAAGCATGTTAGGTTGATCTTATGATGTAATAGATAGGCTTGTCTGATCATCGAGCACTGCACTAGAAATCGTAGTCTGCCAGGAAAGTCAAGAATAACTCGAGAGCTATCAAGGCAGAATCGTAGTCTTTAAGATAGTAGATCTCAGAGTTCATAGACTGTCAGGAGAGACGAGGAAGGATCGTAGTGTGTCGAGTAACACTTCCTCAGAGCCATAGTCTACTGAGGAAGTCATGTTCAGAATCGTAGAGACAGCCTCTCTACGAGCCGACCGAGTATCTGCCAAAGCCACGTCAAGAATCGTAGACAACACTCAGAGTTGTAGAGTCTACTAATCATACCAAAGGCAGAGATCGTAGTCGAGCAAGATCAGATGAAGACAACAAGCACAATGACAAAAATCGTAGTGTCAAGATCTGATCTCAGAGTCACAGTGTCTGCACAGCCAAAGCTGAATCATAGACTGCAGAACTAAGACCTCAACAGATGTGCTCACAATGCCAAGGCAGAATCGTAGAGCAAATACGATTATCAACTAATGTGCACTCCTAGAATATCCAAAGGAATGAAGCCTCTGGTTGGCACTGCATAGATACGTCCCACCTGAAGGAAACTAGAGAGCACTCAATGAATGGCATGCAAGCTAACAGAAGATCTAAGTACCAACCCAATCAGCATCAAGATTGAGTTGTGAAGCCATTCGAGATGAAGTCTTCCACAAGGAGATCAGAAGAAGACTTTTGTAACTGACTAAGAAAAGTCAGCAAGTGCAGTAGCTGTCAAGCAGACGGAAGACAAATATCTTGGAAGTTACCAGGATCGTAGTGTTTGCCAAACAAAGAAAGAACTGATGGAGTGCATCTGGAGATCTTGGATGATACTTCAAGAACAAGACTAAAGTGATTAAGCATTGGGTCAGTCTATTGATGATAAGTGAACGGGAGATCACAAGGAGAAAGCAAACTGGACACGCCACAAATCTGAAGTGTCTTGTTATTCAGAAGGGGCTAGAGCAAGAAGTCAAGCCATCAAGATTTCGAGAGTCAGCTGAAAAAGCGTAAGTGTTGAAGCACTGCACAAGAGAAGGAAGAGGTGTTCTACATTGAAGATCAAATCAACACTCTTCAAGATCGTAGTGTTGTTTCTACCAGTCAACAAGACACTATGATTAGGTCCATGAAGACATGCATCATAATCGTAGAGTTCAAATAGCTGAAGACTGAAGCATTGGCAACCGTTCAATCTGAAGGATAATATTCGGACAAGAGCTTATTGAGAGCATTGATGCAAGGACAACCTCTGATCGAAAAATCAGAAGGGTAAAATAAAGTCGTCGACCTGCCAAAGATATCAAAGTGACATATCTGACAGGGTTGGTGAAATAGCAGACTGTAGTGTCAGAAAGTCAGAAAAAGATGTCATGTCACATCTGCAGTCTGCACCAAATAACTCGAGATCTGTGAGGAAATTTAAATAGCTTTCAACGGCTATTTTCCAACGGGAAGATTGGGAAGTAGTATAAATCAACAAAGTTTCAAAGATCAAGAGTTGCTGATGATTGTGTATTGCAAAATCGTTAAGTTGGTGAATGTTATTGTTGACTCTACGAGTTCCACCAAAGATCAATAGAACAAGTCTCAGTGACAGTGAGACTACCAAGGTGGAAGTGAAGCAGCTTTGAAGAAGGAATCAAACAGATCGAAGCTTCACTCAACAAAGATGAGAATGCCACTGAAGATGGAAGCCAAGCTGAGCGCCAAGAAGGCCAAGAAGATAGCATTTAGGAAAGTGGCTAAGTACAAAGAAGATCAAGAGAGCCACTCTACGAATCAGCATGAACCGAAAGCTAAAACTGAACAAGTACAGAACCATGTCTGCAAAGTATTCAAGAAGGGTTTAGGGATTGCTAAGTGCCAGACAAAGTCTACTAAAAGCATAGAGACTTAGCAAACCCAGATGGTGATGGTGCACAGCTGATACCAGATGAAGATGAGCAGAAAAGAGTGAAGATCAACTGCACCAAAGAAGATGTGGTCCAGACCCGAAGCAGAATGCAAAGAGGACCACACCAAGCTGCTAAGTACAAAATATGTTCAGAGCTTAATGACATCTTAGCAGCTCAGCACCAACAACTACAACAACAAGAAGCTAGGGCCTGAGGGGTCCTTGTCCGGAGGGACTAAATGAAGTTCTAAGCTGCTGGGCTTGAAGAGTTCCTAGGAACTAGAGAAGTTCTAAGGTCAGCTGGCCTTGAAGAGTTCTTAGCGAATCGAAGTTCCAAGGTTCTTTGGCCTTGAAGGAATCTTAGTGATTGTGGTGCCGCCTTCCTTAGTGGAAATCTCGCTAGTTGAAAGTAGAAGAGTGGATTAGGAGCTTGAGTCTCGAACCACTTAAAACCCCTTGTGTCTTTTACTTTATGTCATTTACATTATGTACATTAACTGCTATAACTGCTATGTATGTTTTAACTGCTTACTACTGAAGTAACTCTACGAACAATGTATGTGTGATTATAAATATATCAATGAAGGGGATATTTTACTTATTCCGATGTGCTTGAAAAGATTCTTAAGTTTGTTGCATGCTAAATTATTAGCAATACAAAATAAACTGGAAAAGTATTTTGAAATTCTAAGGATTTATTCAACCCCCCCACCCCCTTCTAGATATATATTGTGCCTACTGGGAACTAACATCCTCCATTTGGAGGACCTTCTTCCTAATATCACCGGTGTCTGGATCTCCTTTGAGATGGGTGTTTTCAGGGTCTTTGTTGGTCGATTCAACCGAGGTTACGGAATTGTTTTTTCGGACTTGAACTCCTCCTTGTGTAGAGGATTACGTATGTGTAGGTATCTTTGTACCGAGTGGTGGTGCAATTCTTTCAAAGTAGAACGGCTAAGTCGTAATTTGTTTACTCAATCCGGCCAAATTCTTCTCGGAAAACAAAGATTAGGATCGGTCTAAAGAAGACATGATTGGTCGTAGGTCGTGGCCTTTTTGGACTTTGAACGGGTAACAGGCCCAATTATTTCCCTACAAAAGACTTACGTAGTTTAGTCTTAGGGTAATGTAAATATAATCATAACATGTCCGTTTAGGAATTTTGTCCTGCAAAACCGGTTGTTAATTGATAACATGTTATGCATAATTATTCTTCATATTTTCCATTATATATGGATGAACATGGAATAAAAATTACAAGTAAATGCTTTTACAAGTAATTGAAAATGGAAAGTATGAAGAGACTTTGCTCCGTGTTTGGTTTATCAGAGGCTGACCTATCTTAGGGTTACTCTCGCGGCTTTTTGGCATGAAGGTTCCCAGATCATCACAATCTACTTGGACGGAAGTTAATCAAATTGTTCAACCGAGCGAATCTGAGTGGTGCCTTTCTTGAGCCCTGGGAAATTATTCTTCCCATGAGTCCAGTAATCAAACACCAATAGGATAACCTCCTGGTGGAGGGACCACACAACATACATTCACATACAACGTGTCTCACCGTTTATGCAAAATGATGACATGTGCGAAGCACTAATATCACAGATAGATATTTAGCAGTGCAGTAATTAAGATATATTCATACACATTCATCAAAAATGTAAATGCAACATTCACACACAAGCATATAACAATTTTGAAAAGCTTGTAATGGCGGCTTAAGCCCTCTTACTAGAGTCCCCAGCAGAGTCGCCACCTGTCGACGTTGGGATCACTTGTTATTTGGTGTTCTCATGTTAATGTGAGATTTGTTTGAAAAAACAAGTGAAAAAGGTCCGACATAAATAATGTCGACGATTTGAATTTAAGAGTCACCAGTTAGTGTATTTAATTGGTTGCACCAACGCAACCAAAAAAGGTTTGCACATTGACCAGTGATTTGACACTGCTAAATGGGTCTGTGAAATCGAGATTCATTTTGGGTTACCACGGTTACCGCCACTCTTCAAAGAAATTGTTATATGAATGTGTGTGTTTGTGTATGTGTGTGGATCAATGTGCAGTTATATGAAAGTAGTGCGAGGCTTCGTTCGCACCTATATACAAGAGGGTTTGAATTTATAGAAAAATTCAGTTTTAACCACAATATAGCAATGACGTTTTGTAAAAAGAGGTTTTTCAAACCCTGTGCTCAATAGGAATTGAGACCTTTTCATACTTCCATTTTATTACTAAATGTTCATTGTTTTTTTTATTTTCGAGATGCGAAGCATTCTAGAAAATATATCTGTGATCTTAGAACTCCTCATAAACATAAATGACCATCCAAGGAAATTCGTACATCGTAAAATAATGTACAAAGTGCTTTACGGTGAAAAATATCCATCATGGGAACCGAATCTAGATTCAGTAAGCTGAACCTGTGATCACATGATTCCTAGGCTCACATGATACTGCAATTTGTAGGGAAAGCAGTAAGAAGTTATATATATATATATATAATATATATATATATATATATATATATATATATATATATAAACATGATCAACCACCACAAAGTAAACTCCAGGCGGGACAAAATGTAAATAAAGCTGTAAAAGCGATCAACTACCACGAAGTAAACTCCAGGTAGGACAGAATGTAAATAAAGCTGTAAAAGGCCACGAAGTGAACTCCAGGCCTGACAAAAATATAAATATATATATGTACAGATATATATAAAAGTAGTAAACGCACTGGATGTGAATCCAGGCTCATCGGATATGTCCGACAGCAATTATATATATATATATATATATATATATATATATATATATATATATATAAAAGCTATTAAACGCACTAGATGTAAATCCAGGCTCATCGATATATCTCGACAATAGCTATATATATATATATATATATATATATATATATATATAAAAGCAATTAAACTCACCGAATATAAAATCCAGGCTCATCAAACAAAGTCTGACCACAGTTTATATATATATATATATATATGCAATTAAACGCTCCAGACCAAGGTTTAGGCTCAATCGAGGCATAACTCGATAATGTTAGTCCATATATGAAATATATACATATATATAAGTATATATATACGCACGTAAATAAAACCACGAGATGAAGTTGGGTAAAACACACTCACACGACTCTCAACGTGTATAACAAAGTGTGTGCTAATATGAGAAGAAGGCTTTATAGAATATAAGAATGCTTACGATTGTACGCCAAAGTAGACTTCTATGACTTTAAATGGATAAACACTCAGCTCCCGCCGGATAAAAGATAGCTATATGTGAGCTAACTAGTGTTTAGAAATGAAGAAACACTCAAAAGATGTGTATGCAGAGTAAAATGGACAGGGCTTCCTCGCCTTTTTCCTTCTCTTCCTCTTTCTCAAATGGCTAACCCCAAGGCTTGTATATATAGACGGATGGCTGCAGGTACACCTGCGGAAGCCGCAGTTGTATCTGCGGCTGGTCGTAATGCATCTGAGCCTCGTGGGTCCCGTCGTCTCGTAGTACGTACACTCATGCATTGTAATGTCCGCTCGAACTTGCAGAACTTTAATCCGAGCATCCGAACGAGGTATATCTGACCTTCTTCAGACCACTTGTGTCGAGAGTTATGCAATGACATGGATTAGAGGTTGTACGAAGTAAGGAAGAGGGATCTATGCCCATGGTCTTCAAGCTTTAAATTCTATACAAAGTACTGTCACACGTAATAGTCACTCGGGATTGTCAATCCTCGGTTCTTGTGGGACATTATTGGATGTATGTATGTATGAAGTGTTGAGACGACGTGCCATTGTCAAAGGAACAAGATGACGTTTGACTCCTCACCGGGGTTATCGCCAGTTTGAGTTGAAAGTAGACATTGCTCAGGGTTACAACTGAGATTAGACTACTTGTTGGTATGCCGCGATATCATCTTGTTGTGATGGTAAGATGACATTGTCACTCCTCATGGGGTTATCACGGTTTATTTAAAGCGAGACGTTGCTCGAGGTTACATCTCGCATTGGATCACGCTTGTTTGTATGTCTCACTGTCATCTGTGGATGTTCCTATCTTCCCATTGTTAACTTCAGGTCTGAGGTGTGTGTGCCTCAACATGATGTCTGGTGTTGAAACTGATTGCATATGTTTAAAACATGCATTTCCGGGGTTATCGCCGGAACTGCAATGGCATCTCTTGGGGCTATCACCAAGGATGGGATTACTCCCAGTGTTGTCTCTGGGACTGGAACTGAGCATCGAGGTGTTATTTCCGAGATAGAACTGTTCTCTCCGGTGTTGTTGTCGGTCTTTTGATCTGCATATCTCGGGGTTATCTCCAAGATTGGAAATGACATTCCTGGTGTGTGTTCCGGGGTTTGAACTGATGTTCCCATTTTATGTTCTGGGTTGGAACTGAACTTCCAGTAATATCTGAAATGGATGTAAGTTGTCTTCCAGGGTTATCTCCAAAAGATAAATCTACCCTCCTACAATGTTAGTAATAGAAGCGCAGAAAATTTCGAGTGTCTACAGATGTCCTTAAGATATGTGATAGGAGGTGTGTTGATAGATGGAGGATCATCCTTGAACATCTGTCCCTATGACACGTTAGAAAGAATGAAGATCAATCCAAATCAAATCCGGACTAGTCATGTAGTCATACGTTCCTCTAATGGATCTCAGCGATAGGCTATAGGAGAAATCAAACTTCCGTTAGAGATTGGTCCCCATACTCTCTACGTATCCTTCCAAGTGCTAAACATTACCACTTAATATAATTTATTGTTCAGTTGACCGTGGATCCATATGGCAGGAGCAGTTTCGTCCACCCTTCATCAACAAGTTAAGTATATCATTAATGGCAATCTGGTAACTGTCAATGCCAAACTAGAATATCTTGTCCATATACAAAGGCGATATGCATGTGATCAGTCTCGATGAGGGAGTTGAGCCTGTCATTTTTCAAGCCCTTGAGGTGAACAACACTCAGTACCAACCTATTGGGGCCCCAACTTTAAATCCCAGAGTTTCTACTGAAGTAATGTCGGTTAGTCGAGAAATGATATCCTTAGGTTTCTGGACTAGACAAGGGTTAGGGAAGAATCAAAAGTCCAGTTCAAATTCTTAGCCAGACAGGGAAGTCTGAATTAGGCTATTCCTCTAGATCAAACCACCGGAACCCGCACAAGCACCCACCTATTCCTTCATCTACCATTCTGCTACCAAACCTTATGGATGCAAGATTTATAAACCCTATGAGGAAAATCCCTGTTTCAGCCACCAGTATACTGATTCCTAAGGTTAAATTAATCTTTAGAAAAGAAGTCCCGAAGCCCGAGAAGGAAAACAAGGAAAGGAATGAAAGGTTCCTATAAGAAATGCAAGATCGATTTGCAAAGATGCATTTTCTGGAACATGCTGAGGGTCTGAACGAGGATATCCCAGATGATGACTATTCAGAAAATCAAATCCTGATCCCTCGCATAAATAGGACTAAGGAGAACCGTTTAAAGAAAAGTATTGACCCTGATGTAAGTTTAGTCATGGTCATTATCAAAGAGGGGGAGGACATCAACCATCCCTTCATCATAGTTGTCAACATAGACTTGACCCTAGAAAACTGGAGTAGCACTCCTTACATCTACCGAAAAGGGTAAAAGGGCATAATGTGATGCCCCCAAATTCGGACCTCTACTTGGTCACTCAAATTTGGTTCATCACGTTCTCATGGTAAAACCATAATAACTAAAATAACACATACACAACGGAAAATCTACTTTAGAATAATATACAATGATTTGTTATAATTATTCCCCCAAGTCTCGCAACCTACAGTGCTTAATAGATTACATAATAATATCTAATAAAGACTTATTACATGATCTTACTTAAGCTTAAACATAGTCTGAAATAGTCTTAATACATCATAATAGACTTTAAACATAAAAAGGACAAGCTAGTTGGTAGCCTTGCCCTTGCCCTTGTCTGTTCCAGAGACACCTCCATGTTCCTCCTTAACTGAAAGGTTTTAAATAAGCAAGGATGAGCACAAATTGCCCAGCAAATAATATACAACAAGGGTGTAGGATATATATCACAAGGTTTGAAATATCGAAGTGTCATTTCTAAGATAGTTCAAAGTGTCAAAATAACATCAGGGATAAGAAATATCAACAATTCTTTGAATAAGAACGATAATTCAATATAAATCAACAGATATATATGAATTCAACGGCTATCAAGGTATCCAACTGAATAAACAATTTATATTGAGTAGTCACTAAGGACTATTGAACTTCCACTAGAGTTACCAATATTAAACTGATAACCCAAAAATATCAAGTACTATAGATGATCAATCTACAATACTATATGTTATGCATAACACCACAATCATATTTATTCATGTGTTGGGGTTTCCAATAACATACACTCCCCTTACCAAAAGGGTTGTCCAGCTCAGTTTTCACGATTTCTGCACCAATCAATTGGTTTCGACAGTTTTTATAAACATGCATATAGTCTAGCCTAATCAAATGGCATCGACTCTTTCACAATATTCAAGGACAATACCAAGTTCAACATGAATAATAGCTTTCACAAGGGTTTAACATACTAGCTTATTTGAATGAGAAAGTAATGTAACTTGTATTCAAAGGGATAAGCTTACTGTATTTGTCAAATTATAATGCAAAGGTTTAGGATACTTGCACAACATAAATTTGAGTAAGGTTAGAGAAAACTTGCCTTAAGCGTAGTTTATCCACGATAATAAATCAACACTTTCGAATCCTATTTATAACGCATTATATGTTCAAGATGTTAATTAGCTAACACAGTCTTTAATCAAGCTTGACACGATTCAAGTATGCACATATGGTATAAAATCAGTTTATAAGTCATCATGAATCAAATACTTAGTTACTTTATAAACAAATCAAGAATGCTCAAGGTTAAGACCTCCTCTACTCATGGACTTTCCATTTCAATGCAACACCAACTTATCAACTAAGCATCACACATATATGTACATCAGTAGGTTTTATATCACATTTAGCATCATAGGAATCATATAAGTTACTGTCCAACGGTCAGAACTCATTATCTGGGATTCCAGATCATGCAAATTGCTGCCATGGCTAAGCTTAGATCAATGAAACTGCTTGGCCATCTCCGCCAAGCTAAGACTTAGTTGTTGCCTTGTGGTTTCTGTTCGGTTTGAACACACAATCATATTTTGTCATGTTAAAGGCTTTCACATGCTACTTAATTCAATCTAGGTTCCTTCTTTCACAACATGGTTCTAAGTTCGATCATTTCAACAATTTAAGGTCATTCAAAGTCATGAAACCACAAAGTCAATCATGCTTGCTCTCTAAACATACAAGATAGTTATAAAGCTCATATTAGAAATGCTTGTGAGTATTCATAACACATATGTGTAACTAACACCGCTTTAGTTGAAAATATGCTTTGTTCATGCTTTATTTGAAATATGACACATGTGCATGATATGTATATATTTATACTACATGAGTGAGTCTAATAGTGACATCAAATATGATCACAAATGTCAGATTCTAGTCCTCAAGGTAATATGACAATATTCACATTCAAAGCTTACTAGTAGGTTCAACATGCTCATGTTTCCTTACTATTCACATAAATGCAAGCAAATGGTTTATTCATGCATTTCTAAGTCACACTCACATGCTTTCAAAGTCAGAATATAAACAATGTAGAAATCATGCATATTAGCTCACTAGGCTAAGCTTCTTATTGAAAATATTTCTAACATAAGGCTTAACAAGTTTGATCATGCTCAAAGGAACTATGTATACTACATCATGCTCATCTATGTGCAAAATCAGTCATGTATAGCTTAATAGGTTCACAATTTGTAGAACATGATCTTTAACATAGTTTGTTTTCAAAACTTAGTCCAAATCTCCATGTGAACCATACGTCTTCATTAATCTTGCAAGTCTATCAAAACATGCTCAACTTAGGTTCATATACTTACATATACATCTTAAACATGCTTTCGTACTAGTTTAAGCCATAACACTATATCAGATTGCAAAATGTAATTTAAAAATCGATTAAGAATAGCACAGTAATTGCTACCAATACTCATCATAAAAATGGGCAATACTTGTGTGTGTCTGGTTTGAGCCAAGAAAGCGATGCGCTTGGTAACTCTTTAGCTCAACCTCAAAATTTACCCACAAAATCATTCCTAAACACTCATATATCGATTGCAACATGCTTATATGATCATATAACAACTATATGGACATTACCCAACCTTATTAACCTACAATTTCATGAATTCAAGAATTTGAATTTTCAAGAACTCAAGACTCCATTTACAGAGAATGAAAGGGAAGCAAGGATAAGGGATTATACCTCTGCAATTATGAAAAGAGCTTGCTCCAAATGAACTTCTAAGCTCTAGAACACTTGTATGCTCTCAACTCTCACTTAGCAAATTCTCAGACAAATCTCAGCAACAAGAATGAAGAAATATAGCTTTTATTTATAGAGGAACACAAATCCAGACATTGCATTTTCTCATTGAATCAAACTCATGTGTTAAAGGATTGCATGAAGGTTATGGAGGAGTTGTTAGATTTGTTGTTGGAACTCATCATAATCACCACTCCCCCATGATCATTAGCTAGGGAGTTGGAAGAAAATGAAGAACATAGGCTAGCCTTTTTGGAAATACACGTGAATGAGAAATGAGAGGTAAATGGGACACTCAATTTTGGACAATCCAATATAACTAGCATTCTTGTATACTCCTACACATTCTCACTCTTATGTTATATTTTAATACACATCTCAACCATATATTATAATAAATGTCACAATATGCTTTAATATTTCATGGAAGTAGATGTTATGCAACATACATATAATCCATGTACATTTTATCAAAATGATAGTTTACAATGTGTTTATGATATATTATTTTAATACATACTCGCATACATATTGTCACATAGATAATGTATTTATAACATATAGTTCCAATATATTTAATTATAATACCCATACAATATAGTTCTATAAGACTTAACATATAGGCACATAAATGTCACCTTCGCACCATATAGTATAGTTGTATATACACATAAATCAATATAATATTATTATATTACTAACTTACTTATTTATGTTAAATAAATAAATCATGCATTTCTTAATTAATTAACATCAATATTAATTAATCCAACCATTAATTACTATATTTATGGGTTTCCATAATCATTATTCATCTTTATAATATATTGCAAATAATAGTAATCACACATTAATAGTTAATTACTAAAAATTTAATATTCTACCACAACCATCATCAATTAATTAATATAATCATTAATTAATCCTCATTATTAAATAATTAATATAACAATTAATATAACTTAATTGTGCACTTTATTTCATGGTTCATCAATGTCATCCAAATCACATAATTTCTTCATTTAATTTTCAAAGTAGAAAAATTTATTTTCTCCAATCGACCATCGGCGCAATTGCTTGATTAGGTCATTGGGGACAGCCACATGAACAATGCCAGTCTCGACAAACAAGCCAAGACTGGTTTAGCTCAAGCCAGTGTCAACTCCTATCGTTATACTCGTCTTTACACGATATGAATTAATGTCCACAAAGGTGTTGCTACACGTTTACAAGCGTATTGATTACTTATATGAAATCACATAATCATTCCCGGTTAATCTTCCTAATTTCCGTTTTAACTCGCTTAGTGAATTTTCTCGTTTCACATTATGCCACACAAGGCATTTCACAATTCTCATTATCACATAACACTTCTTAATACACATTGGTCTAATACGAATCAATTGAATTAACCAACTCACAAAATAATAACTCTTTTATTCACAGAAATTTTATTTCCATTAATATATTCATTTAATAATACGCGGAAATTCTCGGGTATTACATCCCCCCCTTATAAAAATTCCATCCCGGGATTGCTACAAGGTTATACAAATAGATGGGGATAATCCCTCATCATCCTATCTTCTAACTCCCACGTTGCCTCGTCGACATCATGGTTACGCCAAAGTACTTTTACAGAAGAAATAACTTTATTCCTTAAGGTTTGCTCTTTCCTATCTAGAATTTGGACAGGAATTTCTTCGTATGCTAAATTCTTCTCCACTTGAATGGGTTCATAAGAAATCACGTGTTTGTAGTCAGGCTTGTATGGACGCAACACAGATATGTGAAACACGTTATGGATGTGCTCTAGCGCCGGTGGTAGTGCAACTTTATATGCAACTTCACCCACTCGCTTTAGTATCTCTAACGGTCCTTTGAATCTTGGACTTAGTTTCCCTTTCTTGCCGAAACAGATCTTTCCCTTCCATGGAGACACCTTCAAGAATACAAACTTTCGACTTCAAAATCTCGGTCTTGTCGATGCAAATCCGAATACTTTTTCTGGCGATCTTGAGCTGCTACAAGTCTGGCTCTTATTACTGCAACCACGTCTGCGGTTTGTTGTACTAACTCTGGTCCGAGTATTCGTCGTTTGCCGACTTCGTCCCAACACAACGGTGTTCTACACTTCCTCCCGTAAAGAGCTTCATACGGTGGCATGCCGATACTCACATGGTAACTATTATTATACGCAAATTCGACTAAGGGTAGGTGGTCGTCCCAATTTCCCTTGAAGTCCATCACGCAGGTCCTAAGCATATCCTCTAGCGCTTATATTGTTCGCTCACTTTGTCCGTCTGTTTGAGGATAATAAGCAATACTTAACCGTAATTGTGTTCCCATCCTCTCTTGTAAGCTTTTCCAAAATTTTGACGTGAAACGCGGCTCTCAGTTAGAAACAATCGACACCGACACTCCATGTCGTGAAATAATTTCCTTTACGTACAGACTCGCTAATTGGTTTAAACTGTAGCGGATCTTGATAGGTAGAAAATGTGCAATCTTCGTAAGTCGATCCACGATGACCCAAATGGCATCTAAACCTTTCTGTGTGACGGGAAGTCCTACCACGAAATCCATCGTAATATTCTCCCATTTCCACTCTGGTATTTCCAATGGTTGTAATAACCCACTCGGTCGTTGATGCTCTGCTTGGACTCGCTGACACGTAAGACATCTACTAACGTACTCCGCAATTTCTCGTTTTAGATTTGGCCACCAAAAATGTTACTTCAAGTCCTGGTACATCTTTGTGCCTCCCGGATGAATGGAATACGTCGTATTATGAGCCTCATACAAAATCTCCTCTCTTAGCTCGGCCACTGCCGGTACCCATACTCTCCCTTTGAATCTTAAGATTCCATCTTTATCTATTCAAAATTTTTCTTCCTCTTTTTCCATGATCCTTCTTCTGATCTTCTCATATTCTCCATCTCTTTCCTGGGCTTCCTTTACTCTATCCAACAATGTCGGACAAGCTTCTATTAAAAATAACTTTTCTGCAGACCTCTCGGGTCCCCTCACTTCTATTTCCAATTTCTCCATATCTCTTATTAACTCCTCCTCGAAGTTCTCTCATAAAATATTTCGCCTTCCTTTCTCTTTCGCGGCTAAGAATTACGTTTGCCTTCCCCAGGTGATAAAGAATTTCACAGTCATAATCTTTGATTAATTCTAACCACCTCCTCTGATGCATATTCAACTCCTTCTGTGTGAAGATATATTTCACACTTTTGTGGTCCGTGTATATATCACATTTCTCTCCGTACAAATAATGTCTCCATATCTTTAACGCAAAAACTATGGCCGCTAACTCTAAGTCATAAGTAGGGTATCATTTTTTGTAATCCTTTAATTGTCGTGCTGCATACGCAACGACCTTGTCGTGCTGCATAAGCACACAACCAAGTCCTCTATGCAACGCATCACTGTACACCACAAATCCTCCCGTATCATCTGGTAATGATAACACAGGAGCCTCGCTTAATCTCTTCTTCAACTCTTGAAAACTTTCTTCGCATTTGTCGGTCCATACAAATTTCACCGTTTTCCTCATCAAATTAGTCAACGGGGTTGTTATCTTAGAAAAATCTTGGATGAATCTTTGATAGTACCCAGCTAACCCTAAGAAACTTCTCACATCCGTCGGAGTTCTTAGTTGTTCCCAATTACTCACTGCTTTGACCTTTTCGGGGTCTACTGAGATTCCATTCTCATCCACCACATGGCCTAAGAATTGAACCTTCTTCATCCAAAATTCGCACTTAGTAAACTTTGCATACATCTTCTCCTTTCGTAGTGCCTCCAAAACAATCTTCAGATGTTCGGCGTGTTCTTCCTCCGTCTTCGAGTAGATTAAAATATCGTCAATGAAAACTACTACAATTTTATCCAAATATGGCTTGAAAACTCGGTTCATCAAGTCCATGAATGCTGTTGGAGCATTAGTCAAACCGAATGACATTACCAAAAACTCGTAATGTCCATAACGCAGGTCAAAACGCATGATCTTTTGGTATGTCCTCATCCCGCATTTTTAGTTGGTGATATCCCGTCCGCATGTCGATCTTTGAGAAACACTTCGCTCCCTTCAATTGATTAAATAAGTCGTCTATCCTTGGTAATGTATATTTGTTCTTGATCGTTACTCTGTTCAATTCTCGATAATCGATCTGAGTGTAAGACCCCAAAATTTTTTAAATAAAAAGGAATTTCCTTTATTTATTATTTTGAAATAGTAAGGTGGATTTGATTAATGTGGTTAGTTATGGGTAAAATGCTAAATATTTTAAATAAGCAAGTGGTGATATAATATTCATTATCATTAGGAGAATATTCGTTTGGTCGTGGAATATTTCGATCGCTTGGGAATATTAAATGCGACGCAAGTAGCGACCATGTGTGGGCCCCATAACGGAAAGCGATTGGAGGAAGAAAACAACAAAAATAAGTTGTTTAAAAATAACGGCGTAGTTGTTACCATTTATTAATCGTTGGAATACCCGGTGGTTAAAACACACTAATGGCGTTGTTGAATAAAGAAGGCATACCAGTATTGCACCAATTATTTATTCTTACGTAAGAAGGCACTACTCAATAATGGTTACGTAATTATTATTCAAAGATTTTATTTTATTGATTCAATAATTGTTTGCGTTGATATTTTATATTCTTTGTTGTTTCAATAATTGTCATTACACAAGATTTTTCATTATCGAACCAATAATTCATATTATCTCGAATAATATTATTAGATAACATTATTGGCAATGTCTAGAAAGTTACATCTAAGGAGAGGTTTGGTCACCTAATAATTGCGCCGAGAAGGAGAAATTCTTATTGGAAAGCCCCCCTCTTTCACAGGAGGCTATGCAGTTGTCAATATTGTGATTACGTAATATTATTTGTGAATAATTAATTATTGATTCATACGATGAGGAAAATATTGATTTTATGAGGATATAGATTGAGAAAATTTTTAATGTGACAATTGTTGAAAATTAATATTTTATCTTTTTCTGATAAAATAATTCATTTAAATATATTATTTTAATAATATATTAACGATGATATTTTTACGATGAATGTGGGATATATGAGTATATGTGGAGGAGGAGTATTTTTGTTGTAATAAATGTTTAAAACATGTTAAACATGTCGGTGGACCCCATTTATTGACTGAAATTTGATTATAGCCTGTAAAATTGCCCATTTGTGGATTTCGGTCAATTTCTGTTTGGAATTTGGAAAAACTTTCTTTTGTAAAGTTGTAGAGAATTGAATTTCCTATAAAAACTCGCGAGATTCGAATTTTCTGATAAAAGGGCTATTTATTATGAATTATTGAAGTTCCGAAGCTCCGAAATAATTGATTTTTAGAAGTTTAAATTATTTTAAATTAGAAAAACGTTTTTTTTATTTTTTTCTAGAAGGTTGGCATGTGTGAATTGTTGAGATTAAGATTTCAAGGAATACGTATAATATTTTTATATATATTAATATTATATTAAATTTTACGCTTTGATTGTTCTAAGCAATTTCTATAAATAGGTGCTTGGGTTAGAATTGAAAATCACACCGTAAATCAAGTTTTCTCTCTATATTATCGAGCGTATTCTTGTGAGTATTTTGAGTATACTTTGAGTATTGCTATACGGTGAAAGTTCAAGTCATAGCCTATATCCAGGTGTTTCAACTAGAAATCTTGTCTTTCGAGGTAAGGGATGTTATTTTCTTCTCAAATGATATTATTTCTTCAATATCATTATGCTGAAATATTGCTTGGAACTTTTTATCAAATTTGGAACTTTTTCATGTCGGGGTTACTATTCATAAGTTACTATTCATGAGTTACTATTCACGAGTTACTATTAAAAGTACTATTCACGAAGCGTGAAGATGTTTTTTTTGTGAAATTTCTATCTTTTGGTGTCTGAGTTCTTATTCACGATACTGTGACTATTCACTTAATACTCTGACTATTCATAGAAAAATGAAATTTCTTCTTTTTGTCCAAAATATCTATTCGGATACTAGCTTTGATTGTATCAATGTTTTGATCATTCTTGAATTTTACACCACTATGATTATTTTTGAGATATTTTTGGACGTGGATAAAACAAAGTACGAATCCTTAATCCTTAATCCTTGTCATTTTGTTTCCTTTGGATTCGTTTCTTTAAAAATATTTTCATCATCCTCGGTCTTAAAAGATGAATGATTTATGATGAATATCTTTGGCTTTGTAGTGCAAAGATGAATGATTTTCGATGAATATCTTTGGCCCGTAGTGCAAAGATGAATGATTTTCGATGAATATCTTTGGCCCAGTAGTGCAAAGATGAGCAGTGTTTAGATGAAACATGACCAATGGTGAATGTCCTTGGCTCTGTAGTGCAAGGATGAATATTTGATCCCAGATATATATTGATTGATGTTACAGGATAAAATAGGCGATGAACTTTAAAATTCATACATAGAAGATAGTAGTTTGCATTCTCTACTTAACTCTTCTAATGAATTATTATTTCATTGCGAATATTGATTTAAAACTTGTTGTCTATTGTATTCTATTAGATTTTTCCTGTTGAAGACTAACGATAATTTTGTTGTATATTATCTTAGTCATAATATTCTTTTTATGGGCTAGTCGAGCTCACCCTTTTCCTTGTTGTTCCATTTTCTTCTCGGGAGGTGAGAACATAGCGAGGATCTAGTCGGGGTATGGAATGAAGGTTCTAGAGAGAGTTGTTTAGTAGTCCTCACTATTTTTGTAAAATAATGTATCAATAATTATGATGGGGATTTATTTGCGTGTGGATATTGTCTGCAGGCGACAATATCTCGTATTTAAACTCATTAAGATGTATTGTCGTATTTCACACGACATTTGTATTATTGAAGTTGTAGTTATTTCTGTACCATGTATTTGGCGACTCAGAATGGGTTGGGTGGAATGGACCTATTTTGGGGGCGTCACACAGAGCCTCATCGATCCGTCCTTTTTCTTAATGAATAACACTGGTGCTCCCCAAGGAGACACACTCGGTCGAATGTAACCTTTATCCAATAACTCTTAAAGTTGTATCACCAATTCCTTCATTTCTACTGGCGCCATCCGATATGGAGCTTTCAAAATCGGTTCCATTCTCGGTGCTAAATCTATTACGAATTCGATTTCTCTGTCTGGCGGAAGGCCAGGCAGATCGTCCGGAAACACATCCTGAAATTCACTCACTAAGGTTATATCTTTAATCTCTACTTCCTTTTTTCGAGTATTCACAACGTAAGCTAAATAACCTACACATCCTTTCTTTAACAATTTCTTGGCCTGCATCATCGTAACACAACACAATTGCTTAAGCGATGAGCTACCATAAAACACTACCTTAGACTTACTCAGAGTCTGAAGGTTCACACATTTGTTTTGATAAATAATTTCTTTGCATGGTTATATAACCAATCCATCCCCAGTATTACGTCAAATTCTCCTAATCTAATAGGAATCAAGTCTACGCTCAGTTCATGTTCTCTAATGTTTGCGCGACAATTTCGATAGACGTATTCTATAGGGATTATTTCCTTGTTCGCAACTTCTATGTTCAAAGGATCTTCTAAACATTATCGGGGTGTACTAAGTTTACTAGCAAATTCTTCAGATACAAACGAACAGGTGGCACCCGAATCAAATAATACATAAGCATTTATATTATTGATTGGGATTATACATGACACCACGTCCTTTGCAGCTACGGCGTCTTGGACGGTCATGTTAAAGGTTCGAGCGGTCGATCGATTGGGTTGCGCAGGTCCACCAATCATCAACTTACTTCCTCCTCCTTGGCTTCCGCCAGCTCCACCGCTTCCTTTCTTCGGGCATTCCTTTATCTGGTGCTCTGTTGATCCACAAGCAAAACATCCTCTGATCTTCTTCGACTTTGGGAAATTTGGCGATATGTGCCTCTTGGCCACAATTATAGCAAGTGTTTTTCACTTCCAGCAATCTCCCTGATGACTTCTTCCACATTTATTACAAGCTTCGGTCCTCTTCTTGAAGTTTCCATGGTGACTCCCACCTTGGTTATTGTTTCTTCTGTTGTTGTTGTTTTCCCATTTCCTCTTTTTGGATTTACTCCCTCCGCTACTGCTTCCTCCACGATGTTCACTACCAGCATTCTTGTTCTTCTTCTCCTTATGATATAGACTTGAGGCCTCACTGCCACCTTTCGCAATGATTGCCTTCTCCAACAACGTCATAAAGGAATCAATCTAGAAGACTGATACCTTATTGTATAACCACGGTTTTAACCCTTGCTCAAAATGTCTCGCCTTCCTCTCCTCATCCACAACTTGGTGTTCTGCAAACCGCGCTAGTTCATTGAACTTAGCTGCGTACTATGCCGTCGTCATATCTCCTTGTTTTAATTCTAGGAATTTTACTTCCATCCTACTCTTCATACTCTTCGGGAAATAGTTCTCAAAGAACAACGTAGTAAACCTCTCCCACGTTATCGTTCCTTCCCCCGCTCTCTGCTGGTTAGTTTCCCACCAATAGTTCGCTTCGCCCCTCATCATATATGTGGCAAATACGGTCTTTTGGTCTTCACCCACGCGAGCTATAGTGAAGGCCTTCTCGATCTCCTTGATCCAGGTTTGGGTAACTATTGGGTCAGTGGTTCCCACGAACTCTGGGGGTCCTACACTCTTAAAATCTTTGAAGGTCATTACTGGGACAGTTTGGGGAATTGGTTGTACGGGTTCGTTTCTTCCCCTTAGAGCTTCTCCTAATAAATCTACCAATCTCTGTATCGGATCTACAGGACCTCTCTTATCATTAACTAACTCTTCTGGGACAGTTATTCTACGTCTGGGCGGCATTTTCTGCATCACAAAATTTTCATTTTATTATCTAGTTATAATACTTAGACATTTCTCAATAGAAAAGAACTATAAGTTCATAACACATTTCTGAAATAGGATCATTTATATTCATATGCCAAAGGGTTACATTTCATGTTCTTTTCTAGCATACTGCTATAAATGATAACACATATCCCCTAATATCACAAAAGACGGGGATATACTAACTTACTACCCCTCTAACACTTTTTACAAATTTGGGGGTTTACCACTATCTCACATCTTACACAAAAGACTGAGATTACAACAACATTTTTAATAACACATAAATAAAAATACACTACTGAGCTTTTTCCTCTAGACTCAATCTAACATTCCACGCTCAACGGCGCTCTGATATTCCTTCTGTGTGATGTGCACCACCATGTCTCGCCTTATGGTATACTGGGTTTGTCCTTGTTCAGCTGGGTAGTAATGTACCCTATCGATCAATCTCTCCATGGCCGTGCAAAGAGCATAGCCCATCTTGTTCATCTTCCTCCTCTTGCACCGCACTTCATCCTCTAGATCATCTGCCCTATCATTGGCTTCCTCCCACTTCTCCTCGAAGTGAATCCTATCCATCACCTCCATTTCTAACTGAGTTCGGAGAGCCTCCTTCTCTGCCCTCTCACTTAACATCTTCGGCTCTAATTCCTCCAGCTTTCCTGCCACCTCAACATTCCTCGCCACCGCTCGGTGAAACAAAGCTCCCATCTGGATCCCTGCTTCCTTACGGTGAGCAATCTCCACCTCCATCTCCTGCATCACTAGCTGTCTCTGATGGTCCTCATCACTCAACTTCTGGAACGTAAACTCCCTCTCCCTAGATTCAGCCTCTAGCTCCTCTACTCTACATCCCAACTCCAATATTTGCTCCTCATACTCTCCTAACATCTGATCCTCAAAAGTAGCTTCGTCGGAGTCCTCCACAGGCTAGGGCTCCTCCTCCAAAGGCTCCTCTTCAGGGTCAGACTCCACCTCTTCCTCATCGTCATCATCAAAAGGGGCTACTACTGAAATAGGCTCCGCTATCAAGGGTGTCTCAAACACTACGTGGATATCACGTGGCTCCTCCTCTACTACTCGGCTAGGTCCTCCCATGTCAGTCATCCTACAATCACCAACATAAGACAACACAAACAACAACTCCATTAGAATGTTAAACAAACATAAGTTCATTGTATAGAATGAAGTTAAATTTCATAACACACTAAGTCTCTCAAGGAAAACTCTACATGAGTTTTATCTCCTTCCTAACTTCTAAGTTCTCCCGAGTTATAATCTAAGGACACTTGCTCCTAATATTTATAACTACGGCTGTGATACCAACCTGTGAGGCCCCAAAATTCGGACCTCCACTTGGTCACTCGAATTCGGTTCATCACGTTCTCATGGTAAAACCATAATAACTAAAATACGCATACACAACGGAAAATCTACTTTAGAATAATATACAATGATTTATTATAATTATTCCCCAAGTCTCATAACCTACAATTGCTTAATAGATTACATAATAATATCTAATAAAGACTTATTACATGATCTTACTTAAGCTTAAACATAGTCCGAAATAGTCTTAATACATCATAATAGACTTTAAACATAAAAAGGACAAGTTTAGTGTAGTAGCCTTTGCCCTTGCCCTTGTCTGTTCCAAAGACACCTCCCTGTTCCTCCTTAACTGAAAGGTTTTGAATAAGCAAGGATGAGCACAAATTGCCCAGCAAGTAATATACAGCAAGGGTGTAGGATATATATCACAAGGTTTAAAATATCGAAGTGTCATTTCTAGGATAGTTCAAAGTGTCCGAATAACATCAGGGATAAGAAATATCAACAATTCTTTGAATAAGAATTATAATTCAATATAAATCAACAGATATATATGAATTCAATGACTATCAAGGTATCCAACTGAATAAACAATTTATATTGAGTAGTCACTAAGGACTATTGAACTTCCACTAGAGTTACCAATATTAAACTGATAACCCAAAAATATCAAGTACTATAGATGATCAATCTACAATACTATACATTATGCATAACACCACAATCATATTTATTCATGTGTTGGGGTTTCCAACAACATACACTCCCCTTACCAAAAGGGTTGTCCAACTCAATTTTCAAGATTTCTGCACCAATCAATTGGTTTGGACAGTTTTTATAAACATGCATATAGTCTAGCCGAATCAAATGGCATCGACTCTTTCACAATATTCAAGGACAATACCAAGTTCAACATGAATAATAGCTTTCACAAGGGTTTAACATACTAGCTCATTTGAACGAGAAAGTAATGTAACTTGTATTCAAAGGGATAAGCTTACGGTATTTGTCAAATAATAATGCAAGGATTTAGGATACTTTCACAACATAAATTTGAGTAAGGTTAGAGAAAACTTGCCTTAAGCGTAGTTTATCCAAGTTAATAAATCAACACTTTCGAATCCTATTTATAACGCATTATATGTTCCAGATGTTAATTAGCTAACACAGTCTTTAATCAAGCTTAACACGATTCAAGTATGCACATATGGTACAAAATCAGTTTATAAGTCATCATGAATCAAATACTTAGTTACTTTATAAACAAATCAAGAATGCTCAAGGTTAAGACCTCCTCTACACATGGACTTTCCATTTCAATGCAACACCAACTTATCAACTAAGCATCACACATATATATGTACATCAGTAGGTTTTAGATCACATTTAGCATCATAGGCATCATGCAAGTTACTTTCCAAAAGTCAGAACTCATTATCTGGGATTCCAGACTGGAACAGCTGCGCCATGGCTAAGCCTAGGACCGGTGTAGCTGCGCTGTCCTCTGGCCAAGCCAAGACTTAGTTGTTACCTTGTGGTTTCTGTTCGGTTTGAACACACAATCATATTTTGTCATGTTAAAGGCTTTCACATGCTACTTAATTCAATATAGGTTCCTTCTTTCATAACATGGTTCTAAGTTCGATCATTTCAACAATTTAAGGTCATTCGAGGTCATGAAACCACAAAGTCTATCATGCTTGCTCTCTAAACATACAAGATAGTTATAAAGCTCATATTAGGCATGCTTGTGAGTATTCATAACACATATGTGTAACTAACACCACTTTAGTTGAAAATATGCTTTGTTCATGCTTTATTTGAAATATGACACACACGCATGATATATATATATATTTATACTACATGAGTGAGTCTAATAGTGACATCAAACATGATCACAAATGTCAGATTCTAGTCCTCAAGGTAACATGACAATATTCACATTCAAAACTTACTAGTAGGTTCAACATGCTCATGTTTCCTTACTATTCACATAAACGTAAGCAAATGCTTTATTCATGCATTTCTAAGTCACACTCACATGCTTTCAAAGTTAGAATATAAACCATGTAGAAATCATGCATATTAGCTCACTAGGCTAAGCTTCTTATTAAAAATATTTCTAACATAAGGCTTAACAAGTTTGATCATGCTCAAAGGAACTATGTATACTACATCATGCTCATCTATGTGCAAAATCAGTTATGTATAGCTTACTAGGTTCACAATTTGTAGAACATGATCTTTAACATAGTTTGTTTTCAAAACTTAGTCCAAATCTCCATGTAAACCATACGTCTTCATTAATCATGCAAGTCTATCAAAACATGCTCAACTTAGGTTCATATACTTACATATACATCTTAAACATGCTTTCGTACTAGTTTAAGCCATAGCACTATATCAGATTGCAAAATAGAATTTAAAAATCGATTTAAAGAATCTCAAGCAATCAAGGGCTGCTTCAAGTTTGAGCCAAGAAAACCGCTGCTAAGAATCTGTTTAGCCCAACCTCAAA
Organism: Panax ginseng; assembly: GCA_020205605.1. Taxonomy (NCBI): domain Eukaryota; kingdom Viridiplantae; phylum Streptophyta; class Magnoliopsida; order Apiales; family Araliaceae; genus Panax; species Panax ginseng. The sequence continues at coordinate 98,817,646 of CM035137.1, forward strand.
ATTTACCCACGAAATCATTCCTAAACACTCATATATTGATTGCAACATGCTTATATGATCATATAACAACTATATGGACATTACCCAACCTTATTAACCTATAATTTCATGAATTCAAGAATTTGAATTTTCAAGAACTCAAGACTCCATTTACAGATAATGACAGGGAAGCAAGGATAAGGGATTATACCTCTGCAATTGTGAAAAGAGCTTGCTCCAAATGAACTTCTAAGCTCTAGAGCACTTGTATGCTCTCAACTCTCACTTAGCAAATTCTCAGACAAATCTCAGCAACAAGAATGAAGAAACATAGTTGCTATTTATAGAGGAACACAAATCCAGACATTGCATTTTTCCATTGAATCAAACTCATGTGTTAAAGGATTACATTAAGGTTATGGAGGAGTTGTTAGATTGGTTGTTGGAACTCATCATAATCACCACTCCCCCATGATCATGAGCTAGGGAGTTGGAAGAAAATGAAGAACATAAGCTAGCCTTTTTGGAAATACACGTGAATGAGAAATAAGAGGTAAATGGGACGCTCAATTTGGGATAATCCAATATAACTAGCATTCTTGTATACTCCTACACATTCTCACTCTTATGTTATATTTTAATACACATCTCAACCATATATTATAACTAAATGTCACAATATGCTTTAATATTTCAAGGTAGTAGATGTTATGCAACATACATATAATCCATGTACATTTTATCAAAATAATAGTTTACAATGTGTTTATGATATATTATTTTAATACATACTCGCATACATATTGTCACATAGATAATGTATTTATAACATATAGTTCCAATATATTTAATTATAATACCCATACAATATAGTTCTATAAGACTTAACATATAGGCACATAAATGTCACACTGCACCATATAGTATAGTTGTATATACACATAACCGTCAATATAATATTATTATATTACTAACTTACTTATTTATGTTAAATAAATAAATCATGCATTTCCTTAATTAATTAACATCAATATTAATTAATCCAACCATTAATTACTATATTTATGGGTTTCCATAATCATTATTCATCTTTATAATATATTGCAAATAATAGTAATCACACATTAATAGTTAATTACTAAAAATTTAATATTCTACCACAACCATCATCAATTAATTAATATAATCATTAATTAATCCTCATTATTAAATAATTAATATAACAATTAATATAACTTAATTGTGCACTTTATTTCATGGTTCATCAATGTCATCCAAATCACATAATTTCTTCATTTAATTTTCAAAGTAGAAAAATTTATTTTTCTCCAATCGACCATCTTGGTAAATTGTTGCTTGATTTTATCTCACTTCATTGGACGGCCTTGAGCAATGCATTTTGCTGCGTTCTCGACGATGCCAAGACTGGTTTAGCTCAAGCCAGTGTCAACTCCTATCGTCATACTCGTCTTTACACGATATGAATTAATGTCCACAAAGGTGTTGCTACACGTTTACAAGCGTATTGATTACTTATATGAAATCATATAATCATTCCCGATTAATCTTCCTAATTTCTGTTTTAACTCGCTTAGTGAATTTTCTTGTTTCACATTATGCCACACAAGGCATTTCACAATTCTCATTATCACATCACACTTCTTAATACGCATTGGTCTAATACGAATCAATTGAATTAACCAACTCACAAAATAATAACTCTTTTATTCACAGAAATTTTATTTCCATTAATATATTCATTTAATAATACGCGGAAATTCTCAGGTATTACACATAAAGTTCATCTGCCCTGAAGTGTAGATATTATATATTGCTTATTTTTGTTACACAACACTAGCAGTTACTTTTGTTATGCTTTTTCTAATGCTTTGTATGATTAAACAATTTCATATATTAACTGAAAGCATTTTGTTTTTAGGACTCTAGAGTTGGATCTGTATGGCCTTGCGGATGAGATGCCAAATTTTCACAGTGAATACAACTTTGATATAGAAATAGACTTTGACTTGGTGGGGATTGATCAAGAAAAGATATATGACTATGAAGTGTCGGAGGAGATCAAAGAATGGGTTGAAGACAAACTCAAACCAAACCTTGATCAAACCACCACTGTCAATATCGAAACCTCAAAAACCCCTAAAGAAATCTAGATAGGCATGGACCTTACCTCAAACCAAAGAAAAGACCTGATTGCTCTACTAATTCAATTCTAGGATGTGTTTGCATGGTCACATGAGGACATGAGGACATGATTGGTTTATCTACTGATATTGTCATTCATCGACTGTCCATTAAAGAAGGATTCAAGCCAGTCAAACAGAAGCTTAAGCGACTAAAACCTGAGTGGAGTCTAAAAGTCAAAGAAGAAATTGTTAAACAATTCAAAGCCGACATCATCATGGTATCAACCTACCCTGAGTGACTGTCCAATATAGTTCCTGTGCCCAAGCCCGGAGGAAAGTTAAGAGTATGCGTGGATTACTGGGATCTAAACAAAGCTCGTCTCAAGGATAACTTTCCAGTACCTTTTATCCACATACTAATAGACAACATGACGCAGTATGACATGCATTCTTTTATTAACTGCTTTGCCGGATATCATCAGATCATAGTTGCTGAAGAGGACAGGAAGAAAATAACCTTCATTACTCCCTGGGGAACCTTTTATTACAGACAGTTATCTTTCGGCCTTATCAATGCCGGTGCCACCTATTAGTGAACCATGATGGCCTTTTTTCATCACATGATGCACAAAGAAATAGAGGTCTATGTGGATGATATCATCATAAAATCCCGGAAGGAAGATGACCATATCAACCATCTCAAAAAACTTTTCAACCGATTACGCAGATACAACTTAAAGCTGAATCTGGTCAAATATGACTTCGGTGTCAAATCAGGCAAGTTGTTAGGATTTCTAGTAAGCAACAGAGGCATTGAATTGGATCCCGCCAAAATTAAAGCAATCACCGAGATTCCCATGCCCCAAAAAGAAAAGGAAATGTAGAGATTTCTGGGGAGAATCAATTTCATAAGTAGATTCATCTCTCAACTCATAGCAACGTCTGAGCCCATCTTTAAGCTGTTAAGGAAATATTTCTCCATGAAGTGGAATGAAGAGTGTCAATATGCTTTCTTGTCCATCAAAAAGCAGTTGATCAAAGCCCATGTGTTGGTACCCCTAAGGGACAAGGTTCCCATGTTTATGTACTTATCAGTCAATGCCAATGCTATGGGCTGCATGCTGGGGTAAAAAGACCACAGAGGCAAAGAAAGAGCTATCTATTACCTAAGCAAAAAATTCAGTAGCGGCGAGCAGAAGTACACTTTGATTGAAAAGACCTGTTGTGCGTTAGTATGGGCCGCCATGAGGTTACAACACTAACTTCATGGGCACACAACCTATCTCATATCCCGCATGGATCCTCTAAAGTACGTATTCAACAAACCCATGTTGAATTTCTGATTGTCCAAATGGCAGTTGATCCTCCAACAATTCGATATCATCTATGTGACTCAAAAGTCCAACAAAGGTCAAGGAATTGCAGATCAATTGGCCGAAGCACCTTCAGGAAATTTTGAACCCTTGGAAACATATTTCTCGGATGATGGAATAATGACAATTCTTTTTATTTTGATGGAGCTGTAAACATGGAAGGTGTCGGAGCAGAGGCCGTTCTTGTAGCTCTTACAGGAGAACAATATCCTATGGCTATCAATCTGTAGTTTGTCAACACCAATAACACAACTAAGTATAAAGGTTGTATAATGGGATTCAAAATGGCCCAATCCATGGATATCAAATGGTTGTTGGTCTTTTGGGATTCCGAGTTAGCTATCAAACAAATCACCAGGGAGTATTATACCAAAGAATTACATTTACTGCCATATCATCGGCAAGTTATCAAGGTGGTTATGGAGTTTGAGGAAATAACCTTCATCCACATCCCTCGAAGTAGGAATGAATTTGTTGATGCATTGGCAACATTGGCTTTCTTGATCCACATATCTAATAGGATGAGAATTCCTAATATCAAATTTGTAAGCCAAAAGGCACTAGCCTATGGAAATTACATTAGAGAAGTATCAGATGAATAGCCTCCCATCAAACAGCCCTAGTATCATGACATCAAAGAATATCTTCGAGATGGATCTACGCTCAATGGGGCAAGTCAAGCTGAAAGAAAGCGAATCCATAAAATGGCCTTACAATTTTATTTGAGCGGAGATGTACTTTACAAAAGGGATGCTGAACTAGGCCTTTTAAGATGCCTGGACAAAGATCAAGCCCAAAGACTCATGGATGAAGTCCATGGTGGAGTCTGTGGTCCAAACATGAGCGGTCCTTTATGTAACGAACGATAATTTTATAATTAATTTTAAATATTTAACGAATTAAATAAATATTTGTGTTGATTTATTTATTGAGATAAATAAATATTGATAAAATTGTTGTGCAATAATTTAGTTAAAGTGTGTTATAATAATTAAATTAATGTGCAACAATTTTATGATTTGAAGATTTAATTTAATGAGATAATTAAATTAGAGATTAGAGATTTATTAGTTTGTTAAATAAAATTATAATTTATTATGGTAATTATAATTATAAGGCAAATGTTAATTTGATTTGTAATTTAGTTAAATTAATTAATTACGGGTGTGACAAGTTAACTATAATATAAGGGAAATATAAAATAAAATAAAGAGGAGGATATTGTAAGCCAGCCAAACATGGTCTTGTGTCTTTTGGTTAATATAACAGTTGATGACCTTTGCTTGGTGAAACTGATAACCCACGTTTTATCAGTTTATATTACGCGTATTGGGTTTTAGTTATTTTTATAATATGCATACTTTTGTTTCAAGACTTAGAGGGAAATACAAAGAAAATTGAGAGAGATAGAGAGAAAATTGAGAGTTCTCTGAGAATTGGGAGTCAAGAGGAAGAAGAAGGTTTTGTCAAAACCTTGTAATCATTATCTTTGCTAGTATAAACAAAGGATTAAGGGTAATAATCTATTCATAATTCCAAGTCTTGGTTTTTCAATATTTATTCTTTGTAATTTGGATTTTTGTTGGATTGTTGTTTAAAATGTTGATTATATGTATGTATGATCTTGTAAAATCTGATAGTTATCATCTATAAACAATTTTTAGTGATCAAATTCATGTAATTTCGTTTGAAGAAGAAAATTTAAGTTTATAGTGAAAGTGGCTTATTCGAGACCAAAATTGATGTTCAATTCGTATGTAATCTATAAATTGATTTCAGAATCTGTTAGTATGTAGAATTATGAAAATAATGCAATCGAAATGGTTTAATTTGGTTAAGAAACAAAGATTTGGTGATTAAATTCGCTAAACATGTTGGAAAATGAAGAAAACTAGTAAAAACATGATTTTAATCCTTAAAAGTTGATTGTGTATGATGTTTATATTATTAGAATCATGATATGCATGTTTAGTGGTGTTGTTAATAAGTTTATAGCTTTTGGGTTTCATAAATTTCTATTAAGTTGGAGAAATTGGATTGTTTAGGTTGAATCGTGAAGAAGCGAGGTACGCTTGATCTGCAAGTTTCATGTCTCACAGTACTTGACGCAATTGTCTTGCCGATACTACAGGCAAAAATGGCACAGCTGCGCCTGTTGAGTGTTCTGGGTTTTGAGTACCAACACAGCTGCACCGGTGCCAAGGTTTGGGGTAGCGCAGTTGTTCCCTCCCCTAAGCAGAAATAGTTTTTTTTAGTTTTCAGTCCATGACATGTTGGCCTAACCTAGTCTAAGGTGCATGATAATGTGTTAAACATGTAATGAGGTTCTGTAATTGATTGTAAACATGTATTCATTGGTTTTAAATTGTAAAGATTAATAAGTTGTGAAAAACTTTAACTTGTTATTTGTTTAAGTCTTGAGATGTGGTTTAAAGGTTACATTGCTATGATAGCCTTATAATTTCAGATTGGTAACGTGATGTTAATTTAAAAGTCAAAATTTGAATTGTGTTAAGAAGTTGGATTTAAATGAGAACTAAACATATAGGGTTAGTGTTAGTGTAACTAATCGGTATTGCGATTTTAATGGTATATGTAGGGTATTTGGTGAACGTTTGTTATAATTATGCAGCTTATGCACGAGGCAAGTTCCTAAACGTTACTTCTTTATGTAAAGCAAGATCTTTATCCTATCTCGTTTATTATTATTGTGCAAGTTCCTAAACCTTACTTATTTATGTAAATCAAGATCTTTATTCTATCTTGTTTATTATTATTGTGCAAGTTTCTAAATCTTACTTCTCGCTAAGAAAGTTTCCTAATCTTGAACTTGATATTGTTTGATTAAGATAGCTTAAGTTGTTTGTTCATATTGAGGGAGTTTCTAATCATTGTTGCTCATTAATTTCAAAGCTTGAAATGTTCATTATTTCGAACGACAATTTCTAATTCCATTGAAGATAGTCTATTGGATATACAATGTTATATTCAACTATATACTGTTGTGATTTCATTCTTGTCTTAAACATTGTCACTCAATACCTAGTTATTGTATCGAACCTCGAATGGCAAGTTAACCTTTATTGAAATGACTAGTCCATAGTTTATAAACGTTCAAAAATTCTAGAACCATTATTAAAGTTAATCCAAACTAAAATTTCTTTAGTGCGAAAATCTTAAGTCAAACTGAGACGAACAACCCTAATATAGGGGATTAAGTACGCGTTAGCGTTTAGATGTTTGTGCACAATACATGGTACGAAGGGCTGATCCCCATAAGTACGAAAGAAAAGGTCCGTATAGTCTAATAACTGTTAAAGGTTGAGGTAGAAATACTTAGTAACCTGGGATATAGTTCATGGTCTTAAGACCCTCAGATATTAATCTTAAACTTGTTTCCTAATTTTGATTCGAAGAACGAGTTCTTTATTATTCAGTATTCATTTGCTTATTTTTATGTTATTGCTATTGTCATCATTATATTTGTGAGCAATTGTTTGCTCACTCTTACATATAACACTGCAGCTAAAGTTGAGAAAGTTGATGAGCCGTCTACTAGCAAAGGCAAGATGTCCAAATGATGAAGATTTATTTGGTTTTACCTAATAGAATCTATGTTATGAGACTTATTTAATTATATGATGTATTCCGCAGACTTATGTAATAATTTAAGGTTAGATTACCTGGGATTTGTTTTAAGTTGATGGGGAGGATTATTGTTTAAGTTATTTAAGTTATGTCTTTATCCTTGATTATGGGTAGTTAGATGTAATTGTTTTGGATACTGAGCACCAAATCCTGTGAGAATGAAGTACCCGGATTTGGGGGTGTCACACTTTACTTGCTAAAAAGATATTAAGAACAGGGCATTACTGGATATCTCTCAAAGTCAACTGTGATGATCACGTCAGGAGATGCTATCAATGCCAAGTTAATGGAAATGTCATCCACGCTCCTCCAAATGAATTGTGTTGTATGAGTTTGTTTTGGCCATTTTCAATGTGGGGAATGGATGTGATTGGGCTAATAGAACCCAAAGCCAGTAATGGTCATCGATTCATCTTCACCATGATTGATTACTTCAACAAATGGGTAGAAGCTGCCTCTTTTCCCAAGGTCACCATAGAGGTAATCATTGGTTTCATCAGAAACAATGTAATCTGTTGATATGAACAACCGGAGGTGATCGTATCAGACAATGCCAAAAATCTGAACAACCAGATGATGAAGGAATTATTCAGTAAATCCCACATCAAACATCTTAATTCCTTCATCTATCGTCCTAAGATGAATGGTGCTATCAAAGAAGCCAACAAAAATATCAAGAAAATTATGCAAAGAATGTCCTCCAATCACAAGGGATGATCTGACTTATTACCTCTAACTCTACTAGCCTACAGAATGTCAATGAACACTTTTACTGGGGCTACTCCCTACTCATTACTCTATGGCATGGAACCAGTACTCCCCATAGAAGAAGAAATGGAGTCATTGAGGATGTTAATAGATGCTCAGATGGAAGAAGACCAGTGATTGCAAGAACGGTACCACTAGTTATCTCTGATAGATGAGAAAAGGGCTACACCTATCTTTCATGGGAAATTATATCAGCAAAGGATTGCTCGATCATACAATAAGAAAGTTCGGCTCTGACAATTTAAAGAAAATGATTTGGTATTGAAGAAAGTCCTTGCCAATCAAGATGAATCCAAAGGAAATTTTGCCCTAAATTGGGAAAGCCCTTTCACTGTCAAGGAAGTATTAATAGGAGGAGCCAACAGATTTCAAGAAATGGATGGGGAAGAATTCCCCCATCTTATCAATTCAGACTCCGTGAAGAGGTACTATGTCTGAGTCACCAACAAACCACCTTCCGAAAAAAGAAAAGTTAAGTCAATTCAGGTTTTCACTACCAAGAAAGAACTACGAAAGACCTGATCTCCCCCATGCATGGGAGTACGTAGGCAGCCAACTATGGTGTGGTCAAACCAAACAAAAACCCAAATACACACTTTTTAAACTGTTCAAGCTAAGCTTAAACTACGAAAGACCTAATCTCCCACCATTAATGGGACTACGTAGGCAACCATCCATGGTGCGGTCAAACCAAACAAAGAACCCAAAAATACACTAAAACCAATTAAAACAAACACCTTTTAAATCCCCATAATACTCTACTCCAAAATACCAGTTTCAAACCATTCAGGCCAAGCCTAAACTATGAAAGACCTGATCTCTCCCCATCTATGGGAGTACGTAGGCAACCATCTATGGTGCGGTCGAACTAAACAAATCAAATCAAACCAGTCCCAAGACACCAAACCTTATATAAAACCCCAAATACTATCAAGCCTTTCTGTTTGACGAACCCTTCTAAGGTACTCTTCGATGTCTCAATGTCAATCCATCAAGGAAAAGTTCGTGATATATCAAGACATCAAGGCAAGAAAAAAAGTGGTAATCATCTAGCAATGACAAAACATATCCAAATGGTAAATGAATCAAAATATATTTCTTTTCCATATAATACTGTTTAATATATACAATGTATCATATACATGACAAAAATGGCTGGCCTAATCTATGCAGGAAAATAAAAGCTAATCTATAAACCCGTAGATAAATAAGATAGGAAGTCCAACATGGCATCCCTCTCAGAAGATGGAGGTGAATCTATAAGCTCTTTCCCTAAGGTCTCCATGCGAGCTTAAAAATCTATGTCCAGATGGTCCATATATAACGACATATACAAATAAGTTGTAACGCACATCAACAAAATATCTACGCGCGCAATCCACCACCAAATGCAAAGTGATGGTGAAGTCTCCCGAGTGCCGTACATAGTTGTCTAGTGATCCAAATTGATCAATAAAGAAATCCAAGGACACCACATGCCCTGAAGTGATCTCATCTACGATAACTCTGCGTCGTAAGTGATAAGTGTATTTTATATATGCGATTTAATATCCATTTTATGCTTATTTGTTGTTAAATTCTTGTGATCATGTTCAGTTTTACTTGTTTTAAGTTGATTCATGTGTAGGATGGTGGTTCTAGCATTCAATGTATATTTGGAGCTATTCGGTGTGATTTGAAGTCAATTGGAGCATAATTGGAGAAAGTATGAAAAGCAACAAAGTCAGTTGATGAGAAGACAAGCTCGCGTCGGAATGGGGTCATACTCTTGAAGCCATAGAAGATAGTTGCTTTGTATGCTTATGATAAGTGTATTTTATATATGCGATTTAATATCCATTTCATGCTTATTTGTTGCTAAATTCTTGTGATCATGTTTAGTTTTACTTGTTTTATGTTGATTCATGTGTAGGATGGTGGTTGTAGCATTCAATGTATATTTGGAGCTATTCGGTGTGATTTGATGTTAATTGGAGCATAATTGGAGAAAGTATGAAAAGCAAAGAAAGTCGGTTGATGAAGATAAGCCTTTGTATGCTAATTTACACTACACACCCATTTGGGGCTGGGGTCATACTCTTCGATTATAGAAGATAGCCGGCCGAAATGGCTTACATATATATGAACCCACGAAGTAGGGTGGAAAATCTGAGTGTCCTGTTATGTTTGCAATTCCTCTTGGGCACGAATTCTAGCTATTTGCATGGTATTGTAACTCTATTTCTAAAGAATTCGGTTGGGGGCTTTTGTGTTGGACATGATATACTCAAGGGACAACAACTTCAACAAAAGGGGAGGACATATTACGAAGATCTAAGCTCAGTTTTTAATAGCAAGTGTGGAGGAGTATTTCGAGGAGTTTTTCAAGACAATTGCAATTATAGACTACGTGAAGGGTGTTTTTTAATATTCTTCGTGTTAGATATTTAATTGTAAATGGAAGAATGATTTCTATGATTTATTCAGTGTTTATTTCATTTATTATGAACTAATTCACTTTTTAGGCTTGTGATGGATCCCTAAGTGAATCGATGGTTTTGTAAACTTTGATTTCCAATTTAATAAGCTATCTCCAGTTTATCTATATTGATTTGTGCTTGAATCTATGAATTGCCTGATCAACAATTCTTTATGGAGTTGGATGGAATCGAGAGAGGATATTCGAATCTAGAGCTAGTTGATATAGCATGTGTTCAGGATTTTGTTAGTAGCTTAAACTTGATGAGTGTTAAGGTAGAGATATGCTTGACATCGCATGTAATCGGATAGAGAACTTATTCTTCAACCTTCTTCAATTATAATTCACATAGAGATATAGTGGGTTAGTTGATTAAGGTGTTTAACGAATTTCTATCTTAATTGTGGATTGATGTTAATAGGGTATTAATGCATCAAGAGGTAGTTAATGCTACGTTCGTGTTCTTGATTAATAAACTGGGATAGTGCGTTGATTTGGAATAAAGGTATTAAAATCAAAGTGAAGCTTAGGGTGAAATCATAAGTCTTATTCTCCATTAATTGTTTGAAATTTTAGATTTTGATATTCGTGGTTGTTTTGTGTTAGTTTCATTATTCTTAATTTTAGTTTCGTTAATTTCAATTACTGAGTTGATTTGTTTAATAGAATTAGGGTTAATAGAAAATTGGTAATTGTAAGTTAAGATTATTACTAGTTAGTTTCTGTGGGAACGATACTTTACTCATCACTTTATTACTTGTTGACCACGTATACTTGCGTGTTGTGCATAATTAGATTTTACCTAACAAGTTTTTGGCGCCGTTGTCGGGGAACTATTTAGTATAAATCTTAATAGTTTTACAATATCAGTTTAATTAATCCAGTTTTACTTAGACATTTTTATTTTTGTTCGTGTTTCTTATTTCAGGTGTTTGAAACGGTTTATGAAAACTCGGTCTAAAAATCCAGATTTGCTGCCTTTTGACGACGACATTGAGAAGAGGTTTCAGAGGTTGAGCAAGTGGATTAAGGAAACGAGACAAGAATTTGAAACACCTGAGAAAGAAGAGGAAATGGCAGTCGAAGATCGAAAAGCATTAAGGGACTACACCACGCCCAAGGTAACTGAACTACAATCAAGCATCACCAGGCCAGCAATAGTAGTGAATACATGTGAAATTAAGCCAGGGATGATACAAATGATTCAGAATTCAGTTCAGTTTGGGGGATTGGCAAATGACGATCCGAACGAGCATCTAGTTAGTTTTCTGGAACTGTGCGACACCTTTAGGTTCAATGGGGTGTCGGATGAAGCGATGAGACTTCGATTGTTCCCATTCTCTTTACGGGACAAAGCGAAGAGTTGGTTACATTCTTTACCATCCGGTTCGATAACTATATGGGAGGATTTAGCTCAGAAATTCCTTGTAAAATTCTTTCCACCGGCGAAAACTGCGAAGATGAGGAACGAGATTACGATGTTTGATTTGCAACATGGGGAGTCGTTATATGAGGCATGGGAGAGATACAAAGAATTGCTCAGAAAATTCCCACATCATGGATTGCCCAGGTGGCTGCAAATGAACACTTTTTACAACGGACTACATGGGAATCTCGGGACAAGTATTGATGCAGCGTTGGGCGGAGCATTCATAGCTAAGAGTTATGAGGAAGCCTATGAGTTGATTGAAACCATGGCGGCTAATAACTACTAGTGGCCCACAAAGAAGAATGACATAAGCGTAAGGCGGTAATTGGGGTATTAGAAGTAGATAGTATGACAAATGATGCAAGCACGATATCTCGCACTCTCAAAGAAGTTGGAGTCGGTGTTAAAGATAAGATAAGCACAACAAACACAACAAGTCTGACAAAGAAGCAATAATAATATGCGAGTTGTGCGCGGGAGAGCACCCAACGGAGCAATGCGCAATTAATCCAGCATCTGTACAGTTCATCGGCAATTACAACAGAATTCCGCAAAAAACATATCAGAACACATACAATCAAGGAAATAGGAATCATCCGAATTTCTCATGGAACAACAACCAGCAAAATCAAGCTTCACGACAATCATATCCACCAAGATTTCAGAACCAACAACAACCATCTCAATATCAAGAAAGGAAATCTGATCTGGAGGAAGTGTTGACAAAATACATGACTAGCACCGATTTGGCTATAAAAAATCAAGTCATGACTATGAAATCACAAGAGATGGCGATCAAGAATCTAGAGAATCAGATAGGTCAAATTGCGTTGGCATTAAATAATAGACCACAAGGGACATTACCAAGTGACACCGAAAGAAATCCTAAGTGTAATCACGAGCAGTGTCAAGCCATTATGTTGAGAAGTGGAAAACAGCTTGATGGTCAAGAGCCAGAAATTTCGGTTATAAAGGAGGTTGAACCAGAGAAAGAAAATACAGTGGGTGAGGTAAATCAAGGGAACAAAAAATAAATGGAAAAGTACAAACCAGTTAACGAACCAGCTGTTTATCCTCCCCCACCATTCCAGCAAAGAGTTCAAAAATAAAAATTAGACAAGCAATTTGTAAAATTTTTGGAAGTTTTCAAGAAACTTTAAATTAACATACCATTTGCAGAGGCCCTAGAACAAATGCCGAGCTACGCAAAATTTATGAAAGGGATTCTATTAAGGAAAAAGAAATGGGAAGATTTTGAGACTGTGGCACTAACAGAGGAGTGTAGTGCGGTATTACAGCAGAAATTACCACCAAAACTCAAGGACCCGGGGAGCTTTACTATTCCATGCACGATCGGGAATATGCATTTCAGCAAGTGTTTATGTGATTTGGGGGTGAGTGTAAACCTTATGCCCTTGTCAGTATACTTAGAAATGAGTTTGCCTGCACCAAGACCTACAAATATCACATTACAGTTGGCGGATAGGTCAGTCACGTATCCAAGAGGCATAGTAGAGGACATCTTAGTGAAAATGGATAAGTTTATATTCCCCGCGAACTTTATCATTCTGGATTTTGAGGAGGACAAGAACATCCCATTTATCCTAGGGAGACCATTTTTGGCTACAGGGCGGACACTCATAGATGTACAAAAGGGAGAACTCACTATGAGGGTCCAAGATCAAGAAGTGAAATTCAATGTGTTTAAGGCCATGAAATTCCCTACAGATGAGGAAGAATGTTTTCGAATGGATTTCATTGAGCAAATCATTAGTGATGACATGAGCAAAAGTTTGGTGAACGATCCGTTAGAAATAACGTTATTAGGAGATGAAGAGATCGACGATCTGGAATTGGTGGATTACCTACAAATGCTAGACGCATTGCCACGAGTACCCAGATTTAGAACACCATTTAAACCACTGCACACAGAGGAGGTAACCGCAGAAAAACTGAAACCATCATTGGAAGAGCCACCAAAGCTGGAACTTAAGCCACTTCCTAAGCACCTCAAGTATGCGTATTTAGGCAATTTAAATTCTTTACCTGTTATTATTTCATTTGCACTAAACGAATTGCAGGAAAAAAAAAGTTCTTTGAGGGTGCTTGGGAACACAAATCGCCTATTGGGTGGACAATCAAACATAAAGGGAATCAGCCCTTCATTTTGCATGCACAAAATTTTGATGGAAGATGAGGCAAAACCAATGGTGGAACAACAGCGGCGACTCAATCCAATTATGAAAGAAGTTGTGAAGAAGGAAATTTTGAAGTGGTTAGACGCCGGCATCATCTACCCGATTTCCGACAGCAAATGGGTTAGTCTAGTCCAGTGCGTACCGAAAAAATGAGGAATGACGGTGGTGCAGAATGACGATAACGAGTTAATCCCAACTAGAACAGTGATAGGTTGGCGGGTTTGTATGGATTACAGAAAATTGAACAAGATAACCCGAAAAGATCATTTCCCGCTGCCTTTTATTGATCAAATATTAGATAGATTGGCGGGACACCAATTTTACTATTTGTTGGATGGCTACTTGGGCTACAACCAAATAGTCATCGCTCCAGAGGATCAAGAGAAGACCACATTCACTTGCCCTTATGGCATATTTGCATTTAGAAGGATGTTGTTTGGGCTATGTAATGCACCTACAACTTTCCAACGGTGTATGATGGTCATTTTTTTAGATACGGTGGAGAAAAAGGTTGAGGTCTTCATGGATGACTTTTCGGTCTATGGGGACAGCTTCGATAATTGCTTGAAGAATCTGGTCATGGTTTTGTAAAGATGTAAGGACACGAATCTTGTACTAAATTGGGAAAAATGCCACTTCATGATTGAAGAGGGCATAATTTTGGGCCATAAGGTATCGGCTCAAGGATTGGAAGTAGACAGAGCAAAGCTGGAAACTATCGAAAAACTGCCTCCACCGAGCTCGATTAAGGGTATTAGGAGTTTCTTGGGACATGTTGGGTTCTACAGGAGATTTATAAAGGACTTCTCTAAAATTTTGAAACCTCTATGCAGTCTTTTAGAGAAGGATGCGACGTTCAGCTTTGATGAAGAGTGCAAGACAGCCTTTGAATTATTAAAGAGAAAATTGACTACAGCCCCCATGATAGTCGCTCCAGATTGGAGCATGCCATTCGAGCTTATGTGTGATGCAAGAAACTTCATGGTTAAAAATTTTTTGGGAATAACGTCGAGACAAGGTGTTTCACGCCATATACTACATAAGCAAAACACTTACAAAAACTCAAATGAACTACACAACCACTGAAAAGGAATTACTTGCAGTGGTATATGCGTTTGACAAAATTTGGGCTTACTTGATCGGGACTAAGGTGATAGTCTATACAGACCATGCAGCAATTCCGTACTTGATAGCGAAAAAGGATGCTAAGCCACGCCTTATCCAGTGGATTCTTCTACTTCAAGAGTTTGATTTAGAAATAAAGGATAGGAAGGGGAAAGAGAATCAAGTAGCTGACCACTTGTCTAGGTTGGAAAACCACGGAAAAGCAAAAGATGACAAATGTGAGAATAATGAGTCATTCCCAGATGAACAACTATTTGGGATTTCAGCAGACATTCTGTGGTATGGTGATTATGCAAATTTCATTATGAGCAACATTCTACCACCTGACCTCACAAGACAACAGAAAAAGAAATTTCTTCACGATGTGAAATGGTACATGTGGGATGAACCATATTTGTTCAAGCGGTCTTACCAAACAAAATGATTGATTGGTGCATCCCATATAGTGAAGTAAAGAATATTTTGCATGAGTGTCACTCATCTGCTGTATATGGCGGGCATTATGGGAGAGGAATGACAAAGAACGAAGGTCTTTGAATGTGGGTTTTATTGGCCCACATTATTTAAAGATGCCCACCAGTTTGTTAAACAATGCGATAGGTGTCAAAGGGTGGGCAACATTTTGAAACGTAATGAGATGCCCTTACAAACGATTCTGGAAGTGGAAATTTTTGACGTATGGGGTATAGATTTCATGGGACCATTCCCCTCGTCGTTGAACAATCAATACATTCTACTCGCAGTGGACTACGTGTCAAAGTGGGTTGAAGCTGCAGCTTTACCATCAAACGATGCCAAAATGGTCCTCAAATTCCTTCAAAAGAACACCTTCACGAGGTTTGGCACGCCAAAGGCAATTATCAGTGACGAAGGTAGTCACTTCTGCAACAGATCCTTCACTGC
The DNA here is from genome assembly GCA_020205605.1 of Panax ginseng. NCBI lineage: Eukaryota > Viridiplantae > Streptophyta > Magnoliopsida > Apiales > Araliaceae > Panax > Panax ginseng. The sequence continues at coordinate 98,833,671 of CM035137.1, forward strand.
TCTTTTGGCCAAGTATGGGGTCAACCACAAGATAGCGTATCACCCTCAAACTAGTGGACAAGTTGAGGTATCAAACAAGGAAGTCAAGAAGATATTGGAGAAAGTGGTGAATCCGAGTCGAAAAGATTGGTCGCTTAGATTGGACGATGCATTATGGGCCTACCAGACTGCATACAAGACGCCAATCGGGATGTCACCATATCAACTACTGTTCGGGAAGGCATGTCACTTACTGGTCGAGCTACAACATAAGGCCTATTGGGCTGTGCAAAAACTCAATTTTGATCAAAAAGTTGTAGGTGAGAAGAGGCTACTACAATTGAATGAACTCGATGAGTTTCGCCTTCACGCCTATGAGAATGCCAAACTATACAAAGAAAAAGTCAAAAGATGGCACGACCAGAAAATTGTGCGCCGAACATTCGAGCCAGGCCAATCAGTACTCTTATTCAACTCAAGGCTGCGATTGTTCCCCAGAAAGCTTAAATCGAGATGGTCGGGACCATTCACGGTCAAGCTGGTATTCCCGCACGGTGCTATCGAAATTTACAATCGCAATCCACTCGAAACATTCAAAGTCAACAGACACCGTCTAAAGCATTACTGGGGTGGCGAAGCCAACACCGACGTGATCACCATCACATTGGCCGACACAACGTAAGCAGGAAGTAGTCAGGCTGAACGACTTAAAATCAAGCGCTAATTGGGAGGCAACCCAATTTATAGTTCGTTATCATATTTTATACTCATAATTGCTTAATCATAGTTTTCATTTCAGTATTAGGTAGACGAATAAAAGAAAAATCTTGTTAATCTCTTCACAATACATCATGCTATAAATAATTCACTAATATTTCTGCTTTATGTCATGTAGGTTTGAAAATGGAGCTTTAAGTGAGCAAAACTGAAGCACAAGTGCACTATAGTGAAACAAAAGATAGGGCTGACGACACAATTGAATGGCACGGGAATGCCATTCTAGAACTACAACCCCCGCCGGGGAGGGGGTCCATGAACTCAGAAGACAGAACATAAGCCCGCCGGGGTGGGCCTTCCTAGTCTAATACCCCCCAGGGCGGGGGTCCTGGAATTCAAACAGATGTGGCAGTTACACAGATTTCTCCCATTCCCAATAACACCCCACTTTCCCACTTCCCCACTACTCCATTACTCCATAACCACCACCCACCACCATTATTTCTTCCCCACATTCCCAATACCTCATAACTCCATTCCACCTCTTCAATCCACCAATGGTAGCATTCCCTCTCCCTCTATAAATACCACAACATCTCATACAAACTCTCCCACCACACTTGATATAAAGCAAAAAGAGAGTATAGTTGTGAGCTAGAGAGATAATATTTAAAAGTTTGGGGGAGAGTTAGGGTAAAGCCAGCAATAGGGAGGATATGGCTTCACAATCATCATCTAAACGCCAAAGGGGAGAAAGCTCACGGTAAGCCTAACCAACCCGCACCTTTGATCACCAGAAATTTGCAAGTGCCGCCGCCGCCAACCGGTATGACTACATGCTCACTAAAGCCCTTACACCGGAACGGGGATTGGCACCGGATGCTAACGATGGGGAGCTTATGCCGCAAATTTACTAAAAGGGATGGACCAAATTCACTAATGAGCCAGAACCAGCCGTTGTGAACATTGTCAAGGAGTTTTACGCAAATGCTGAGGATAAAGAACCATTACGCGCTTTTGTACGAAGACGGTTGGTTCCATTTAGTGCCGATGCCATTAACACATACCACCAACTGCGGGTGCCTCGCCATTGCCAGTATGTGAACCTCCGCGATTCTGATCCAGACTTTAATGGCATAATCATGGAGATGAAAAAGTCGGGAACGTCATGGATGAAAGGTCGGAAGGGAGGCACCATGTTCCACAGCAAGGACCTTAGCCGGTATGGAAAAATCTGGTATGCCTTCCTCTGCGCAAAATTTCTTTCGTCCCAACACACTTTGGATGTCACCAAAGAGAAGGCGTTACTGTTGTACGCCATTGTGCAAGATTTTATCATTGACATCGGAGCTATCATTTGCTTCTCCATCTGTCGGTGCCTACGTGGAAATTTTTTCGAGGCTTACCACACCCTCACTCATATGTGGGTTATGCCATCAGCAAGGTGTCACGATGAATTACGACGAGCCCACACAAATTTCGCTCGCGTTGCTTGATTCGAGGATGATAGCGCGGTATTCTGTATGGGTAGGGGGCGAGTCACATCCGCGTGGTGTGGGGTTCATTTTTCCGTCATCGTCGAAAGACGACGTGGATGCTACAGAGGCATCGTGGGATGATGATGAAGAAATGGGTGATCAAGGGGATAAGCAGGTACCGCAGGCCGAGGCCATATCTAGTTCTCAATTCCTTGAATTCCAAAATCAACTGAATGCACACACCAAGGCAACTCGTAGGGAATTGCGTCGATTGGCAATGAGGCAAGAGCACATGTTTGATGTTATGCACACATCTTTTGCCTCATTGAACACAACTCTTCAAAGTTTTAACCCGACGGCATAATTTCCGTACCAACAGCCCGGACCAATGCCAAGGTTCCCACCGAGTGATTCCGATGAAGAAGAAGAACAACCACCTCCTCAGACTTAAGCGATAAAAGGAAGTCCTCACGTCCTTATTTTGTCTATTCATCCAATGAGGACATTGTCTAACTTAGTTTGGGGGATTTAAATACATGTTTGCATGCATTTAGCTCATTTAGGTTGCATTTTTAATTTTCAATTTTTGTCATTGTCAATTAAATTTCTATATTGCATCTTAATTTTAGTATTGTATGTAGCTTAGGTGCATTCATAGTAATTTAGGTTAATGTTTGTCATTACATAAGTAGACAATCTTTTAATGCATTTTTTTATCTCTATATAAAAAAAAATTAGTTAGTAAATATTGTGTTTGAGTAAGTCCATCAATGTTGTAGTTTATATTATTTGTGGGCCAATGATGTGATTGACAATAAGTTAACAAATACAGTATCAAGTATTAAAACTGTGACACAATGTTTGTTTATGAATCGAATCTTGAGCTTGTTTGAAATTGGTATGAAAGGATAGCACGATTAACAAACATCTGTGTTGATTGGTCAAGTTCAAATTGATACCTAAATGGTCTCTAAAGGATAATGCTAGAGTGAATGTCAAAATGACAAGGATAGACAGTAAACACCAAAGTTAGGCAAGAACCTAAGTTTGGGGGATGATATGTGGGGTATATAAGCTTTATCTAAAAAAAAAGTATGAATAAACATCGTGGCGTGCTTGTCTAGTTTTGCAGCCTTTGTTACTTGAGTAAGTAAGCCCGAGGGGATTGTCTTTACACCTAGCGCCCTAAGGTCTTAATGGTCTAGGAGTCATTGGTTGAAAGCTCGTTAAGGTAGCATTGAAAAGCTTAAGGGAATAAGACATTGCATGCCTATGTGTATAAAGAGAATAAAACGGGAAATAAAGAACAAAAAGCCCCCGTGGATGCTTGTCTAGTTTTGCAGCCTTTGTTACTTAAGTAAGTAAGCCCGAGGGGATTGTCTTTACACCTAGCACCCTAAGGTCTTAATGGTCTAGGAGTCGTTAGTCGAAAGCTCATTAAGGTAGCATTGAAAAGCTTAAGGGAATAAGACATTGCATGCCTATGTGTATAAAGAGAATAAAACGGGAAATAAAGAGCAAAAAGCCCCCGTGGATCTAAAAAAAAGAAAAAAAAGAAAGGAAAAGGAATGAAGTATAAGTACCTTGCTTGAACCCCTGAGATTAGTGATTACTTATTTTTTGTCAGAACTATCTATTTTTGATATTATTAAGTTTACACTACAAGATTCCTTCTAAGAAATTGATTATGTATTGAATTTGAGTCTGTATCGGTTATCATGGATGTTTCACACACACACTGTACCAGTGATGATGGCTTGAGATTCGAGGATTAAAGCGTAATTGTAGATTGGTTTTTGATGGTTGATATTGTATAGTTACTTATTTTTGCTGAGGCCGTTAAGTAATCTTGACTCTGCGATATTGTTGGATTTGAAAGCATATATGTTAGGTAGTTTTCATTTCATCTCATTGCATTGCATGAAGTTGTTTTGGTGCTCGAGGACTAACACGGTTTAAGTTTGGGGGATTTTGATAAGTGTATTTTATATATGCGATTTAATATCCATTTCATGCTTATTTGTTGCTAAATTCTTGTGATCATGTTCAGTTTTACTTGTTTTATGTTGATTCATGTGTAGGATGGTGGTTGTAGCATTTAATGTATATTTGGAGCTATTCGGTGTGATTTGAAGTCAATTAGAGCATAATTAGAGAAAGTATGAAAAGCAAAGAAAGTCGGTTGATTGAAGAGCAAGTCACAAGGTGCTAATTTATTTTACACACACCCATTTGAGGCTGGGGTCATACTCTCTTCGCTTATAGAAGATATCACGGGCTGCTTATATATATGAACCCCGTAGGCGGCTGGGTGGAAAATCTGAGTGTCCTGTTATGTTTGCAATTCCTCTTGGGCACGAATTCTAGCTATTTGCATGGTATTGTAACTCTATTTGTAGAGAATTCGGCTCGGGGCTTTTGTGTTGGACATGATATACTCAAGGGACAACAACTTCAATAAAAGGGAGGACATATTACTTAAGATCTAAGCTCAGTTTTTAATAGCAAGTGTGGAGGAGTATTTCAAGGAGTTTTTCAAGACAATAGCAATTATAGACTACGTGAAGGGTGTTTTTCAATATTCTTCGTGTTAGATATTTAATTGTAATTGGAAGAATGATTTATATGATTTATTCAGTGTTTATTTCGTTTATTATGAACTAATTCACTTTTTAGGCTTGTGATGGATCCTTAAGTGAATCGATGGTTTTGTAAACTTTGATTTCCAATTTAATAAGCTATCTCCAGTTTATCTATATTGATTTGTGCTTGAATCTATGAATTGCCTGATCAATAATTCTTTGTGGAGTTGGATGGAATCGAGAGAGGATATTCGAATCTAGACCTAGTTGATATTGCATGTGTTCAGGATTTTGTTAGTAGCTTAAACTTGATGAGTGTTGTGACGCCCCCAAAATAGGTCCACACGACCCATTCTGAGTCACCAGATATCACTCCATAAAAATCAAATACAAACTTCATTTATATAACTGTTGAACTGTCATGCAGAGTACGACAACAGATAAGCTGTGAGTTTCAATACAAAATCTATGTAACTCTCATGGTGCCTCGACCACAACACCTTATAAAGGTACTTTACATAAAAGTACAGTCAATAACTGTTTTAGAAATTAAAATCTTTGGGAAATGCTCAAGGAAACCTTCGTACATAGGAGGCCATGAATCTAAGTTATGATAGATATCATATGCCCAGAGAATTATCCTTGGTTGATCCAATAGACCCCAAAGAAAAACGAGAAGATTACTATCATGTTCCTTTCAATGATGAGTCTTCTCTAGACATATAATTATCTCAGTTGTTTCCAAGTGAGAATTATATTTCAAATATACTCTAAGATCATATAGGTAGTGCTCGTAGATATACTCAGCAAGTGGATGTGCACAACCCTGTCTTATGATAACACGAGATTGTATGTCATTAGACATCTTGTATGATAGTGGCAAAACACCCTTCCAAAGTTGGGTTCTCATCAACCTATTGTTGTTCACTAAAATCAATTATTAAGTGACGTATAACATACGACATGCACATCATAGGTCCTCAATGCAATTATATATTGCATGTCATGCCGTTTTATAATGTATTGAGAAACTTCAACAGTCTCGGACCATCTCACTATTTCCTGTTATTCGCTTCCGACCCAACTACACTCTTATTACGAAAGGAATTGTGAAGCAAAAGGGTGAGCACAACTAGCTCAAAGAAAGAATATCATGACTAAAGATAATTAAATTATCAATAGCATTCATCAGTAATAAATCAAAGATTTAGAACATATGGTAGATGATAAAACTTTTCAACCATAGTTGCAGAGAGCGTAATCGAGAAATCCATTAGAAGAGTCAAATAGACCATCAGGTCTATTATCTCCTCCATGTTAAAAGTCCACCAATAATGTTTTATCCCTGTAACATCAATCAACAATTCATGTTCACAATCATATGAATAACTCATAATCATAATTGTGATTCTAAATTCCTCTTCGCACCCAGGATGAAGATAATTTTCATCACCTATCTTCACCTGAAACATCAAAAATTATGGTTATACCAAATCAAAATTCATGCTCATAATCATACTAATAAATTCATCTTTGCAATACGACCAAAGATATTCATTAACAATTCATCTTTGTACTACAGGCCAAAGACATACAATTGTATAACCAATAACCAACAATTCATCTTTGCACTACAGGCCAAAGATATACAACTCATAAAACCAATATCGCCGAGACTCGACTTATTAGTATCATGCGACCATTTAATTATCCATACACTACGGGCCAAGGATATTCGTGTTTTCAATTACGGTCATGATTATACCGAATAATCCCTGGTCATAATCATACCAAGTCCATCTATGCACTATGGGCCAAAGATGACTTTTACCACATCATTTGTAAAATTACGGTCATGATTATACCGAATAATCTCTAGTCATAATCATACCAAGTCCATCTATGCACGTAAGCCACAGATGACTTTCAACACAACATAAGCATGAAGATCATGAAAATGATATAAAGGATCAATCAAATGAGATAAAGGATAAATATTAAATATTTATAATATAATTTATCCAGGATTCAAGAATATCCCAATGTTATCAATCACTTAATAATCTCATAATCTAATATCATTAATATTATAACAATATTTTAACCACTTCTTAAACTTATAAACAATTTATTTCAATTGTTTACACTTTATCACATAATGCATTTAATCATTCAAAAATGCCATACTCATAAGATTTTATCACCAATGATCAAATCTCTTATCAAAAATATGCATATACCCTATATAGGATTCCCAAGCTATAAAATTCTATTTTCTAACTTTGTTACTTCACATAACATATTTAACTCATTTACTCATAACTAAATCATTTTCATGAAAAAATACCAAATCAGTCCCAAAAATATTTCTTTTCTGGGATTTAGCAGAATATAGTCCCAAAATGAACATATATTTTTCTCAGAATTTTAAAATTCATTTATTATTTTTCCAAAATCAATTTCTAATTAATTCCTTAAGAAATTAGCTACCTCAAGTTTAACTCCATAAATTCCCAAATCTTGGAAGGATCTTACACATGTTAATGTGAGCTTCCAGTTTAAATTTCATGGTCATCGGAGTTATAGAACTCTGGTTATAGCATTTTTCGTCGAAAAAACCTAAATATTGAAATGGTCATAACTTGCTCATTTTAAGTCGGAATGAACTCATTTTTGGACAGGAGGTTCTTTATACCATATACTTTCATGTCCCAAAAGGCCAGAATTTTTCTCACAAATTAAGTGGCCGAAAATGCCATTTTAAAATTCTGGACAGTGGCTTTTTAAGCATTTCTAGATTTTTCATCCTTTACTAAAATCATTCCACACGAAAATCTGTAAATTCTTTTTAAGTGATTCCACTTGGATAAGTTAGGAAACTCATAGATCTAACTTTAGGACTTAACCACACTCAAAAATTCGAAATATAATAGGAGATATGGTCAATTGAATTTCATGCTCTATTTTTACCAAAATTTTATTTTCAACTCTTTGTGATTTCTAAGAAACTTTCATGTTTTCACATAATAACCAACATAACTCATCACAACACTTACTAATACTACATATACCCATGATTTTCATCAGTCTAATGCTTTTATTATGACTCTCATCATAATCAACGTAAACAGATCATTTCCACAATTTAATAAGAAATGAATATAAAGGATCCATATATACAGGTTATTCCAACAGAATAATAAAAAATAGAATAACAGAAGAATTCACCATGCATGCGATAGACCATAGATGTATATGTTATTCTCAACGTAATAATAAAGAAACGGAACCGTGTCAAAGCGTAATCCAAGAAGATGAGGATATTCCAATGTAATAATAAATAATGGAATAACAAAAATTCACCATGCATGCGATAGAGCCGCACGCATAAAAGTTATTCCAATGAATAATAAATAATGGAACCCAGTCCGGCGTGAACGCACGCATGTGATATTAAACGAATAATAAAGAATAGAATAACAACAAAAATCACCATGCATGCGATAAACCGCATGCATGAGTTATTCCAACAAAATAATAAATAATGGAACTCTAGTCCCGGCAGAAACGCATGCATGAGGATATTTCAATGTAATAATAATGAATGTAATAATAGAATAATTTCACCATGTATGCGGATTAGATAAGCAAAGTTATTCCAACATAATAATAAAGAATGGAATAACATAAGTTCTCTTCATGAATACGAAAGAAATAATACCCCTTACTATAATAATAATATCCCTTACCTTAGAATAAAGATGGATACTGGAATAGAAAGGTAGTTGACTTCTCTTCTTCTTTCTCTCTATAATTTCTCTCTTAAGAGTTTCAGTGAATTCGTAAGAAATAATGAAGGAATGAGCTTTTATTTATAGGAGAATGGACTGAATAGTAACTAATTCATGAACGGTTCAGATTGATTTACTTTTAAACGGACGGTCCATATTAAAACTTAAAGCAACGGTACATACTGATTCACAATTAAAACTTTAAACCAACGGTCCATACTGATTCACTATTAAAACTTTAAACCAACGATCCATATTGATTTACTATTATAATTTCAACCAACGGTCTGAAAAATTAGCACATCTCCTCATGGAGTAATATTGTACCCAAAAATGATTTGGACCGAAAAGAAATATATTTTGTTCGGGTGAATAGTATCCCGTGAATAGTAACTCATGAATAGTAACTTATGAATAGTAACTCGTGAATAGTAATTCATGAATAGTAACTCATGAATAGTAACTTCGTGAATAGTACTCTGACACGAAAAGTGTCCCGAATACCCGATTGAACAATATAACCTCCAGACATCAATTATCATCGGAATAGATGTCGATTTCTACTAACACAAATAATCCCAACACAATGAAACTATCAAATTCATCTTTAATCAACACGAGCTTATTCATCATTAATATTATAACTCATAATATTTAACAACCAAGTTGTTCCCATGAAAGAGGGGGCTTTCCAATAAGGATTTCTCCCTATTGGCGCGCAATTAGGTGACCAAACCTCTCCTTAACAGAACTTCTAGACATTGTAAATATTAAAATTTAATAATATGAATAACTTTGTCGTCTCAATTATTGATTTAATAATATAACATATTATACCGAAGATACTGTGACAATAATTGAATCAATAATATGAGAGATATGATGCAGCAATTACTGTAGCAATAATTGAGTATAACTGAGTAACTTCTCAAATAAGCATCAATAATCGATACAGTGTGCTACTATGCAACCATGCATATTTTACCACCGATTATTTTATAACAACTTGCTTACTTTGCAAAATTTTCACATATCACCCTTAACTTTAACCTTTATCAATTTAACCATTTACTAAATAGAATAATTATAAGAAAATTGAATACTTTCATTTCATAAAATTTGGGGTATCACAAGTGTTAAGGTAGAGATATGCTTGACATCGCATATAATCGAATAGAGAACTTATTCTTCAACCTTCTTCAATTGTAATTCACATAGAGATATAGTGGGTTAGTTGATTAAGGTATTTAACAGATTTCTATCTTAATTGTGGATTGATGTTAATAGGGTATTAATGCATCGAGAGGTGGTTAATGCAACGTTCATGTTCTTGATTAATAAACTGGGATAGTGCGTTGATTTGGAATAAAGGTGTTAAAATCAAAGTGAAGCTTAGGGTGAAATCATAAGTCTAATTCTACATTAATTGTTTGAAATTTTAGATTTTGATATTCGTGGTTGTTTTGTGTTAGTTTCATTATTCTTAATTTTAGTTTCGTTAATTTCAATTACTGAGTTGATTTGTTTAATAGAATTAGGGTTAATAGAAAATTGGTAATTGTAAGTTAAGATTATTGCTAGTTAGTTTCTGTGGGAATGATACTTTACTCATCACTTTATTACTTGTTGACCACGTATACTTGCGTGTTGTGCGTAATTAGATTTAACCCAACAGTAAGCCAGTCAGTGTCATAAATTGTCGTCTTATATCACCAATAGTCATCCTAACACAAGGTCGATCCAAGGTTAAATCAGTAATGCTCTCATACTCCTCTAACATAGGAGTCAACTCATGGATATCAAACCTGAAGACATGTCTCTCAGGTATCCAACAAGATAGAATTCCCTATACAAAGCCCAATGGTACCTGGAATGTCAGGATGGTCATGGAATGTCTCAACATCTAATCAACTGTCACCCGATCTGTGGGAGGCAGATTGTCATACCATGATCTCAAAGAATAGGCTATCAATGTGGGTGGTGTGTGCTCAATCCGACTGACGGTAGATGAAGACATAGGTAGAACCGTATCATGAGACCATCCAGGGGTAAATGCTAAACTCACCTATATGAATGCATATACATGAATTAATGCATGCATCAAGATAAATGACAATGATAAATGATAATAAGATGCAATAGATAGGAAATATTACACATACATTCCTAAATACATCATCTAATAAAGATTAAATACATCATCTCTGTCTACTACTAAGAATAAAAAGTACAGGGAAATGGGGCACAACCGCCCAATATCTAACAAAGGCCTATCAAAAGAGATAACGAGAAATGGGGCACAGCCGCTCAATATCTAACAGAGGCCTATCAAAAGAGATAACGAGCCTATCCAAAGAAATCTATGATTTCTATATCATCCAATCGATCAACCTATTATAACTCCTCTTGAGTCACTATATCTCTGCCAGATGGAACATCAGGTCGATACAAAGGGGGATCTGCTCCGGTGAATATGGGCCACTAGAGGGGTCAGCACAAGAGCCGGATGAATCAAAAGAATCTGCCTCTGACAGATCTCTACCCAAATACCAGATAAAAAAGTGCGCCCGGTCCAACCTTTGGGTCAAGCTATCAATCTACTCCAAATAAGTGGGTTCTCTGACACAGGCGATCCAGTCTATCATCATCACGGACCTAGGAACTATATCCCCCATGAACTGAGTGGCACGGGTCTGAGCCCCAATGGTGTGAGGAGTCCACTAGTAATGGAAGGCATCCTGAGTGTAAGGGCCCTCTGATAAATTAAAGCCATCTAAACCCATCAGGGGAATCTCAGTGACTGTTTGAGATAAAGACCAGTGTTGTCTAGCAGGAGGAAAGAATGGAATACGAATCTCCCCTAGGATGCTTCTGATAACACACTCTCCCAAGTAGAGCTCCCAGCATCCATCAGTAAAAAAAGGGATCCGACTAGTGGATAATAAATACTCTACCCTGGTAAGAAAGCCACCCTCAAAACCTACTGTCAAATGATCCTCGATGTAGGGAACCTATGTGATGATATTGGTAGTCAGCAACTCCAACTATAATCGAGAATGGGAAAACCCCTCTACTACGGGAACCTCTCTCGCTAAATTAGAGAAAAGCAAAGACCATCCCCGTGGATTGGTCTCCGCACCTAATGTAGTAATTGGATAAAGATAAAGAAGCCTCTCATAGGCCCAAAATTGAAAAAAAAAAAAAACAAAGATTAAATGTCATCAGTTATGAAGATTGATTGCCCGAATAGAGGAAATTGGGAGATAAAGAAACTTACTCACCAACAGAAATGGGTAAAAGCCTAGACAAGCCTCTGTCACGCCCTCTGATCGTAGGCGCATCCCACGAAGAAAATAGGCAAAGGTGAATGAGCCCCAGTCAAAATCCCTGATGCGATCCACATCATGAGTGGCACTGACCAAAGAAAAAGAGACCGTCGAGGAGTTATTCGCTAGGAAACAACCCCTGATGATGACCAAGAACAATCATCAAAGAATGCAATCTCTAACCTTTTGATTTACAGGCAGAGGCTCAGTCAAAGCCCCACTTGTTTCATCCACATTGAAGAGCCCAGAGCGGACAGTCTGACCCTTGAGGGCCATAGCTTGAACTCCCAAAAGGGATCAAACTGCAGCCGATGAAATGTTAGCCACCAAAGGCACCGACGCCCCTACAAACTTCAACCCCGTGATGAACCACCAATCCATGGGTGTCATAATCACCTCACAGTCTAACAAATGGAGAGACTAAGTCTGGTGGAACCAGCTCTCGGATAAAGCCCGTAAATAGCTCTAAGGGCAGCAATGGGGAGGAATAGAGAAGAAGGCCTCGAAACCCCAAAAGTGAAAGACGGCCTGGTAAAAGGAATGAATATTAAACCAGTTCTCCCTGGGCTGGGTAAAATCGGGAACCTGCATCAAATTGCAAATCAAGATTAAACCATTGTTTCAAAAGTGGGAAAAGGAAGAATATCCAGAATAAAATCTTATATTACATCATTAGCATGGAGATAAATCGAAGGGTGGCATCTCAAATCCTCCAAAAGATCTAGAATCATCACGCTGATAGCTAGAAGCTCCTGATGCGGGGTAGTAGAAGAACAAGGAGTGGGGTTCACAATAGGAACATCCTCCTCCTTGTCCCCGACATCCGGCCTATCAACCCGGATAGGATGAATCACTGACTTAGTCAACCGACGATGTTGTCTAGCTGGATAAGGCTGAGGGACATTAAAAGCTCTCCTCCTCATGCTTGCGGAGACCTTACAAGAGTTTCTCGGTATATCTGAATCCATAACCTGAACAAATCTCCAAATCACTGCAGAAAGGGTGAGGTAAGTTTCTATCTTAAAGCTTATTAAAGTTATATCATTGCTTTATACCTAGTTTAAGTCCTAAAGCATGCATTAAGTTAACATACATCCCCAGTAGAGTTAAACTTGCATGTTCATTAAATTCTTAGGCTCGTGAAAAATTTTACCAGAGTTTTCTTTGTAAAATGGATTATCCACATGCACATAAGCATGACTAGGTGGCCATTCAGTAGCACACCGACCCAATATCAAAGATATAGATATTAAACGTTAAAAGTAAGTCACAATGGTAGCTAAATTACCATGTCCATTTTTTTGAAAAACTCGTGCTCATTTGTCCTCAAATAGGAGAAATAAACTAGCAAAAAAGGGTGTCAAATGACTGTCTTAGAAATCAATTTTTTCACATTAATACGTTTAGCATGATAAAATATGAGCATTTACTAAGTTTAACAAATTTTATCAAGAAATATGAGCATGCTTATTCGCTATATTATGTTTAGAAGCATTCTATATGAAATCTAACGTTCTAACGGTCTAAACTTGAAAAGAAAAGATGTATACGTTACCAGAGTTGTGTGGAACGATTGTACGGTAATGAATTTTGCAAAAAATAGCCAGAACACAATAGCTGTGAAGAAGAATTTTTGGATTCTCTATAAAGTTCAAGTTGAAAATGACTTATGAAAGGAACGGGGGGACTAAATAAACCCGTAAAGAGTCGTGGGTCAACCCACGGCAGCCACAGGTCTAACTGCGGCCACTTAGGGTGGTCCTTAACTATAAGACCCCAACTTTTATGAATAAAGAATAATTTTCTCGAAATATATTTTTGAATATTATGGTGTGGATTTGATATAATGTTATAGTTGTGGGTAATATTTACAAATTTTGCAAAGTAAGCAAGTGGTTATATAATATTTTATTGGTCGGGGAATATTCGTTTTAACAGGGAATATTCGTACGACAGCACAATCATTGGTGGACCCCACAACGGAAGTATTGTCGTAGTTAAAAAATAACATAATTATCTTTTTATAAAAATAACGGCGGAAGTTTTACCGTTAAACTATTGAACTACCTGGTAGTAAAAGTACAGTAATACGCGTGGTTGCATAGTAGCACACGGTATTGATTATTGATGCTTACGTGAGAAGTCACTCAATTATACTCAATTATTGCTACAGTAATTATTGCATTATATCTCTCATATTATTGATTCGATTATTATCACAGTATCATCTGCATAATATGATATATTATCAAATAAATAATTGAGACAACAAAGTTATTCATATTATTAAATTGTAATATTTATAATGTCTAGAAGTTCTGTCAAGGAGAGGTTTGGTCATCTAATTGTGCGCCAATAAGGAGAAATCCTTATCGGAAAGCCCCCTCTTTCCTGGGAACGACATGGTTGTTAAATATTGTGTGTTATAATATTAATGATGAATAAGTTCGTGTTGATTAAAGATGAAATTGATAGTTCCATTGTGTTAGAATTATTAGTTTTAGTGGAAATCGACATTTATTCCGATATTAATTAATGTCTGGAAGTTTTACTGACCATTCGGGTAATTAATCGGATAAATGAGAAATTAATTGCTATTAATTCACATGATTATAACTATTTGTTCACATGTGTGTACTATTGATTCACATTCGTGTACTATTAGGGAAGTTGGTGCAAGATTGATAATACTTGCATGACTAAGTTAAAAATGGAGGTATAGATGGAGGTACTATACTGTAATTTGTATTTTCACATGATTATAATTATTGATTCACATGATTGAACTATTGATTCACATTATTTACTATTAGGGGAGGTGGTGCAAGTTTGATAATACCGCAGGACTAAATTAAAAATGAAAGAAAAGTCAAGGTATTGATTGTAATATTTTGAGCCCCAAAACGTGCAATTATCGAAACTATATTTTCCTATAAATAGAAGCTCATTCTTCCTTCATTTCTCACCAATTCACTAAAGCTTTAGAGCAATTATTATAGAGAGAAAGAAGAAGAGAAGTCTACTACCTCACTATTCCAATATCCAGTTTCTTCTAAGGTAAGGGGTATTATTTCTTTCATATTCATGAAGAGAGCTTCTGTTATTCCACTCTTTATTATTATGTTGGAATAACCTGTCTATGCGAAGTACTGCATACATGCTAAAATTCTTCTATTATTCCATTCTTTATTATTCTGTTGGAATAACCTATCTATGTGGATTATCACATGCATGGTGAATGATCCTTCGTATTCATTCCTTATTAAATTGTGGAAATGATCTGTCTATGTGGATTACCGCATGGCAGGTGAAAATCCATTTGCAGTTTCATATATTTTATGATACTCATTTGGTTAATGTTTTGGCTTCTATACTCCATGAAATTAGTAGAATATCCTGGATATTTGCGCTTCATCCCAAGATCCTTTCATGGAAATATTCTTACGAGCATTCTTAAATTTTACTCCAAAGCAAAGATATCATATTGACAATTTGGACATAATTGATTTCAAGATAAATTAACTTATAAATCTTTAAAATTTATTCTTGAACTTGTTTTATTGAATTATTATGTCATTGTCATCATCCTCAAGCTTATAATGTGATGAAAGTCATCTTTGATTTACGTGCATAGATGGACTTGGTATGATTATGACCAGGGATTATTCGGTATAATCATGACCAGTAATGTTATAAATGATGTGGTAAAAGTCCTCAAGAGCTTTGTGTAGTGCATTGATGGGATGACTTTTGGTATGATTATGACCAGGATTATTCAAGATAGTCATGACCATTGATGATTTAATGAATATCATGGCCCGTAGTGCGTGAGGATGACTCGATGATGTGGTTTATTTATTGTGAGTCTCAATGATAAAAATTGATGAAAACATTTTAAATCATAGAAGATAGTAGATATCATACTCTACTTGACTCTTCTAATGGATTGCTTTATTCCACCGCAGTTAAACTTGATGTCTATTTTATTTTATCGGTTTAACATTGTTGAAGACTAATGATAATTTATTACGCATTATCTTACTCATAATATTTCTTCTATTGGGCTAGTTGAGCTCACCCTTTCTTTCACCATTCTCTTCAGTGAAATGAAACGAAATGGACTAGTCGGGAAGCGGAGTGAAGGTCCGGATGATAGCATTAGTAGTCCTCACTATTCTCGTTTAAATAGTGTGACAATAAATGTAATGAGGACTCCATTGAGTGTGGATATTGTCTAGATGACAATATTCTTATTAAAACTCTTAGATTATGTTTTGACGCATTTTACATTTAATTGTTGTATAATTAAGTTGTATTTGAATTTTGTACCATGTATTTGGCGACTCAAGATGGGTGATGTATACCTATTTTGGGGTGTCACAGATTGGTATCAAAGCTTAGGGATATGATCCCCTGGCCGAGATGTGAGACAAGAACTAGGAGGGAGAGACGGAAATTCCTTCGCTAGTATGACCTACCTAAGTTTATTTGGTATTTAATTGGTGGTCGAGTATAGGGATAATATGTGATATGTTAATTAACCCTTGTTTTGTGGCAGTATTTGTAAATGGCATCCGAAAATATTGAGATAAACAATGAAGCACATGAGACCGTTGAGTCACCACAGATTAATGCCCAGGATAATGTGCAACAGGAAGACAATAATCCTCATGTAAACAATAACACCGATGAAATGGTGAACGATGGGATGTTCAGAGGCTTTATGCAATTCATGCAACATCAGGCAAAAGTGGCTCCTGTCCAAAATGCAGGTGGAAACACTAACAACTCTCGGACGGTCACCGCTAAGCAGTTCAAAGAGCTGGGACCACCGGAGTTCTTTGGAGAGCCATAACCACTTAAGGCGGAGACATGGATAAGGCAGATCAAACAGATATTTGATGTCTTGGGATGCTCCGAAGAGCAAAAGGTTCCCTTTGTCACCTTCATGTTGCGAGCAGAGGCAGATTACTGGTGGAAATCCGTAAAGCGTACTCAACCTGCCGCACTCAAAATATCTTGGGAGAAGTTCCAAGAGCTGTTCAACGACAAGTACTTTCCTGAAAGTATTTGTCACATGAAGAAGGTAGAGTTCATCAAGCTTGAGCAAAACAATATGATCGTGGCACAGTACGAAGCTAAATTTCCCGAGTTGTCTCGGTTTACGTCCCACTTGGTTGATAATGAGGAGAGAATGACGCGGATGTTTCTAAGAGGTTTAAAACCCGAGATACGTCAATGCCTTATCTCTCATAAACTGTGTTTATATTCAAATGTTGTGAATAGGGCTGAGTTATTGAAGCGCGATAATGAGTTAACCCAACCAAGAGAGAGCAGCCGGCAACTCGATAATACCAGTGGTAGCAGTCATCGAAGCGGTGACAACAAACATGGAGGGAATCAACACGCCAGAAATGATAATCACTTCGGTGGTAATCATGGCCATGACAATAAGAGTGGACATTTCAAGAAGAGGAGATTCAACAAGGATGGAAAGACGTCAGCACCAGCACCTGTTGTTAAGGAAGGAGAACGACCACCGGTTGTATGTTACAAATGTGGAGGGGAAGGACACATAAGTCCAAACTGCACGATACAGTCCAAAGCGTGTTATAATTATGGAAAAGAAGGTCACCTAACCCGATTTTGTCATGCACCAAAGTCAAGTCCAGCTGGGATGGAGGCATCAAAGGGTGTCCCGAACAAGAAAAAATCGGTAGTTCAAGGGAGAGCGTTTGTCATAACCTCCCAAAAAGCGAGGAATCTGAACGAGGTGATCACGGGTAAGCTAATCATAAACTCTAGCAAAGTTTATACTTTATTTGATACAGGTTCTACCCATTCCTTTACTTCTCCTACTTGCGCTCAACATTTAAATTTGACTCCGGAGAAATTAGACTTTGACTTATCTGTTGAAACTTCGTTGGGAGAAACCTTCATTACATCCACGGTTTATAAGTCTTGTTTGATTCAAATTGGTAACCGCACGTTACCTGTCGATCTTATTTCTTTTAAAATACTTGCATTTGATGTGATTTTAGTGGTTGATTGGTTAACTACTCATCATGCTAAAATCGATGGTTTTCGTAAAGTTGTTAGCTTTTATATTCCTAACCAAACTATTATGCGAATTCAAACAACCAAACCACTAAAATCAATCACTGTCATATCAAGTCATAAAGTTATTCATTTATTGAAAAATGGATGTCAAGCTTTCTTAGCCCATGTCACGGATTTAAATAAAGATACGTCAGATTTGAATGATATTTCTATTGTTAATAAATTTCCTGACGTATTCCCTGAAGAACTTCCGCCTACCCCCAGAGCGTGAAATTGAATTTTGTATCGACCTTGAATCCGGTACAAAACCCATTTCAAAGCCCCATATCGAATGGCTCCTATTGAACTTCAGGAGTTAAAAACCCAACTACAGGAATTGTTAGACATCGGTTTCATTCGTCCTAGTACTTCTCCTTGGGGTGCTCCTATTCAATTCATGAAGAAGAAAGATGCGAGTATGCGACTTTGTATTGATTATCGGGAGTTGTAAGACCCCAACTTTTATGAATAAAGAATTTTTTTTCTCGAAATATATTTTTGAGTATTATTGTGTGGATTTGACATAATGTTATAGTTGTGGGTAATATTTACAAATTTTGCAAAGTAAGCAAGTGGTTATATAATATTCGATTGGTCGGGGAATATTCATTTTAACAGGGAATATTCGTATGACGACACAATCATTGGTGGACCCCACAACGGAAGTATTGTCGTAGTTAGAAAATGACAGAATTATCTTTTTATAAAAATAACTACGAAAGTGTTACCGTTAAAAGCATTGAACTACCCGGTAGTAAAAAAGTCGAAGAATACGCGTGGTTGCATAGTAGCACATGGTATTGATTATTGATGCTTACGTAAGAAGTCACTCAGTTATACTCAATTATTGCTACAGTAATTGATGCATCCTATCTCTCATATTATTGATTCAATTATTGTCACAATATGATCTGCATAAAATGATATATTTATTAAATCACTAATTGAGACGAAAAAGTTATTCATATTATTAAATTACAATATTTACAATGTCTAGAAGTTATGTCAAGGAGAGGTTTGGTCATCTAATTGCGCGCCAATAAGGAGAAATCCTTATTGGAAAGCCCCTCTTTTGGAGGAACGATTGGTTGTTAAATATTGTGAATTATAATATTAATGATGAATAAGTTCGTGTTGATTAAAGATGAAATTGATAGTTCCATTGTGTTGGAAGTATTAGTGTTAGTGAAAATTGACATTTATTTCGATAATAATTGATGTCTAGAGGTTATATTGACCAATCGGGTAATTAACCAGATAAATGAGCAATTAATTGCTATGAATTCACATGATTATAACTATTTGTTCACATGTGTGTACAATTGATTCACATTCATTTACTATTAGGGGAGTTGGTGCAAGATTGATAATACTTGCATGACTAAGTTAAAAATGGAGGTACTATATTGTAATTCGTATTTTCACATGTCTAGAACTATTGATTCACATGATTTACTATTGAATCACATTATTTACTATTAGGGGAGGTGGTGCAAGTTTGATAATACTTATAGGACTAAATTAAAAAATGAAGAAAAAGAGGAAGGTATTATACTGTAATATTCTGAGCCCCAAAATGTGCAATTATCAAAACTATATTTTCCTATAAATAGAAGCTCATTTCTTCATTATTCTTCACCAATTCACTCAAGCTATAGAGCAATTATTATAGAGAGAAATTATAGAGAGAAAGAAGAAGAGAAGTCTGCTACCTCACTAGTCCAATATCCAGTTTCTTTCTAAGGTAAGGGGTATTATTTCTTTCGTATTCATGAAGAGAGCTTCTGTTACTCCATTCTTTATTATTATGTTGGAATAACTGCTATGCTGCGCAAGTACCGCATACATGGTGAAATCCTTCGTTATTCCATTCTTTATTATTCGTTGGAATATCCATGCTGTAAGTGATTACGCTAGACTGGTTCCATTCTTTATTATTACATTGGAATAACTCATGCATGCGGTCTATCATATGTATGGTGAATTCATCTGTTATTCCATTCTTTTTTATTACATGGAATATATCTCATGCAAGTGGATTACGCTAGACTGGTTCCATTCTTTATTATTACGTTGGAATAACACATGCATGCGATACATCGCATTTGAGGTGAATTCTTACGTTATTCCATTCTTTATTATTCTCGTTGAATAACTTTCGTCATGCTGCGGTCTATCGCATGCATAGTGAATTCTTACGTTATTCCATTCTTTATTATTCTATTGGAATATCACATGCATGCGGATTACGCATGACCGGGTTCCATTATTTATTATTCTATTGGAATATCCTGTCTATGCGTTTATGCATGACCTGGTTCCATTATTTACTATTCTGTTGGAATAACCTGTCTGTGCGATCTATCGCATGCCTGGTGAATTCTTTTGTTATTTCATTCTTTATTATACTCAGTTGGTTAAAGTTTTGGCTTCTATACTCCATGAAATTAGTGGAATATCCTTTATATTTGCGCTTCATCCAGTATCTTTTCATGGAAATATTCTTCTGAGCGTTCTTGAATTTTACTCTACAAAGAAGTATCATGTTGACAATTTGGACATTATTGATTTCTGGATAAATTAGATTATAAATCTTTAAAAATTTATTCCTGAACTTGTTTTATTGAATTCCTATATCATTGTCATCATCCTTATGTTTATATTATGTTGAAAGTTATCTCGTGGCACTCAGAAAGTGCATAGATGGACTTGGTATGATTATGACCAGGGATTATTCGGTATAATCATGACCGTAATGTTACAAATGATGTGGTAAAAGTTCTCATTGGCCCGTAGTGCATTGATGGACAGTTGTTGGCATGATAATGACCATTAATAAATACACAAATATCCTTGGCCCGTAGTGCATGGATAAATTATGGTCGTGATACTAAATAATATCCTTGGCCGTAGTGCAGGGGTGATTCAATGATGTGGATTATTTATTAAGCTGAGTCTCAGGGATAAAAGTGACGAAAAACCTTTTAAATCATAGAAGATAATAGAATTTATTCTCTACTTGACTCTTCTAATGGATTGCTTGTTTTGCTGCAGTTAAACTTGATGTTTGTTAGATTGTATCAGTTTAACATTGTTGTAGGCTAATGATAATTTATTCTGCATTATCTTAGTCATAATATTTCTTACTGGGCTAGTTGAGCTCACCCTTTTGCTTTCATTGTTCTCTTCAGGAAATGAGAACGTAGCCGGGACTAGTCGAGGAATGGAGTGATGGTCCAGATGATAGCATTAGTAGTCCACACTATTCTGTTAAATAGTATGACAATAAATGTAATGAGGACTCCATTGAGTGTGGATATTGTCTATATGGCAATATTATGTTTTGTTGTATTTTACACGATAATTAAGTTTTTAATTGTATTTTGTACCATGTATTTGGCGACTCAAGATGGGTGATGTATACCTATTTTGGGGGCGTCACAGTTGGTATCAAAGCTTAGGGATATGATCCTTGGCTGAGATGTGAGACAAGAACTAGGAGGGGAGAGATGTGGAATTCCTTCGCTAGTATGACCTACCTAAGTTTATTTGGTATTTAATTGGTCGGTCAGAGTTATGGATAATATGTGATATGTTAATTAACCCTTGTTTTGTGACAGTGTTTGAAAATGGCATCTGAAAATGTTGATATCAGCAATGAAGCACATGAGACCGTTGAGTCACCAACGATCAATACCCAGGATAATGTGCATTAGGAAGGCGACAATCCTCATGCAAACAACAACACTGACCAAATGATGAACGATGGAATGTTCAGAGTCTTTATACAATTCATGCAACATTAGGCGAGAGCGGCTCCTGTCCAAAATACAGGTGGAAACACTGGCAACTCTCGGACGGTCACCGCTAAGAAGTTCAAGGAACTGGGACCATCGAAGTTTTTTGGAGAGCCAAAACCACTTAAGGCGGAGACATGGATAAAGCAGATCTAAAAGATATTTGATATCTTGGGATGCTCCGAGGAGCAAAAGGTTCCCTTTGCCACCTTCATGTTAAGTAACAGAGGCGATCATTGGTGGGAATCAGTAAAAGCGTACTCAAACCGCCCGACCTTGAAGATGACTTAGGAGAAGTTCCAAGAATTGTTTAACGACAAGTACTTTCCGAAAGTATTCGTCACATGAAAAAGAGGTAGAGTTCATCAAGTCGAGCAAAACAACATGGCCGTCTTGTGCAAAGACGAAGCCAAGTTTGCCGAAGTTGTCTCGATTTACGTCCCATTTGGTTGATAATGAGGAGAGAATGACGCGAATGTTTCTAAGAGGTTTGAAACCAGATACGTCAATATCTTATCTCTCATAAATTGTGTTTGTATTCGGATATTGTTAATAGGGCTCGATTATTGAGTAGCGATAATGAGTCAACCCAACCAAAATAGAAGCGGTAAGCAAAATGATAATACCAAATGATAGCGATTATCAAAGCGGTGACAATAAGCGTGGAGGAATAAACATCTTAGAAATGGTAACCACTTGGTGGTAATCATGGCTAAAATAATAAGAATGGACATTTTAAGAAGAGGAGATTCAACAATGATGGAAAGACGTCAGCACCATCACCCGTTGTTAAGGAAGGAGAACGACCGCCTATCATATGCTTCAAATGCGGAGGGGAGGGACACATCAGTCCAAACTGCGTGATGTCGTCCAAAGCGTGTTACAATTGTGGAAGAGAAGGTCACCTAGACCGATTTTGTCGTTCACCAAAGACAAGTCCAGCTGGGAAGGAGGCGCCAAAGGCCATCCCAGAAAAGTCAAAGTCGGTAGTGCAAGGGAGAGCGTTTGTTGTGACCTCCCAGAAAACAAGGAACCTGAACGAGGTCATCACGGGTAAGTTTATCATAAACTCTAGCGAAGTCTATACCTTATTTGATAACGATTCTACCCATTCTTTTATTTCTTCTACTTGCGCTAAACGTTTAAATTTGTCTCCGGAGAAATTAGACTTTGACTTATCTGTTGAAACTCCATTGGGAGAAACCTTCATTACATCCACTGTTTATAAGTCTTGTTTGGTTCAAATCGGTACCCTCACATTACCTGTCAGTCTTATTTCATTGAAAATACTTGCATTTGACGTAATTCTAGGGATTGATTGGTTAATTACTCATCATACAAAAATTGATTATTTTCGTAAGGTTGTTAGCTTTCGTATTCCTAACCAACCTATTATGAGAATTCAAGCAACCAAACCATTAAAATCAATCACTGTCATCTCAAGCCATAAAGCTATTCGTTTATTGAAAAACGGATGTCAAGCTTTCTTAGCTCATGTTACGGATTTAAACAAAAATACATCAATTTTGAATGATATTTTTATTATTAATGAATTTCCTGACGTATTTCCTAAAGAACTTCCTGGCTTACCCCCAAAGCGAGAAATTGAATTTTGTATCGACTTTGAACCTGGTACATAACCCCTTTCCAAAGCCCCATATTGAATGGCTCCTATTGAACTTCAGGAGTTAAAGACCCAATTACAGGAATTGTTAGACATTGGTTTCATTCATCCTAGTACGTCTCCTTGGGGTGCTCCTGTTCTATTCGTGAAGAAAAAAGATGGAAGTATGCGACTTTGTATTGATTATCTGGAGTTGAATCATGTCACCATCAAAAATAGGTACCCATTGCCTAGCATTGATGACCTATTTGACCAGTTGCAAGGAGTCAAATTCTTTTCAAAGATTGATCTTCATTCCGGATATCATCAGTTGAAGATTAAAATAGATGACATTCCAAAGACTGCTTTCAGAACTCAATACGGACATTATGAATTCCTAGTCATGTCTTTTGGATTGACTAATGCTCCTGCTACCTTCATGGATATGATGAACCGAGTATTCAAGGAATATTTGGATCACTTTGTGGTCGTCTTTATTGATGACATCCTCATATACTCCTAAAGCCGTGAAGACCATGAGCAACACTTGAGGCTGATACTTAAAAAGCTTCGCGAAAACAAGCTTTATGCCAAGTTGAAGAAATGCGAGTTCTGTCTTGAGGAAGTTGCATTCCTTGGGCACGTGATATTAAATCATGGAATATCTGTTGACCCAGCAAAGATTGAATCAATTCAAAGCTGGGAGCAACCAAAATTAGTGTAATAGAAAGCACGTAGCTTTCTCGGCTAAATTTGGTTATTATCGGAGATTCATGGAAGGATTTTCTCGAATCGTTACTCCATTAACTCAGCTGACTCGAAAAGATACAAAGTTCGGTTGGAGCGAGGAATGTGAGAAGAGTTTTCAAGAACTCAAGAGAAAACTCATTTTAGCACTTTTGCTACGACAATACCATCGGCTTGGAGAGATTTGTCATCTCTGGTGATGCTTCTGTAAAAGGGGTTAGATGTGTTCTCATGTAACATGGGAAAGTCATAGCTTTATGCCTCACGACAACTCAAAGAATATGAGAGGAATTATCCTACTCATGATCTAGAGTTAGCGGTGATGCGTTTTGCTCTTAAGATTTGGAGGCATTACGTATGGAGAGAAGGTGGAGATCTATAAGGATCATAAAAGCCTCAAATATTTCTTCACTCAAAAGGAACTCAACATGCGGCAACGACGATGGCTTGAGTTGTTGAAAGATTATGATCATACCATCTAATACCATCCCTAAAAAGCGAACGTAGTAGCTGACGCATTGAGTAGAAGATCATACGCGGGCACGAGTGCAATATTGTCAACGCAAAGTCCCATTGTGTATGACTTGGAAAGGATGGAAATAGAGTTAAAGACTCCAGGGACCCATGTGATGATGGCGAATATACGAGTGGAACCGACTTTAATCGATAAAGTTAAAGCTGCTCAAGCTACAGACTTGGAGCTGATGGGTATGAGGAAGAAAGTGCAAGAAGGTGTTATTCTATAAGCAAGAATTGATGAAGAAGGAATACTTTGAGTCAACTCCAGACTTTGTGTTCCTAACAATTCTAACTTGAAGTATAAAATCATGATGGAGGTGCACAACACACCATTTGCAATCCATCTTGGGAGTACCAAAATGTATCGTGATCTTCGACATACATTTTGGTGGAGCAATATGAAGAGAGAGATAGCGGGGTTTATCTCAAAGTGTCTAACTTGTCAACGAGTCAAGGCGGAGCATCAAGTGTCAAAAGGTCCATTGCAACCACTTGTTATTCCAGAATGGAAGTGGGAGCACATTACCATGTATTTTGTTACTGGTCTTCCCAAGGTTTCTCAAGGCATAGATGCAATTTGGGTCATTGTTGATAGATTGACCAAGTCTGCTCATTTTTTACTGATACGAGAAACTTATACACTTGAACGTCTTGCTAGTATGTACATAAATGATATTGTAAGATTGCATGGTATGCCAGTATCCATAGTTTCTGATAGAGACCCAAGATTTACTTCACGATTTTGGGTTAGTTTGCAAAAAGCTATGGGAACGGATTTACGAATTAGTTCGGCATATCATCCTCAAACGGATGGGCAGTCAGAAAGGACTATTCAAACTCTTGAAGATTTATTAAGACTCTATGTCCTTGACTTCAAGGGAAGTTGGGACAAGTTCTTACCATTGGTGGAGTTTTCCTACAACAATAGTTATCAAGCAAGTATTGGCATGGCTCCATTTGAGGCGTTGTATGGAAGAAAGTGTCATTCTCCAGTATGCTGGGATGAGGTGGGTGAAGCAACATTGTTGGGACTGGACTTGGTACGTATGACTACGGAAAAGATTCAAACGATCCAACAACGTATAAAAACCTCACAAGATCGACAAAAAAGTTATGCTGATCTTCATCGAAAGGACGTGGAATTCGATATTGGAGATCATGTATTGTTACGTGTTGCTCCATGGAAAGGAGTTACGAGATTTGGAAAGAGAGGAAAGCTCAATCCTCGATTCATTAGCCCATTTTTAATCCTCGAACGAGTAGGAACTGTGGCTTATAGACTCGCTTTACCGCCAAGTATGTCTCGTGTTTATAATGTTTTTCACATATCTATGTTACGTAAATATGTGAAAGACCCAAACCACATTATTGAGTTAGAACCGGATGAAATAGTTGAAGATTTAACGTATGAAGAGGGTCTTGTTAAAATCTTGGATAAGAAGGAACATATTCTACGCTCCAAGGTTATACCTAAAGTCAAAGTTTTGTGGAGAAACCACGATGTGGAGGAAATGACCTGGGAGTTAGAATCTAAGATGAAATCAAGATATCCTCACTTCTTCGATATACCAGGTACGTACCCTAATTTCGAGGATGAAATTTCATAAGAAGGGGAGGTTGTAAGACCCCAACTTTTATGAATAAAGAATTTTTTTCTCAAAATATATTTTTGAATATTATTGTGTGGATTTGATATAATGTTATAGTTGTGGGTAATATTTACAAATTTTTCAAAGTAAACAAGTGGTTATATAATATTCGATCGGTCGGGGAATATTCGTTTTAACAGGGGAATATTAAATGCAAGACAATCATTGGTGGACCCCACAACGGAAGTATTGTCGTAGTTAGAAAATGACATAATTATCTTTTTATAAAAATAACGGTGAAAGTGTTACCGTTAAAACTGTTGAACTACCCGGTAGTAAAAAAATGCGAATCTGGCGCATGGTTGCATAGTAGCACACGATATTGATTATTGATACTTAAGTAAAAAGTCACTCAGTTATACTCAATTATTGTTACAGTAATTGATGCATCCTATCTCTCATATTATTGATTCAATTATTGTCACAGTATCATCTGCATAAAATGATATATTTATTAAATCAATAATTGAGACGACAAAGTTATTCATATTATTAAATTGCAATAATTACAATGTCTAGAAGTTCTATCAATGAGAGGTTTGGTCATCTAATTGCGCGCCAATAAGGAGAAATCCTTATCGGAAAGCCCCCTCTTTTCTGGGAACGACCTGGTTGTTAAATATTGTGAATTATACTATTAATGATGAATAAGTTCGTGTTGATTAAAGATGAAATTGATAGTTCCATTGTGTTGGAATTATTAGTGTTAGTGAAAATCGACATTTATTTTGATAATAATTGATGTCTAGAGGTTATATTGACCAATCGGGTAATTAACCAGATAAATGAGTAATTAATTGTTATTAATTCATATGATTATAACTATTTGTTCACATGTGTGTACTATTGATTCACATTCATTTACTATTAGGGGAGTTGGTGCAAGATTGATAATACTTGCATGACTAAGTTAAAATGGAGGTACTATATTGTAATTCGTATTTTCACATGTCTAGAACTATTGACTCACATGATTTACTATTGAATCATATTATTTACTATTAGGGGAGGTAGTGCAAGTTTAATAATACTTGCAGGACTAAATTAAAAATGAAAGAAAAGTTGAAGGTATTGTACTGTAATATTTCGAGCCCCAAAACGTGCAATTATCGAAACTATATTTTCCTATAAATAGAAGCTAATTCTTCCCTCATTTTTCACCAATTCACTAAAGCTTTAGAGCAATTATTATAGAGAGAAATTATAGAGAGAAAGAAGAAGAGAAGTCTGCTACCTCACTAGTCCAATATCCAGTTTCTTTCTAAGGTAAGGGGTATTATTTCTTTCGTATTCATGAAGAGAGCTTTTGTTATTCCATTTTTTATTATTATGTTGGAATAACTTTGTCATCTGCAAAATCTTGCATACATGGTGAAATTCTTCTATTATTCCATTCTTTATTATTCGTTGGAATATCACATGCATGCGGATTATTTAGAGACACGGGTTCCATTCTTTTTTATTCTGTTGGAATAACATGTCTGTGCGGTCTATCGCATGCATGGTGAATTCACATGTTATTCCATTCTTTATTATTCTGTTGAAATATCATGTCTGTGCGGATTACGCTAAACCTGGTTCCATTCTTTATTATTCTATTGGAATAACTCGTCTCGCATGCGGCCTATCGCATGCTTGGTGAATTTTTCATTATTCCATTCTTTATTATTACATTGGAATAACTCTGTACGTGGTGGTCTATCGCATGCATAGTGAATTCTTTCGTTATTCCATTCTTTATTATTACATTGGAATATCACATGCGTGTGGATTACGCATGACTGGTTCCATTATTTATTATTACATTGGAATATCCTCGTCATTCGTTTACGCATGACTTGGTTCCATTATTTATTATTCTCATTGGAATAACACATATGCATGCGATCTATCGCATTCCTGGTGAATTCTTTTGTTATTCCATTCTTTATTATACTCAGTTGGTTAAAGTTTTGGCTTCTATACTCCATGAAATTAGTGGAATATCCTTGATATTTGCGCTTCATCCAGTATCTTATCATGCAAATATTCTTCTGAGCATTCTTGAATTTTACTCTACAAAGAAGCATCATGTTGACAATTTGGACATTATTGATTTCTGGATAGATTAGATTATAAATCTTTAAAAATTTATTCCTGAACTTGTTTTATTGAATTCCTATATCATCGTCATCATCCTCATGTTTATATTATGTTGAAAGTCATATGTGGCCTGTAGTGCATAGATGGACTTGGTATGATTATGACCAGGGATTATTTGGTATAATCATGACCGTAATGTTACAAATGATGTGGTAAAAGTTCTCATTGACCCGTAGTGTATTGATGGACAGTTGTTGGCATGATCATGACCATTAATGAATACACAAATATCCTTGGCCCGTAGTGCATGGATAAATTATGGTTGTGATACTAAAGAATATCCTTGGCCGTAGTGCAGGGGTGATTCTATAATGTGGATTATTTATTAAGCTGAGTCTCAGCGATAAAAGTGATGAAAAACCTTTTAAATCATTGAAAATAGTAGATTTTATTCTCTACTTGACTCTTCTAATGGATTGCTTGTTCTGCTGCAGTTAAACTTGATGTTTGTTATATTGTATCATTTTAACACTGTTGTAGGCTAATGATAATTTATTCTGCATTATCTTAGTCATAATATTTCTTACTGGGCTAGTTGAGCTCACCCTTTTGCTTTCATTGTTCTCTTCAGGAAATGAGAACGTAGCCGGGACTAGTCGGGGAATGGGGTGACCATCTAGATGATAGCATTAGTAGTCCTCACTATTCTGGTAAATAGTGTGATAATAAATGTAATGAGGACTCCATTGAGTGTGGATATTGTCTAGATGACAATATTATGTTTTATCGTATTTTACACGACAGTTGTATAATTAAGTTTTTAATTGTATTTTGTACCATGTATTTGGCGACTCAAGATGGGTGATGTATACCTATTTTGGGGGCGTCAGAGTTGAATCATGTCACCATCAAAAATAGGTACCCATTGCCACGTATTGATGACATGTTTGACCAGTTGCAAGGCGCCAAATTCTTTTCAAAGATTGATCTTCGTTTCGGATATCATCAGTTGAAGATTATAACTGATGACATTCCAAAGACTGCTTTCAGAACTCGATACGGGCATTATGAATTCCTAGTCATGACTTTTGGATTGACTAATGCTCTTACTGCCTTCATGGATATGATGAACTGAGTATTCAAGGAATATTTGTATCACTTTGTGGTCGTCTTTATTGATGACATCCTCATATACTCCAAAACTCGTGAAGACCATGAGCAACACTTGAGGCTGATACTCCAAAAGCTTCGTGAAAACAAGCTTTATGTCAAGTTGAAGAAATGCGAGTTACGCTTCGAGGAAGTTGCATTCCTTGGGCACGTGATATCAAATCATGGAATATCTGTTGACCCGGCAAAGATTGAAGCAATTCAAAGCTGGGAGCAACCTAAGTCAGTGACCGAAGTACGTAACTTTCTCGGCTTAGCTGGTTATTATCGGAGATTCGTAGAAGGGTTTTCTCGAATCTCTACTCCATTAACTCAGCTGACTCGAAAAGATACAAAATTCGATTGGAGTGAGGAATGTGAAAAGAGTTTTTGAGAACTCAAGAGGAGTCTCATTTCAGCACCTGTTCTGATAATACCATCTGGCTCGGAGGGATTTGTCCTCTACAGTGATGCTTCAGGCAAAGGGTTAGGATGTGTTCTCATGCAACATGGGAAAGTCATAGCCTATGCCTCTCGACAACTCAAAGAATATGAGAGGAATTATCCTACTAATGATCTAGAGTTGGCAGCAGTCGTTTTTGCACTTAAGATTTGGAGGCATTACCTATATGGAGAGAAGGTGGAGATATATACGGATCATAAAAGCCTCAAATATATCTTCACTCAAAAGGAACTCAACATGTGGCAATGACGATGGCTTGAATTGTTGAAAGATTATGATCATACCATCCAATACCATCTTGGAAAAGCGAACGTAGTAGCTGAAGCATTGAGTAGAAGATCATATCTGGGTACGAGTGTAATATTGTCAACGCAAAGACCCATTTTGTATGACTTGGAAAGGATGGAAATAGAGTTAAAGACTCCAGGGACCCATGTGATGATGGTGAATATATGAGTGGAACCGACTTTAATCGATAAAGTTAAAGTGCTTTCAAACTACGGACACACGGAGCCGATGCGTATGAAGAAAAAAGTGCAAGAAGGTGCTATTAGGAAGCAAGAATCGATGAAGAGGAATACTTGAGTCAACTCTGGACTTTGTGTTCCTAACGATTCTGACTTGAAGTATAAAATCATGATGGAGGCGCACAACACACCGTTTGCAATCCATCCTGGGAGTACCAAAATGTATCGTGATCTTTGACATACATTTTGGTGTAGCAATATAAAGAGAGAGATAGCGGGATTTATCTCAAGGTGTCTAACTTGTCAACGAGTCAAGGCGGAGCATCAAGTGCCAAAAGGTCCATTGCAACCACTTGAAATTCTAAAATGGAAGTGGGAGCACATTACCATGGATTTTGTTACTGGTTTTCTCAAGATTTCTCAAGGCATAGATGCAATTTGGGTCATTGTTGATAGATTGACCAAGTCTGCTCATTTCTTACCGATACGAGAAAATTTTACACTTGAACGTCTTGCTAGTATGTACATAAATGAGATCGTAAGATTGCATGGTATGCTAGTATCTATAGTTTCTGATCGAGCCCCAAGATTCACTTCAAGATTTTGGGTTAGTTTGCAAAAAGCTATGGGCATGGATTTATGATTTAGTTCGGTATATCATCCTCAAACGAATGGGCAGTCAGAAAGGACTATTCAAACTCTTGAAGATTTATTAAGACTATGTTTCCTTGACTTCAAGGGAAGTTGGGACAAGTTCTTACCATTGGTGGAGTTTTCCTACAACAACAGTTATCAAGCAAGTATTGGCATGGCTCCATTTGAGGAGTTGTATGGAAGAAAGTGTCGTTCTCCAGTATGTTGGGATGAGGTGGGTGAAGCAACGTTGTTGGGACTGGATTTGGTACGTATGACTACGGAAAAGATTCAAACGATCCGACAACGTATAAAAATCTCACAAGATCGACAAAAGAGTTATGTTGATTTCATCAAAAGGACGTGGAATTCAATATTGGAGATCATGTGTTGTTACGTGTTGCTCCATGGAAAGGAGTTACAAGATTTGGAAAGAGAGAAAAGCTCAATCCTCGATTCATTGGCCCATTTTTAATCCTCGATCGAGTAGGAAATGTGGTCTATAGACTCACCTTACCGCCAAGTATGTCTCCTGTTCATAACGTTTTTCACATATCTATGTTACGTAAATATGTGAAAGACCCGAACCATATTATTGAATTAGAACCAGACGAGATAGAGGAAGATTTAACGTATGAAGAGTTACCTATTAAAATCTTGGATAAGAAGGATCATATTCTACGCTCTAAAGTTATACCTCAAGTCAAAGTTTTGTGGAGAAACCACGATGTGGAGGAAATGACCTGGGAGTTAGAATCTAAGATGAAATCAAGGTAACCTCACCTATTCGACATCCCAGGTACGCACCCTAATTTTGAGGATGAAATTTCATAAGAAGGGGAGGTTGTAAGACCCCAACTTTTATGAATAAAGAATAATTTTCTCAAAATATATTTTTGAATATTATGGTGTGGATTTGATATAATGTTATAGTTGTGGGTAATATTTACAAATTTTGCAAAGTAAGCAAGTGGTTATATAATATTCAATTGGTCAGGGAATATTCGTTTTAATAGGAATATTCAGACGGACGGCACAATCATCAAGCGGACCCCTAACGAAAGTATTGTCGTAGTTAGAAAACGACATAATTAACTTTTTATAAAAATAACGGCGGAAGTTTTACCGTTAAACTGTTGAACTTCCAGGTAGTAAAAGTACAGTAATACGCGTGGTTGCATAGTAGCACACGGTATTGATTATTGATGCTTACATTAATTATCAAATCTCTCATATTGCTACAGTAATTGCTACATCATATCTCTCATATTATTGATTCAATTATTGTCACAGTATCATCTGCATAATATGATATATTATCAAATCAATAATTGAGACGACAAAGTTATTCATATTATTAAATTGCAATATTTACAATGTCTAGAAGTTCTGTCAAGGAGAGGTTTGGTCATCTAATTGCGCGCCAATAAGGAGAAATCCTTATCGGAAAGCCCCCTCTTTCCTAGGAACGACCTGGTTGTTAAATATTGTGAGTTATAATATTAATGATGAATAAGTTCATGTTGATTAAAGATGAAATTGATAGTTCCATTGTGTTGGAATTATTAGTGTTAGTGGAAATCGACATTTATTAGATATTAATTAATGTCCGGAAGTTTTCTTGATACCGATCGGGTAATTAATCGGATAAATGAGCAATTAATTGCTATTAATTCACGTGATTATAACTATTTGTTCACATGTGTGTACTATTGATTCACATTCTTGTACTATTAGGGGAGTTAGTGCAAGATTGATAATACTTGCATGACTAAGTTAAAAATGGAGGTATAGATGGAGGTACTATACTTTAATTCGTATTTTCACATGATTATAACTATTGATTCACATGATTGAACTATTGATTCACATTATTTACTATTAGGGGATGTGGTGCAAGTTTGATAATACTTGCAGGACTAAATTAAAAATGAAAGAAAAGTTGAAGGTATTGTACTGTAATATTTCGAGCCCCAAAATGTGCAATTATCGAAAATATATTTTCTTATAAATAGAAGCTCATTCTACCTTCTTTAAAGTAATTATTATAGAGAGAAATTATAGAGAGAAAGAAGAAGAGAAGTCTGCTACCTCACTATTCCAATATTCAGTTCCTTCTAAGGTAAGGGGTATTATTTCTTTCATATTCATGAAGAGAACTTTTGTTATTCCACTCTTTATTATTATGTTGGAATAACCTGTCTATGCGAAGTACTGCATATATGGTGAAATTCTTCTGTTAATACATTCTTTATTATTCTGTTGGAATAACCTGTCTATGTGGATTATCACATGCATGGTGAATGATCCTTCGTATTCATTCCTTATTAAATTGTGGAAAAGATCTGTCTACGTGGATTACCGCATGGCGGGTGAAAATCCATTTGCAGTTTCATATATTCTATGATACTCATTTGGTTAAAGTTTTGGCTTCTATACTCCATGAAATTAGTAGAATATCCTGGATATTTGCGCTTCATCCTGTATCCTTTCATGAAAATATTCTTCTGAGCATTCTTGAATTTTACTCCACAAAGCAGTATCATGTTGACAATTTGGACGTAATTGATTTCAAGATAAATTAACTTATAAATCTTTAAAATTTATTCTTAAACTTGTTTTATTGAATTATTATGTCATTGTCATCATCCTCATGCTTATATTTTGATGAAAGTCATCTTTGGCTTACGTGCATGGATGGACTTGGTATGATTATGACCAGGGATTATTCGGTATAATCATGACCTGTAATGTTATAAATGATGTGGTAAAAGTCCTCAGTAGCCTGTAGTGCATTGATGGACAGTTTTTGGTATGATTATGACCAGGGATTATTCGGTATAGTCATGACCATTGATGATTTAATGATTATCCTTGGCCCATAGTGCAGGGATGACTCGATGATGTGGTTTATTTATTGTTTGAGTCTCGTGATAAAAATTGATGAAAACATTTTAAATCATAGAAGATAGTAGATATCATACTCTACTTGACTCTTCTAATGGATTGCTTATTCAAATTGCAGATTAAACTTGATGTCTATTTTATTTTATCGGTTTAACATTGTTGAAGACTAATGATAATTTTTTGCATTATCTTAGTCATAATATTTCTTCTTGGGCTAGTTAAGCTCACCCTTTCTTTCTTTCGCTTTCGTTTTCAGAAATGAGAACGTGGCGGGACTAGTCTGGGGAGCGGAGTGACGGTCCAGATGATAGCATTAGTAGTCCTCACTATTCTCATTAAATAAGTGTGACAATAAATGTAATGAGGACTCCATTAAGTGTGGATATTGTCTAGATGACAATATTCTTATTAAAACTCTTAGATTATGTTTTGTCTTATTTTACACGACTGTTGTATAATTAAGTTCTATTTGAATTTTGTACCATGTATTTGGCGACTCGAGATGGGTGATGTATACCTATTTTGGGGGCATCACATTAACCCTTTCGGCTTGATCAAATTTGAGTTACAACAGAGTTCTTGAAGCTGAAAAGTCAATGCAGACACTCAAAATTTTACATTCCTGTTACTAACCATGCAGGAGGACAAAATAGTCTTCCAGAGATAACCCTGGAAGTCGCATCAATTCCAACCCAGAAGATAACCCCGAGAGATCAAGTTGCAGTCCCGAAGATAACCTTGGGAGATCAGTTTCCAGTCCTTGAGATAACCCCGGGAGATCCAGTTTCTAACGCCAGAGATAACCCCGGGAGATACAAGTTCCAGTCCCAGAGATAACCCCGGGAGATTCAGTTTCTAATCCCGAAGATAACCCCTTGAGTCCCAGTTTCAATCCCGGAGATAATCCCGGGAGATCAAGTTCCAACCCTGGAGATAACCCTGGGAGATTCAAGTTCTAGTCCTGGAGATAACCCTGGGAGATTCAGTTTCTAACCCCAGAGATAAACCAGGGAGAGTCAGTTACAACCCTAAAGATAATCTCGGGGGATCAATTTCAAAGCCCAGAGTCAACCCCGGGAGGTCAAACCAACCTTAGAGACAACCCTGAGGACTATCAGAGACATCAACATGCCAATCTCGGAGGTAACCTCGGGAAAAGACTGCTAAAACTGCACCAAAGCCAGAGACAACCCCGGGTGGGGTACAGTGGTCATTTTTCTATCTCAACACATTTCAACTCAAACTGTACCAAAAGATGTCCCATAAGAACCATAACTTAAATCTCGAGTGACAACTACACTAGACAGCTCAACGGATAGATTGCAAAGACTTGAAGATCTGGTCATGGAGCCATCTTCCAGGATTCAAGCAATGTCTAATCCCATGTCATTGTGTAACTCTCATCAATGGCATTCTGAAAAGGTACAGCACGCCTCCATCGGATGCCCAAAGTCAAAGTTATGAAGGTTCGAGCTGATAACATGTCGTCCGAGTGCACGAACTTTGAGATGACGGGACTTGCCAAGCCCGGGATAGCCCGGGCAGCTGCAGGTAGACCCACGTCACATTTGAACTATAAATAGACCCCCCATCAGCCATTTAAAAAATAAAGAGGAAAATAGAGAAAACTCTGTCTATTTCAGCCCTTAACCTTTTCTAGAGTGCTCCAAGCTTTGTGATTCTTCTTTCTAAACACTTGTAAGCTCGTGTTCTATAACATACTAAAATTTAACCGGTTGAAACTGAGTTTTCAAGCCCCAAAAGCTATCTGAAGTCTTCTTGGCAGCCCAGTGTAAGATTTTTTAGATTTTAAGCTTTCTACTACTTTTATATATATATATATATATATATATATATATATATATATATATATATATATATATATATATATCGAGAATCTCATCGAGGCGATTGATCATGGATTCTAAATTTGTGGCAGTTGATCGTCAATATATATATTATTTATATATATATATATATCCGCTTTAACTACTTTCACAATGTAGATATTTAATATTCCGAATTTTATGGACTAGATTTATCTAAATCTAGCTATCTCTAATGGTTCAAAAGTGACTAAACTGGAACCTTTGAAGCTAGAATGTCTTAGATTTATTTAAATCTAGTTTTCTTTCTAGCTTTTGTACATATTAATCTATCATGTGAGCCTAGGAGCCATGAGATAGAAGATTCAACCTATGAATCTAGATCCTGGTTCCCATGATGGACACTTTTAGCCTATGACCAAAGATGTAAATTGTCTACGGTGTCTGGACATCTTTGGATGGCTCTCACGCCCATAATGAGACCGACATTGCTATGTATCTTATTTTCTCGAATATGCTTCGCATCTCGAAAATAAAATCAATCAAGCCGAATACGGAATAAAATGGAAGTATCAAAGGCCTTAATTACTATTGAGCATAAGGGTTTAAAACCTATTTTTAAAAACATCACTGCTATATCTTGCCTAAAACTAAATTTTTCTACAAGTCAAACCATTTGTATATAGGTGTAAACGAGGCATAACATTACTTCCAGATAATTGCACATAAGCCCAATAAACACACACACACACATACAGATAATTAGGGTAATTGAAAAGTTACGGTAACCATATTTTCACAGAATTTGGGGGTTGCCTAACACCTTCCCCCCGCTTAATCAAGCCCCCGAACTCAATGAATCTCTGTTTCCAAGGCATGTTAAACAGTGTCCAACCATTAGGCCTCTCCATAAACCTTTTCAAAATCAGTTGAGTTGGTATAACCATTTCAAAACTACCAACTGGCAACTCTGATTTTTAAATCGTCGGCATTTACATGTTGGACCTTTTCAAACTCGCCTTTTTAGAAAAAACTCAACCAATTGAGAACACAAAAAGACAAGAATAGAAAGGGGTACAATTTTCCCAACGTCGACAGGCAGCGACTCTGCTATGGAATGTAGAGGGCTTAAGCTATTGTTCAACCTTTTCAAAAACCCTTTTTATCTGCTTATGTGATTGTTGCATTTACATTGAATAGATGTATACTAATGCTTTATTTACTGCACTTTAGTGCTTCGCACCATATCTGCCTGTGATATTAGTGCTTCGCACATGTCATCATTTTCATACGGTGAGACATGATGTATGTGAATGTATATTATGTGATTCCTCCACCAGGAGGCAAACCCGTCGGTGTTTGATTACTGGACTCAATGGAGACTAATCCCGTGAGACTCAAAAAAGGCACCACCCAGATTCGCTCCAATTGAAAGATCGGATTAACTTCCCATCCAGTAAATTGCAATGATCTGGGGACATTCATGCAGAAAAGCCGTGAGAGTAGCCTAAGATAGGCCAGCCTTTGATAAACCAAATGCGAAGGAAAGTCTCTTCATACCTTCCCCTTTCAATAACATGTAAATTCAATTCCATTTAAATCCAAATGTAATGGAAAATATAAAGGAAGATGTAAATATGCATTCCTTTCCATATCAAGACCTCTCATCCTATCCTATCATCAAAATAATTGACATCTATTTTGCAGGAGAACATTAAAACACTCCTAAAAAAGACATATTTCATAGCATACAACCTCTTCATACCCAGACTAAACTACGTAGTCTCTTTGTAGGGAAACAATTGGTCCCGTCACCCGTTCAAAGTCCAAAAAGGCACTAAGCCTACCTTCAGACATGGCTACAAGTGCCCAACCTAATCCTACCTCTGTTTCCCAAGAGGAGTTCGAAAGATTAAGGAATCAGATAACAGAATTGGTTGTCCTTCTGAAAAAACTAAATAAGCAAACTAAGGGTCCACAAATGCCCGTTCAAACAGAATCCTCTGCATAAGGAGGAATCTAGGGTACTAACAAAGAAGTCCATATACTTGAGTCTTAGAATGAGAAGTCCAATAAAACCCCTGAAATCACCCATCTTAAAGAAGATCAAGACACCGGTGATATTCGAAAGAAAGTCCAGCAAATAGAAGAGACCATCCGGTCAATCAAGGGGACTGGAATACATGGAAGTGTTACTTACTCAGACCTTTGCATCTTCGCCAGGGTTTATTATCCAGACAAATTCAAAACTCCCGATTTTTAGAAATATAACGGATTAGGAGATCCTTACACAAAAGTCTTCATTGGAGAACTCAGATCCTATGCCGAGAATGAAAAACTGAGAATGCAGTTATTTCAAAAGAGTTTAACTAGAGAAAGCAGAGCACTCAGATGCGGATTGGACAATTCCAAAATCCATAGTTGGGAGGAATTGGCCCATAATTTTCTAAATCAATACAGCTTCCAAACACAAATGGCTCCAGATAGATATCAAATCACCAAGGTCAAAAAATAAAACACTGAGTCATTCAGAGAGTATGCCCAAAGATGGAGGCATTTGGCTGCTCAAGTGATCCCATACATGATAGAAAATGAGATGGTAATGACCTTCATTGACATTCAAGAAGCTCCATTTTATGAAAGGGTCCTAGCAGGTAGGAAAACCTTTCTCAAATATGATCAAACACGGAAAAATGGTTGAGATGGGGTTAAAATCTGGGAAGATTCAAGACTTCGTTACTTTAAAAGTTGTGGCTGAGCATATCCAAGCTGGAAATTATGGGAACAACCCCTGGAGTGTCCACAAAAAGAAAGAAGAGGATGTCTCCTTGGTGCTGCAAGGATAAACTTAGAGAGGCAATCAAAACTTGCCCATTCAAAGGAGAAACTATTCCCCTTTTCAAGCACAATACTCAAACCCTCTATTATCAAAAGGTGGAGAAGTCAGATGTCCAAGAGTGTTCACACCCTTAGGGGACTCATTGGAAAACATACTCAAGCTTCTGACAGCGTAGAAGAAAATTATCCAGCTCCATCCACCAGCCAATCCAAGTGGAAAGAATTTTAATACAAGCAAGAAATGTGCTTACCATTCTGGAGCTCCGGGTTACGACATCCAAGATTGTTGGGGCCTTAAGAACAAGATCCAGGATTTGATAGACAGTGGTAAGATTGTTGTGACAAAGCCAGAACAACCACATGTTTAAGATAACCCTTTCCCTCAACACAAGGAAGAAAATGTCAACATGATCAATCAAGGGAGTGGTGAAAGTTCTAATTACCTCAGATATGCGGGTGGTTCTCCCCAAACCAGTAAAAATAATTATGATAAGTGGGATTATTCAGAATTCTGGTTTATGATAGAATGGGAAATGAAGTCTATAAGTGAACGAGTTAATCAACTGGCAGAACTGGTGATACATCAGCACCAAGTTATATGGAAGTTGCTCGGGCAGGAGCATGCAAGTCTCTACTCCCTTATCACAAAGAATCAACAATAAGCCCAAGAGAATGAAACTTTAGAAGAAAAACTTGTAAGAAAAGTAAGATCCCAAGCTCGTCGGGACTATGCCAACCAAATGGAGTTCACCCTTTTAGGTCAGCCAATGGACAAAATCTTACAGATGTTGATCAATGAAGGGAAGATCACAACACTGCTGCCCCAAATAAATCCACGTTCAAAGAGATTTGATGCTATCGGGGTCTGTCAATACTACTCCAATACTCATGGTCATAGAACTAAAAGTTGCTGGGCACTTCGTCATCTCATCCAAAATATGATTGATAGCTGTGACCTATAAATGGGAGACAATGACACCGTAATTCCTGAGAGTGTGAAGATATTTCCTCCAGGAACGCAAAGATGGAGGGAAGTCATAGCAGTCATATCCTCTAAGGGAGACTCTTCTGTAACACCTCTTACAATTAAAGGAGTGAAGCTTGAAGGAGTTGAAAACCTTTTAAAGGTGGCTGTACCGGAACCACTGGTATTTCCATTCAGGCCGCAGTATCCTATCATCAGCCTAAAATAACTCCCATGGACTTATAGGGAGGTTGAGGGATCAACGACAAATCAAATTGATGCAATATCAAAAGAAAACCCACTGTATCTACCTCAACGAATGATGAGTCCAGTCATCAAATCAATGGGTAAAGTGCCCGAGGAGAAAATGGAAGAATTCCACCGCAAGATGGGACATCATGAATCCAAGGTGGTGCAAAGCTTGAAAGAAGCACCTCAACATATATTCATTCTGGACTTGGTATTCTCTTTTGAAGATCATCGCAAGGTCTTAATAAAGATACTGGAAGAAGCGCACCTACCAAAGACGGTGGATGTTAAAAAATTTCATCATCTGGGAGATCACATTTTCAACAGCAATGTGATATCTTTCACTGATGATGACATACCCCCCGAAGGGACGGGTCATTGCAAGCTACTGAATATAGCAATGATTTCTTCAGGATATATGGTCGGAGGTGTGTTAATAGATGGAGGTTCTTCCTTGAACATCTACCCTTATGCCACGTTAGAAAGAATGAAGATCAATCCCAATCGGATCAGAAACAACCATATAGTCATATGAGCGTTTGATGGTTCTAGACGCAATGTTATAAGAGAAATTGAATTGCCAGTGGAGATCAGTCCACATACCTTCTACATATCCTTTCAAGTACTCAACATCACTACAGGATATAATTTACTGTTGGGAAGACTTTAGATCCATATGGCAGGATCCGTTCCATCCACTCTTCATCAACATGTCACGTACATCATCAATTGGTCATTGTCAATGCTGAACTAGAGTATCTTGTCCATGTCCAAAGTGATATGCCTCTAATCAGTTTCAATGAAGGAGTTGAACCTGTCAGCTTCCAAGCTCTCAAGGTGAGCAAAACTCACTATCAACCTATCGGGGCTCCAGCTTTGAAACCCAGAGTTTTTGCCGAAGTAATGTCGGCTAGTCAAGAAATGATATCCTTAGATTTCCAGCCTGGACAAGGGTTAGGGAAAAATTAGCAAGTAATCATAAGTCCAATTCAAATTCCCAGCCAGACAAGGAAGGCTGGATTAGGCTATTCCTCTTGATCAAATCGTCAAAACATGCACAAGCATACATCAATTCCTTCATCTACAATTTTATTGCCTAACCCTACAAATGTAGGATCTGTAAGGCCTCTGAGGAAAATTCCTGTTTCCATGGCTGGTATGCTGATTCCTAAGCCCAGATCGGCTAATGGAAAAGAAGTCCTAATTCCAAACCTAGACATTGAGGAAAGGAATCAGAGACACAAATAAGACGTGCAGAGACAATTACCAAAGATATATTTCCTGGTATATACTGAGGGTATGAACGAGAATATCTTAGATAATGACTGCTTAGAAGATCAGATCCTCACCCCTCACATCAATAGGGCTAAGGAGAATCAGTCAAAGGAAAAAACTAACCCTGATGTGAACTCAGTCATGGTCATCATCATAGAGGAGGAGGATGACAACTACCCATTCATCACAGTTGTCCATCAGGACTTAACCATAGGCAATTGGAGCATCACTCCTTGCATTTGCCGAAAAGGGTAAAAAGGGTAGAAAATCCCTCTGCCCTGCTATGTAGTTATCATTAACTGCTTACTTTTGTTGCATAGTACTAGCAGTTACTTTTGTCATGTTTTTACTAACACTTTGTATGATCAAACAGTTTCATATATTAAGTGAAAGTATTTTGTTTTTAGGACTCCAGAGTTAGGTTTGTCTAACCTTACTGATGGAATGCCAAATCTTCACAGTGACTGCAACTTTGATGTAAAGTTGGACTTTGACTTGATGGAGATTGAGCAAGAGGACTATGAGGTGCCTGAGGAGCAAAGAATGGGTCGAAGATAAACCCAAACAAAACCTTGATCAAACCACATTTGTTAACATCGGAACCTCAGAAAACCCTAAACAAATCAAGATTGGCATGGACCTTACTCTAAGCCAAAGGAAAGACATGGTTGCTCTATTGACCCAGTTCCAGGATGTGTTTGCATGGTATCATGAAGACATGATCGGTTTGTCTACTAAAATCATTATTCATCAACTTCCCATTAAAGAGGAATTCAATCCAATCAAACAGAAGCTCAGACGATTGAAATCTGAGTGGAGTTTGAAAGTTAAAGAAGAAATTGTGAAACAATTCAAAGCCAACATCATCATGGTATCAACCTGCCCTGAGTGGCTATCCAACATAGTTCTCGTACCTAAACCCAGAGGGAAGGTTCAAGTACGCATGGATTACAGGGATTTGAACAAAGCTTATCTCAAAGATAATTTCCCAGTACCTTTTATCCACATACTTATAGACAACACGACTTAGTATGGTATGTACTCTTTTATAGACTACTTTGTTGGGCACCATCAGATCATGGTTCTTGAAGAGGACTGGGAGAAAATAGCATTCATCACTCCTTGGGGAACCTTTTATTATAGACTCTTGTCATTTGGTCTCATCAATGCTAGTGCTACCTATCAGCGAGCCATGATGGCTCTTTTTCATGAATTAATGCACAAAGAAATAGAAGTCTATGTGGATGACATCATCGTCAAATCCTGGAGGGGGGAGGACCACATAGACCATCTCAAAAATCTTTTCAACCGGTTATGCAGATACAACTTGAAGCTAAATCTGGCCAAGTGTGCCTTCGATGTCAAGTCAGGCAAGTTGCTGAGATTTCTAGTGAGCCACAAAGGTATTGAGCTAGATCTTGCCAAAATTTAAGCCATCATTGAGATGTTTGTGCCCTGGATAGAGAGGGAAATATAGGTATTTTTGGGGAGAATTAATTTCATAAGCAGATTCATCTCCCAGCTCACAGCAACGTGTGAGCCCATCTTTAAGTTGTTAAGGAAAAACTCCTCCCACTACAAAAAAATAGGGCATTACCGACGGGAGTAATACCGACGGCAGAAACGCCGTCATGAATGACGATACTGCCGACGGCATGGCCATCAATAATGGGTCCTGTCGCCAATGTGTACTTGTTCCTTTTCCACGCTCAATTTTCCTCTTCCCGGGCGCGCGAAAAATATAAGTCGACAGACTTATGTCATAGGCGACGACATTGACGTCGCGATTGATATTAGTATCGACGGTGGTATTGACGATGGCCTTGTCATTGAGATTAAGTTTGTATTTAATTTGGTCAGTTTAATTTTTCATTCTGCTCTTTCATTTTTTCCTTCCTTCCCTCGCGATTCTGCTTTCCCTTCCTGTCGTCGCCCTCTTCCTTCTTGCCGTTGCCCTCTGGCTGGTTCTAGCCATCGTCACCATCCTCTCTTCGCCATCACCGTCCCTCTCTGTCTCTCAAGAAGCAAGGTATGTTTTCCCAAATCCAATTTTCCCCCAAATGTAACCTAATTATCTATGTTTCTACACTTTCACTCTATTTTTCCCCAAATATCAGTTGCTGTGTAATACAAATTTATAGTTTATAAGTTTTCATGACATGAAATACCCAATTATAGTGTATTACTTCATTCTATTTTGCGTGTTTGGATGTATATATCTCTATAATTTCAGACTTTGCTCACAAGGACACACTAGTGTTAAGTTAATGTAATCAAGAAATAAATTGTACTTATATGTTATTAATATGTAGTATTCGAAAAACCTTGTGAAAATATTTGAGTTTAGATGTGTTCATTTAGCTTTTTATCAACTAAACAACTTTAATTATCAGGTACTCCCTCCATCCAAACCCAAATTCCCTTTCCTTTCTTCTCTATTGACGTTTAAAAAATAATATATATATATATATACATATATATATATATATAAATTAAAATGGTTATGGTTATTAAATCTTAATATTATCCTTTTAGAATTTATTGAAAAAATGAAAGAGAAAGACTTTAGTGTTAATACAAGGATAATATAAAAAATTAAGTCATTAATATTTACTTACCATGACATCTGGGCAATCATCGTCTAGGGTGTATCTATTTGTATATTCATCATGAACAATGATGCGGATGCCTGCCATCATCAAGGCAAGGTCATGTTTACGTTTTCGTTCCTTTTCTTCCACTTCGGGATGAGGAATCAGCACGTCTTTAGCTTTGATTGGCACTGGTTTCAGAAATAGCATAGCCACAGCATGGGCTGGCACCTTTATTGGAGATTGCATTAACTTATGAGGTAAAGGTATAGAAAATCGCCGTGCGACGGAAGCTTGAGGAACTTGCTCGTGCTTATGAGGATTCCTGTGTCTGGAACTAGAAGAATAGCCTAGCTCGGCTGTTCCAATTTGACTGGATATTTGGATAGGGTGCTTAATACCCTGTTGATCCTTACCAAGCCCTTGTCCAGGTTGATGACCCAATAACATCATTTCTTGAGTGGCCGACATAACCTCGGCAGAAAACTTGGGTACGGGAAGTGGCGCTCCCATAAAATGGTATTGTGTGTTACTCACTTCCAAAGTATGGAAACTGGCCGGTTCAACTTCTGAATTGAAGCTGATAATTGGTAGAATTCCTTATTTAGGACAATCCGGCTCAGCATTGACAGTGACTAGACTGTTGTTGATGATGTATTTGAGTTGTTGATGTAATGTGGATGGAACAGCTCCAGCCATGTGTATCCATGGTCTCCCCAATAGCAGGTTGTATCCTGAGTCTATCTTGAGGACGTGGAAGGATACATTGAATGTATTTGGACCAATATCAATTGGCAATTCAATCTTTCCAACGGCATTTCGTCGGGATCCATCAAAAGCTCGGATGACCGTATGGCTATTTTGGATCCGCTTGAGACTGATATTCATTTTTACCAAGGTGGCATAAGGACAGATATTTAGAGATGAGCCTCCATCTATCAATACTCCTGCTAGCATTTACCCGAAAGACAACACTGCGATGTGCAATGACTTACAATGATCGGTCCCTTTGGGAGGTATATCGTCATCAGTGAAGGATATCACATTGCTATTGAAAATGTGATCAACCAAATGTTGAAATTTTTCCACATCCACTAATTTTGGCAAGTAGGCTTCTTCTAAAACCTTCAACAAGATCTTCCGATGATCCTCAGAAGAGAAAACCAAATCCAATATTGAAATCTGGTGTGGCGCTTCTCCCAAGCTTAAAACTACTTTGGCTTCATTATGACCCATAGTACGGAGGAATTTTTCAATCTTCTCCATGG
Source organism: Panax ginseng (assembly GCA_020205605.1). Classification (NCBI taxonomy): domain Eukaryota; kingdom Viridiplantae; phylum Streptophyta; class Magnoliopsida; order Apiales; family Araliaceae; genus Panax; species Panax ginseng. The sequence goes on from CM035137.1 coordinate 98,878,670, forward strand.
GCAATTTCCCCTTTGCTTCGCAAGTAGGTTTGATAACCCGTTGAGGAAAGTACAGTGGATTTTCTTTCGACACTATAGCAGTAGTATGAGACGTAGATCCTTCAGCTTCTCCATAATTCCATGGAACTTTATGCAAGCTGACAAAAGGATGTTGTGGTCTGCAAGGTAAAGGAATTGGCTCTGGTGCGGCCACTTTCAAAGGATTATCAGCTCCTTTGAGTTGAATTGGTTGTATAGAAAATACTTTGATAGTTTCATCATCCACTTCAAAGATAACTACAACTGATCCCTTCCATTGAATAGGGCATGCATTCCCACCCTTGAGTTGCACAGTGTAATCATCTGCTATTTGCAGGACACCGCTGTCAATAAGATTCTGAATAAGATGACGGAGTGCCCAGCATTCTTCTGTGTTGTGACCGTGAGAATGTGAATGATATTGACACATTTCATCAGGATTGAACCGCTCTGAGCGGGGATTGATTGGAGGGAGAAGGAATGTGATTCTTCCTTCATTGATCAACATTTGAAGTATCTCCTCCATAGACTGGCCCAGATAGGTGAATTCCCTTTGATTGGCAAAATCCCGACGGGCTTTAGTACTTGCTCGATTTACAACCTTATCCTCTATAGCTTCACTTTCTGAAGGTGTTGATGGAGCATTTATAACAAATGGAAGGAGATGTGCATGCTCCTGCCTGATTAATTTGTGTGTGACTTGATGCTGATGGGTCACCAGTTCCGCCAATTGCTCAATTTGTTTGCAAAGAGCTTTCATCTTTCGTTCCATGGTAAACTGGAACTTTGCATAATCCCATTTATCAACACCGTCTTTGATGGGTTGGGATGATTAGCCATTGGAATCTTGTACAGTGCTCCAACTGATCATGTTGACCTCTTCTTCTTTGTGTTGAGGAAGAGGGTTGTCTTGCACATAAGGTTGATCTGGCTTGGTGACTACAATCTCACCGTTGTCTATCAGATCCTGAATCTTATGTTTTAAGGCCCAACAATCTTGAGTATCATGTCCGGGTGCCCCGGCATGATAAGCACACTTTCGAGTAGCATTAAAACCCCTGCCATTAGGGTTGGCTGGTGGAAAAAGATGTGTAATTTTCTTCTGAGCAGTCAGAAGAGCAAGAATGTTCTCGAGCGAATCCCCTAAGGGTGTGAACGTCCGAGGTCTCTCTACTTCTCCACTTTTAGGTAATGGAGGGTTTGAAGATTGTGCTGGAAAAGGGGAGTAGTTTCTCCTCTGCATAGGCATGCTTGGATTGCCTTTTTGTCCTTGTAGTATCAAGGAAACATCCTCCTCTTTCTTTTTATAGACCCTCCGGGGGTTCTTTCCATAAGATTCGGATTGGATGTGCTCAGCAACAGCTTTAAGAGCGGCTAGGTCTTGAATTTTACCGGACTTCAATCCCATTTCAGCCATCTCGCCGTGTTTGATCATTTCAGAACATGGTTTGCCAATACCAGCTAGAACTCTTTCATAGAAAGGAGCTTTATGTACATCTACAAAAGTCATGACCATTTCTGATTCTGTCATGGAAGGAATAACTTGAGCAAAGAAGGCGCTCCACCTTTGAGCGCTTTCTAAATGACACATTAGATTGCTTGACCTTGGTGATTTGGTACTGCTAGAGCCATCTGAGATTGAAAACTGTATTGAGTGAGGAAAGCGTGAGCCAGCTCTTCCCAGCTATGGATCTTAGAGTTGTCTAATCTGGTATACCATGAACGGGCTTCTCCAGTCAGACTTTTCTGAAATAACTGCATTCTGAGCTTTTCATTCTCCGTATAAGATCTGCGTTCTCCAATGAAAACCTTTAAATGTGTGTAAGGATCCCCTAATCCGTCATACTTTTCAAAATCAGGGGTCTTAAATTTCTCTGGATAATGCACACCAGGAAATATGCAAAGGTCTGCATATGAAACACTGCCATGTGTTCCAATCCCTTCGAGAACGCGAATGGTTTCCTCCATTTGAAGGACCTTCTTCCTGATGTCACCGGTGTTTGGATCTCCTTTGAGATGGGTGCCTTCAGGGTCTTTTTTGGTTGTATCCAACTGATGTTCTGGAATTGTTTTTTCTAGACCTTGAACTCCCCCTTGTGTAGAGGATTCTGTATGTGTAGGTATCTTCGTACCCTGAGTAGACTGGTGTAATTCTTTTAGTAGAACAGCCAAGTCTGTGATTTGTTTACTCAATCCGTCAAATTCTTCTCGAGAAACAGGATTAGACTATTCAAAAGAGGACATGATTGGTTGTAGGCTCGCAGCCTTTTTGGATTTTGACCGGGTAACAGGCCCAATTGCTTCCCTACAAAAGACTTATGTAGTTTAGTCTTACGGTAATGTAAATGTTATCATAACATGTCCGTTTTAGGAATTTGTCCTACAAAACCGGTTGTTAATTGATAACATGTCATGCATGCACATATATTCTTCATATTTTCCATTACATATGGATGAACATGGAATAAAATTACAAGTAAATGCTTTTACAAGTAATTAAAAATGGAAAGCATGAAGAAACTTTCCTCCGCGTTTGGTTTATCAGAGGTTGACCTATCCTAGGGTTTCTCTCGCGGCTTTCCGGTATGAAGGTTCCCAGATCATCGCAATCTACTTAACGGGAAGTTAATCCGATCGTTCAACTGGAGCGAATCTGAGTGGTGCCTTTCCTGAGCCCCGGAGAATTATTCTTCCCACGAGTCCAGTAATCAAACACCGACAGGATAGCCTCCTGGTGGAGGGACCACACAACATACATTCACATACAACGTGTCTCACCGTTTATGCAAAATGATGACATGTGCAAGCACTAATATCACTGAGATAGATATTTAGCAAAGGCGATAATTAAAATGCATTCGCATACACATTCATCGAAATGTAAATGCAACATTCACACACAAGCATATAACAATTTTGAAAAGCTTGCAATAGCGGCTTAAGCCCTCATACTGGAGTCCCCAGCAGAGTCGCCACCTGTTGACGTCGGGATTTTTGAGTGTCCCTTTTCGTTACTTATTCTTTGGTGTTCTCATGTTAATGTGAGATTTGTTTGAAAAAATAAGTGAAAAAAGTTCGACATGTATAATGTCGACGATTTGACTTTAAGAGTTGCCAGTTGGTGTATTTAACTGGTTGCACCAACGCAACCGAAAAGGCTTGCACATTGACCCAGTGATTTGACACTGCTAAACGGGTCTGTGAAGCAGAGATTCATTTTGGGTCCGGGGGCTTGATTATGCGGAGGGAAGGTGTTAGGCACCCCCCGACATCCGTGTTACCACGGTGACCGCCACTTTTCAAAGAAATTGTTATATGAATGTGTGTGTTTATGTGTGTGTGTGTGGATCAATGTGCAATTATTTAAAAGTAGTGTGAGGCCTCGTTCGCACCTATATACACAAGGTTTGAATTTTATAGGAAAATTCGGTTTTAACCAAGATATATCAATGACGTTTTATAAAAGAGGTTTTTCAAACCACATGCTCAATAGGAATTGAGACCTTTTCATACTTCCATTTTATTATTAAATGTTCTATTGTTTGTTTTATTTTCGAGATCTGAAGCATTCTCGAGAAAATAATATACAAGCTGATGTCGAACTCCTCATGGGCATGATGACCATCCAAGGAAATTGAATAATTGTAAAATAATGTACAAGTTGCTTACAATTTGAAAAATGTCCATCATGGGAACCGAATCTAGATTGAAGAAATCGAACTCGTGATCACATGATTCCTAAGCTCACATGATACTGCAATTTATATGGAAAGCAGTAAGCAGTTATATATATAAAAGTAAATATATATATACAAACATGATCAACCACCACGAAGCAGCTCCATGGGGGATCAGAAATGTAAATATATAAAAGCGGTAAATATATATATATAGACATGATCAACCGCCACGTAGTAAACTCCAAGTGGGACGAAATGTAAATAAAGCTGTAAAAGCGATCAACTGCCACGAAGTAAACTCCAGGCAGGACAAAATGTAAATAAAGTTGTAAAAGGCCAAGAAGTAAACTCCGTGCTGACAGAATGTAATATATATATATATAAGCGATAAAACGCAATATATGGATGTAAATCCGGGCTCATCGGATATGTTCGACAATAATTATATATATATATATATATATATATATATATATATAAGCGAATAAATGCACCGGATATAAAATCCAGGCTCATCAGATATGTCTGACAACAATTATATATATAAGTATATATATATATATATAAAAGAGATTTAAAGCATATAGGATGTAAAATCCGGGCTCATCGAGTAGATCGACCACAGTTTATATATATGTATATATATATATATATAAAAGCAATTAAACGCTCTGGACCGAAGTCTAGGCTCAATCGAGGCATAACTCGATAATGTTAGTCCATATATATGAAATATATATATATATATATATTAGTATATATATACAGACAGAAATGAAAACCACGGACCGAAGTCCGGGCAAACGCACACAACACGACTCTCAATGTGTATAACAGTGTGTGCTATATGAGAAGAAGGCTTTATAAAATGTAAGAAGGCTTACAGTGGGCTGCCAAAGTAGACTTCTATGACTTTAAATGGATAAACACTCAGCTCCCGCTGGATAAAATATAGCTATATATGAGCTAACTAGTGTTTAAAGAAGAGGAAACACTCAAAAGATGTGTATGCAGAGTAAAATGGACAGGGCTTCCTCGCCTTTTTCCTTCTCTCTCTCTTCTCAAATGGCTGACCCAAGCCTTGTATATATAGACGGATGGCCAGCAGTACACTGCGGCACCTGATTGTACTACGCAATTTGGTCGTGATGGATCCGAGCCTCATGGGTCCCGCTGTCTCAAAAGACGTGCACTCATACATCGTAATGTCCGCCGAACTTGCAGAACTTCAATTTGAAAAGTATCCGAACGAGGTATATCTGACCTTCTTCAGACCGCTGATGTCGAGTGTTACGCAATGACATGGATTAGAGGTTGTACGAAGTCAGGAAGAGGGGTTTATGCCCATGGTCTTCAAGCTTTAAATTCTATCCAAAGTACTACCACACGTAATAGTCACTCGGGATTGTCACTCCTCAGCTCTTGTGGGACATTGTTGGATGTATGTATGTATGAAGTGTTGAGACGACGTTCCACTTGTCGAAGGAACAAGATGACGTTTGATGTGAGACCCCAGATTTTATGAATAAAGATTTAATTTTCTCGAAATATTTTTTTTAAATTATGGTATGGATTTGATATAATATTATAGTTGTGGGTAATATTTATAAATTTTGCAAAGAACATGAAGTTGTTATAAAATATTCGTTTGGTCTGGGAATATTCTTTTTTCGGGGAATATTAAATGCGACAACACAATCATTAAGTGGACCCTACAGCGGAATTATTATCGGATTGAGAAAACAACAAAAATACTTTATGAAAATAACGGTAGGAGGTGTTACCGTTAAAAATGTTGAACTACTCGGTAGTAAAAGAAATACGATGTCTGGCGTGGTTGCATAGTAGCACCACGGTATTGATTATTGATGCTTACGTGAGAAGTCACTTTCACCTATACTCAATTATTACTACTGATAATTTACGCATCATATCTCTTATATTATTGATTCAATTGTTGTCGCAGTATCATCTATATAATATGTTATATTATTTAAACAATAATTGAGACGACAAGTTATAAATGATTAATAATTGTTGAAAGATTAAATATGTGTTGATTAAAAATAAAATGATTTACGGTAATTTTATTCAATCCTTGATGTATATAAAGAGTCTATTATTGACGCGTTTGTGGTAAGTTTAATTATTTATGGGGGGGGCATATGTCATCATCTAAGAGTCTCTTTTGTAAATAGTAATTACCTTCGTAAATAGTAATTACCTTCGTAAATAGTAAATACTTACGTAAATAGTAATAAATCTTCTATAAATAGAGGCCTAGGGCTTCATTATTTTTCACGAATTCGTTCAAGCTATAGAGAGAGAAAGTATAGAGAATAAGAGAGAAAGAAGAAGAGTATTCTGCTACTTCACTTATATCCAGTTCTTCTAAGGTAGGGAATATTATTTGTTGTACCCGTAAGGGGTGTTATTCTTTCTTATTCATGAAAGAAGCTATTGTTATTCCATTTCTTATTATTACATTGGAATAACTTTGTATACTGTGATCTACCCTATACTTGGTGACATTCTTCTATTATTACATTGGAACATCACATGCATGTGTTTTACAGGACTGGTTAAAATCTTTATTATTATTCATTGGAACATCACATCTGCATGTGTTTTCTGGTGGGACTGGTTCCATTCTTTATTATTCTATTGGAATATATCACATGCATGCGTTTTACGCCGGACACGGTTAAAATCTTTATTATTATTACATTGGAACATCTTATACTACGTGTGTTTTATAGGACTGGTTCCATTCTTTATTATTCATTGGAATATCACATGCATGCGTTTCTTGGGACTGGTTTAGATTATTTATTTATTATTGGAATAACACCGTTCATGCGGTCTATCGCATGCATGGTGATTTCTTTTGTTATTCCATTCTTTGTTATACTCAATTGGTTAAAACTTTGACTTCTATACTCCATGAAATTAGTGGAATATCCTTGATATTTGCGCTTCATCCAGTATCCTTTCATGGAAATATTCTTCTAAGTATTCTTGAATTTTACTCTACAAAGCAGTATCATGTTGACAATTTAGACGTTAATAATTCTTGGATAAAATAATTTTTGAACTTGTTTTATTGAATTCTTATATCATTGTTATCATCCTCATGTTTATATTTTGTTGAAAGTCATCTGTGGCCTGTAATATATAGATGGACTTGGTATGATTATGACCAGGGATTATTCGGTGTATTCATGACCGTAATGTTACAAATGATGTAAAAATTAAAAGTCATCATTGGTTGTAGTGCATTGATGGACAGTTGTTGGCATGATCATGACCATTAATGAATACACAAATATTCTTGGCCCGTAGTGTATGAATAATTGTGGTCGTGATACTAAAGAATATCCTTGGCCGTAGTGCAGGGGTGATTCGATGATGTGGAATATTTATTAAGCTGAGTCTCAGCTATAACAGTTATGAAAAATCTTTTAAATCATAAAAGATAGTAGATTTTATTTTCTACTTGACTCTTTTAATGAATTGTTGGTTCCGCTGCAGTTAAACTTGATGTTTATTATATTTTATCAGTTTAACACTGTTGAAGGCTAATGATAATTTATTCTGCATTATCTTAGTCATAATATTTCTTACTGGGCTAGTTGAGCTCACCTTTCTTTCTTTCCTTTATTCTCTTGAAATGAGAATATAGCTGGGATGAGTCGGGGAATGGAGTAATGGTCCAGAGGATAGCATTAGTAGTCCTCACTATTCTGTGAAATAGTGTGATAATAATTGTAATGAGGACTCCTTTTGAGTTTGTATAATCTCTAGTAGACAATATTTGTATTCAAACTCACAGTTTATGTTTTGTCGTATTGTACACGACAGTTGAATTAGTAAGTTGTATTTGAATTCTATACCATGTATCTGGCGACCCAAGATGGGTGATGTATACCTAATTTTGGGGGCGTCACATTTGACTCCTCGCCGGGGTTATCGCCGATTTGAGTTGAAAGTAGACGTTGCTCAGGGTTACAGCTGAGATTGGACTACTTGTTGGTATCTTGTGATATCATCTTGTTGGCGTGGTAAGATGACATTATGACTCCTCACATGGGGTTATCGCCGGTTTAAGCAAAAAAGCGACGTTGCTCGAGGTTACATCCGAGATTGAAATTTTTTGTTTGTATGCCTCACTTGTCATCCGTGGATGTTCATCTACCAGTTGTTATCTCTAAAGATGCGAGGTGTGTGTGCCTCGACAGGATGTCTGAGGTTGAAGCTAATTGCATATGTTTGAAACAAGCATTTCTGGGGTTATCGCCAAAACTGTAATGGCATCCCTTGGGGCTATCACCAAGGATGGTGTTGCTACTCCCAGTGTTGTCTCTGGGACGGGAACTAAACGTCGCGGTGTTATCGCCGAGACAGAACTGTCCTCTCTAGTGTTGTTGCCGGTCTTTTGATTTGCATATCTCAGGGTTATCTCTGAGATCGGAAATGACATTCCAGGTGTGTGTTCCGGGTTGAAATGACGTTCCCGGTTTGTGTTTCGGGTTGGAACTGAACTTCCGGTGATATCCGGGATGGATGTAAGCTGTCTTTCAGGGTTATCTCCAAAAGACGAATCTACCCTCCTACAATGTTAGTAATAGAAGTGTAGAAAATTTCGAGTGTCTACAAATTCATTAGTCTCACAACTCAAAAGTTGACAAGAGTTGGAATAGGATGTTGTGACATACTATAATTGAGCAAAATGAATTTGAAAGAAGCACATCAAGCGTTAATGATGAGTGAGTTTTATACCTATGAATTGGATACATTCGGGCTTAATTTATTGTTGTTCTCAAGTCTTTTAGAATAGTTTTTAAGTCTTTGTGTCCATTCATGCATGTTTTACATTGTTTTGTAGGATTTGGGACAAAAGTTACTTGGATCGACGTTCGGGGTGGCTAGATTCGCGTTTTCGGCTTGCTATTTACATAGCAATCACTTCAAAACCAATTTAAGTATAGCTTCGGACCTTATTTTGAAAAGCTTAAAGAATTAAAGCTGTAGATCTACTTCTCCTCTTTCCGGATCATCTTGAATCATCGAAATCAGAGTTCGGACGAAGAAGTTATGGCCATTTTTCCAAAGGACGTCGGAGCAGAAAATGTCAAAAAAAAGTAATGCGGCAAGGGCACCCAAAATAGGCCTATGCCTAGCGCCGGGTATTTGGGGGAACGATGTTTGAGTGTCAAGCCCAGTATTTGAGGCGTTGGGAAGGGCTCAGTGATATGGCTGTCGCGCGTTTTTGGTAATTTTGACACCTTTTGACTCCAAATTGGATTGGGTTTGTTCTAAGCTAAAAATTGGACTTGTAACCTATAAATACATGATGTAAGGCATAAAATAAAGGGAGATTACATAGATTAGACTAGATTAAACACTCCATTAGATTAGAATCTAAACCCTAGTTCTTAATTAGCCATTGAAGATTGAAGCAAATTGAAGAACACTGAAGATCAAGAGCAAGAGCAAGAGGGGAGCATCAGATTTGCTGACAATAGATTCTATTCTCTTCTCTTATCATGCTTTTATCTTTTAATGTCTATTCAATTGTGGATTCTTGGTTTTAATTCATTAATTATGAACTAACTATTTTATTAAGATTCCAATTGAACCGTTTATGATTATGAATTGATTATTTAATTTATTCCAATTATTTATGTTGAAGTGAATTTTTCATCTTGCTTTGTGCTGATTGATTAATTATCTGGCCAATAATTACCTTGTTATTCTAGAAGGAATTGGAAAAGGAATTCTAGGGTTAGAACTGGGCATGATGACATGTGACTTAGTTATTTGCACAGTGAATAATTAGGTTTGTGAATAGAATGGAAATATATGTTCGCCGCATGTAACATATAAGGAATTGGGATTGTAACGAGTTTAATACAATTGTTTTGCATAGGAATATAGCAAAATTAATCTGGGTTAAATAGAAGGCAATTGATCACTTGGAAAAGGGCTTTTGGCATTTGAGAATTCCTGTTAACAATTCAGTAGATATAATAATTGGGATAATTGGATAATTGATTTATAGTTTATAATTGGGGATATTGGAGTCTTAATCCTTATTTATTTAAGTTCAATCAAATCTTAGTTTGTTTATTTGATTTATTTTAGAATAATTTCTTTTAATTGTTAATTTAGTTTTCTTAATTAGAAAAATCACAATTATTGGTTGTTTAAATAAAATTGATTTGGTTAAGAGTTAGTATTTGGTAATTTTTATTAAATAATTCCTCGTGGGAACGATACTCTACTTTCACTTTATTACTTGTTGACCGTGTATACTTGTACGTATTCGCGAAATCGATCAACAAGTTTTTTGGGCGAATTCTTCGGGAATTAATTTAATAATTATTTACCAATATTAATTTCAATCAAATTAGTCTTAATTTAAACATTTTTATTTTTATTTTAATTCTCTTCCTATATTTTCTCTTTTCGGGTACCATGGATGAGTTTGAGTATCAATGGCCATATACGTTCTTGGCTCAACCAAGGGAAAGCGAGGATTGATGGACTTAATACATCTTCTATAGAGGCAACTTGAAGGCGTTGGAGGTTCATGCTTGTGACCATCTGGTCGAAGGATGGCAAGAATGACTCTTCGACCAAGGGAGAGGAGATTAACGGACTCGAGAAACTTTCTCGCATTGTCGGCAAGATAGATTGAGACACTTTCGAGGATGTTTGAAGCTTTTGAAGCTCAACGTCGTCAAAGTGTGGCGGTTACATTTGTGATTATTGTGCTAGAAATCATATGAGTCATCAATGCGCCATCGGTTTTAAGCCGATGATAAAGACGGTGGTGATTACCCCAATAATTATGTCTATCTAACAACAACTATATCGGATTGGGGGTATCACCCGGATTTTTCATGGAGCCATACTCATCAAGATCAATTTTATGCTCCAAGTCCAACATACCCGCCGAATTTCTCGTGTCCACCTCCACTACAATAGGAAGAACATTCAAATATCGAGGAAACTTTGTCCAAGTACATAGCTTCATGTGAGGAGAGGAGGATTAATAAAGAGATATTGAGTCAAAATTTTATGAACCAAACAGAACAACTAACCAATGCCTCAAACATTTGTCCTCAATACCCTTGGCTCTATGACATGAATTCTGAGACTGATGGTGAGCCCGAACCAAATCTGCACCGGATGTGCCAAATGATATAGATGTTGAAAGAAAGGAAAGACTTGGAGACCAAGAAAAGGAGATCGGCGAAGATCTAACTTTGAGTACCAACGAAGATGAACCGATTTCATTAGTGTCCCATGTACCTTCTTCACCAAAGTTCAAGAATCTGGGCAATTTTGCAAAACCATGCCCAATTGGCAATCATGTCGTCGGCAAAGCTCTTTGTGACATAAGAGCTAGTACAGTTGTGGAGTCATGGTGGGATGAAAAGGAGAGATAGAGGAAGACTCCATTATGTTTATTAAGCTTCAATACCCCAATCTAATCATAGACATAATGGAGAAAACACCTAGTTGTTGGACGTTTTTAATAGGGAACCTATCTACAAAGAGCATGCTATGTGACTTCAATTCAAGGGTTTTTGCGAATGGGAACCTCCCAAAAGAGACATTGCTTCTGATGGATGGAGGGTTCCTCAATTTTCGTAGGGGAATTGGATAGAGAATTAAAGAAGTCAGGCTGAGACTATAAAACAAGCGCTTATTGGGAGGCAACCCAAGTTTAATTTTTATTTTTAGTTTTTATTAAATTTTATATTAGTAGTTTTGAATTTGCATTTATTTAGGATTTAATAAAATTGCTTCTATCATGGTTTTACAGGTTATTCAAGTCAAATTCAAGTGTGGTGCCCAATTTGTTCCATGTGCTTAGCCTATTCTCCAAACTTAGTGGACAAGGAGGAAGATTGCTATATTTTCAGGGAAGTCCTCTACTTTAATTTTTTCTATTTCAGCCATTGAGGACAATGTCTAGTTTAAGTTTGGGGGCATTTTAGTGTCGTATTACATATAGTTAGTTATCTGCATAGTAGTTCATTTTTTTTATCTGTTAGCATTGTTTTTTTTAGGTTGCATATAATACATGGTAGTTATTTGCATATTCATATATGTGTTGCATTAGTATGTGTTCATGTAGTATAATTGCATTTTTTTTTGCATGAATCTGTGTGATCGGTTGGTGTGGTCTTAGCTAGGCCTATGATAAGATTGGTATTAATTGTTAACTTGAACAGTGTTGATAATTGATGATGAGTTCTAATTTTAATCATGATGATAATCTGAGCCTGTCTGAAACTTATGTAACCGGTTAGCACTTAAAGTTTAACTATTTTAATCCACTTGGTTCAAGGGTTTCATAATTTGTTTCGAGGAAAATCTTTGTTAAAATTTAAGGAAATTAGTGAACTGGCAGTAAAGGTTGGAATGACGTAAAAGCTTGAGTTTGGGGGAATCTATGGGATATATATATTACAAAAAGAAAAAAAAGAAAAATCTAGAAAAAAAAGAAAAAAAAAGAATAAACACCGTGGCATGCTTGTCTAGTTTTGTGGCCTTTATTACTTGAGTAAGTAAGCCCGAGGGGATTGTCTTTACACCTAGCGCCCTAAGGTCTTAATGGCTTGGGAGTCGTTGGTCGAAAGCTCGTTAAGGTAGCCTTTGAAAAGCCTAAGGGAATAAGACATTGCCTGACCATGAGAAAAAAAAATGAATAAAACACGAGAAAGAGCAAAAATGCCCTCGTGGTTGAATAAAAGTATAAATAAATCCTATATTTACCTTAAACTTGGTAATTGCTTAGTTTTAACTGGAGTTGTCATGTTCACAAAAGTAATTGAATTGGAACTGAAATTTTCCTTTTAAGAAGTTTGTTATGTGATTATCTTGAATTGTGGTTGGTTAGAATGGTTAACAAGCACACACGCACAACATGGGTGATAACAGGTTTGGATTGACTAATTGGTTAGAGTTATGGATTTTGACTTGATTGGATATATTGTTTGAGTATCATTGGTATCTTTGAGGCCTGTTGCTATATATCATACTGATTTATTACTCTGTTAGTAAGTATATTAGGAAGTAAATCATGCATATGAATTCATGTAGTTGAGTTTGTTTGTTTATTTTTAGTTCTTTTGTGTTTTTGCTTGAGGACAAGCAAAGGTTTAAGTTTGGGAGTATTTGATGAGTGAGTTTTATACCTATGAATTGGATACATTCGGGCTTAATTTATTGTTGTTCTCAAGTCTTTTAGAATAGTTTTTAAAGTGTTTGTGTCCATTCATGCATGTTTTACATTGTTTTGTAGGATTTGGGACAAAAGTTACTTGGATCGACGTCCGGGGTGGCTAGATTCGCGTTTTCGGCTTGCCATTTACACAGCAGTCACTTCAGAGCCAATTTGAGTATATCTACGGACCTTATTTTGAAAAACTTAAAGAATTAAAGTTGTAGATCTACTTCTTCTCTTTCCAGATCATCTTGAATCATCGAAATCAGAGTTCGGACGAAGAAGTTATGACCATTTTTCCAAAGGATGTCGGAGCAGAAAATGTCAGAAAAAGTGACAGCGTCGGGGCGCCCAAAATAGGCCTATGCCCAGCGCCGGGGCGCTGGGGAACAGTGTTTGAGCATCAAGCCCAGCGCTGGGGCACTGGGGAAGGGCTTGGTGATGGCCTGGACGTGTTTTTGGGCGAATTTTGACACCTTTTTGACTCCAAATTGGATTGGGTTTATTCCTAAGCTAAAAATTGGACTTGTAACCTATAAATACATGATGTAAGGCATAAAATAAAGGGAGATTACATAGATTAGACTAGATTAAACACTCCATTAGATTAGAATCTAAATCCTAGTTCTTAATTAGCCATTGAAGATTGAAGCAAATTGAAGAACACTGAAGATCAAGAGCAAGAGCAAGAGGGGAGCATCAGATTTGCTGACAACAGATTCTATTCTCTTCTCTTATCATGCTTTTATCTTTTAATGTCTATTCAATTGTGGATTCTTGATTTTAATTCATTAATTATGAACTAACTCTTTTATTAAGATTCCAATTGAACCGTTTATGATTATGAATTGATTATTTAATTTATTCCAATTATTTATGTTGAAGTGAATTGTTCGTCTTGCTTTGTGTTGGTTGATTAATTATTTGGCCAATAATTACCTTGTTATTCTAGAAGGAATTGGAAAAGGAATTCTAGGGTTAGAACTGGGCATGATGACATGTGACTTAGTTATTTGCACAGTGAATAATTAGGTTTGTGAATATAATGGAAATATATGTTCACCGCATGTAACATATAAGGAATTGGGATTGTAACGAGTTTAATTCAATTGTTTTGTATAGGAATATAGCAAAATTAATCTGGGTTAAATAGAAGGCAATTGATCACTTGGAAAAGGGCTTTTGGCATTTGAGAATTCCTGTTAACAATTCAGTAGATATAATAATTGGGATAATTGGATAATTGATTTATAGTTTATAATTTGGGATATTGGAGTCTTAATCCTTATTTATTTGAGTTCAATCAAATCTTAGTTTGTTTATTTGATTTATTTTAGAATAATTTCTTTTAATTGTTAATTTAGTTTTCTTAATTAGAAAAATCACAATTATTGGTTGTTTAAATAAAATTGATTTGGTAAAGAGTTAGTATTTGGTAATTTTTATTAAATAATTTCTCGTGGGAATGATACTCTACTTTCACTTTATTACTTGTTGACCGTGTATACTTGCACGTATTCATTGATTGTGAAATCGATCAACAGTTAATAAATAATTTTTTTAACTGATGTATTTTGAACCCCCTTTAAAAATATTCTGGTCCCGCCACTGAATTCTTTGCTTCGATGACATTTTATAATGTTCTTCCTTATCTTTTGTAAATTCTTATAAATTCAATAAAATTAATTAGTTGATAATCTATTTATTTATTTATTTTGTTTAATTTGTATAAAGGTAAACACTTGAGAAAATTTGCTATGGGCCTTAAAAAATCCAGGATCGGCTCTGTGGATCACCTCTAGAGACCAAACATTTGGGTGGCTAACGTTGATCAAAGGAAGGAATTAAACCCGATGGATTCAAGTTGAACGCGAAAAGGAATGGAAGTGAACATGTACCTGAGGAAGCGAGTTCTACAAGGGTATGAATTCAATCTTCATCTCTTTTCATCTAATTAATAATTGCACATAAATTATGATCTGGGTAATTTGTTTGTAAAATTTTAAAACTCTATTTTTACGCTTCCGCTTTACTTTGATGCAATTTGATTGTGTAAATGGATCTTACAAACCTAACACCTTTTAAATCTATCTATATAGATTCATACTCCTAATTAAGATACTCTTCCCAAATCATTCATGCAAGAATGTTTAGAAAACTTTATCTTTACTGGTTTTAGCATTAATATGTCATTCATTATCCGTAGTATATCAACATATAATACTAGGAATGTCACAACGCTCCCACTGACCCTTTTGTACACACTAGGTTCGTTCTTGTTTTTGACAAAATCAAACTCTTTTGATTGTCTCATCAAAATGAATGTTCCATTTTAGAGAAGCTTGCTTCAATCCATTTCTTCATCGTTTTCTATAATTTGTACCTCATCATCATCATCATCATCTATGATGAATCCATATGATAAACTCTATGGCACGCTTGTGCGAGGTGGTCGTCACCCAGATCGTTTCTAGCACAGTTGTTGGGTGAATTGCTTGCAACACCTTAACCCCTCGTCTATACTTTAGACGGTAATCTTGGTACAATTGCTCGCATTTGGAATCTGCGTTGAATGGACACCAATGACACCTTGACCCCTCGCTTATATTAAAGCGGTAATCTTGGTACAATCGACGATTGATGCGGTAGAAGACGCCACACACAACTATGAATTGTTGTATGATAAGTCAAATTGAATCTCAAAGAAATAACTAAGAATTACTTATTCTTAGGAATTCTTCAAAGAACCAAAAGTAGAGAATAAACTCACAAATATATTGAATAATAATAATGAATAATGTGTTTGATTACATTAACTTGGAACTCTATTTATATGACTCAAAACAATCCAAATCCTAATAGGAATTTATAAACTAAAACCCTAATAGAAGTCAATTTGGAAAAGAATTCTAATTAAAAAAAAGTCCTAATTACAATAGAATTATAAAAATCTAAAAATCCTTGCTGAATATGTAATTCGTGAGCTTAATAAGAGCAGAATTGGGCTTGTATTAAATTGACCCAAATTTGTGTCTCATCCTTCTCTTTGGGTTTCCTTGTGTTAGCTTCAGCCTAAACATCTTGGATCAATCCATTGAGATCTTGTTTGAACCTCTTTGTTCTAGCCTTGCTTGATCCCCACGTCCCTTTAGTCTTGTTTGAGTCCATGCATGCCATGTCCTCATCATTCATCTCCTCTTGAAAAGGATTTGTCCTCAAATCGTCACCTACATCAAACGAACTTAGATCAGTAACATTAAATGTGGCACTAACATTATACTCACCTTGCAAATCTAATTTATAGGCATTGTCATTGATACGCTCGAGAACTTGAAATGGACCATCTCCCCTTGGAAGCAATTTTGAACGTCTTTGAATGGGGAATCTTTCTTTCCGCATATGTAACCACACCCAATCTCCGGGTTCAAAGATCACTTGATGTCGTCCCTTGTTCGCATGCTTAATGTACTGTTCCATCCTCCATTCAATGTTTAGTCTGGCTTTTTCATGAATCTGCTTAACAAGATCGACCTTTTTTCTTTCCATCCATGTTAGTATATTGAAATGGTAATGGTGATAAATCCAACGGTGTCAAGGGATTAAAACCATATACAATTTCAAATGGATAAAAATTAGTAGCAGAATGAACAGAACGGTTATATGCATGCTCAACATGTGGTAAAAATTCTTCCTTTTGCTTGATATTATTTTTTAATGATGGCAGTAACAATGAAATAAAGTCCTATTTACTACTTGGTTTAACAAGTCCGGTTTGTGGATGACAAGTAGTTGAAAATAATAGTTTAGTACCCAATTTACACCACAAAGTCTTTCAAAAGTAACTTAAGAACTTGGTATCCCTATTAGAAACAATAGTTTTAGGCATACCATGCAAACGCACAATCTCCCTAAAGAACAAATCAGCAACAAGAGATGCATCATCAGTTTTATGACATGGAATAAAATGTGCCATTTTTGAAAATCTATCCACGACCACAAATATCAAATCATGACCATGCTTAGACCTAGGTAAACCCAACACAAAGTCCATAGAAAGATCAATCCAAGGTTCATTAGGAATTGGCAATGGTGTATACAATCCATGGGGTTGAACACGAGATTTAGCTTGGTGACAAGTAATACATCTATCACATATTCTTTCCGCATCTCGTTTCATATGAGGCCAATAAAAATGTTCTTTCAAAATAGCAAAAGTTTCATCAACACAAAAATGTCCCATTAAACCACCCCCATGTGATTCCCTAACCAATAACTCACGCAAAGAACATGCAAGAATACATAATTTATTTTCACGAAACAAGAATCCATCAATTCTAAAGTATTTACCCACAACATTCTTTTCACAAGTTTTAAACTCTTCACCGAAATCAAGATCATTATCATATAACTTTTTAATTTGTTCAAACCTAAGCAATTTCGTATCAAGAGTATTTAACAAAACATACCTGCGAGACAAAGCATATGCAACGACGTTCTCCTTACCTTGCTTATATCGAATAACATATGAAAATGTCTCGATAAATTCCATCCATCGTGCATGCCTTTTGTTTAACTTGTGTTGACCCTTCAAATATTTCAATGATTCATGATCGGTGTGGATCACAAACTCCTTAGGCCATAAGTAATGTCGCCATGTCTCCAAAGCTCTAACCAAAGCGTACATCTCTTTGTCATATGTAGGATAGTTCAAAGCTGCCCTACTCAACTTTTCGCTGAAATACGCCACTGGTTTCCCTTCTTGCATCAACACAGCTCCAATCCCTAAGCCTGAAGCATCACACTCAATCTCAAAAGTTTTAGCAAAGTTAGGCAAAATAAGTAAAGGAGCATTTGTCAATTTATCCTTAATCAAATTAAATGATTTTTCTTGTTCATCACCCCACTTAAAGCCCACACTTTTCTTGATGACCTCGGTCAATGGTGATGTAATCTCACTGAAATTCTGAACAAAACGTCGCTAGAAACTTGCGAGTCCATGAAAGCTTCGTACTTGACTCACATTGGTTGGGCTCGGCCAATCCCGGATCGCACGTACTTTTTCCTCATCAACTTGGACTCCCTGTGAACTCAAAATAAAGCCAAGAAAAACAATTCTATCCGAACAAAACGTGCATTTTTTCATGTTAGCAAATAACTTTTCTTTCCTAAGTACATCTAAAACAGATTTTTTGCTATAAATCAAGATATCATCAAAATAAACTACGACAAATTTTCCAATGAATGGACGCAAAACATGGTTCATTAATCTCATGAAAGTGTTGGGTGCATTAGTTAACCCAAAAGGTAATACCAACCACTCATAAAGACCATATTTAGTTTTAAACGCTATTTTCCATTCATCACCCTCTTGCATTCTAATTTGATGATAACCACTTTTTAAATCAATTTTTGAAAATATGCAAGACCCATGTAATTCATCTAACATATCATCTAAACGAGGAATGGGATGTCGATATTTTACCGTAATGTTATTTACCGCTCGACAATCGATGCACATCCTCCATTTACCATCCTTTTTCGGCACTAGAATCACCAAAACTGCACACAGGCTCATACTTTCTCTCACGAATCCTTTCCCCATCAGATCGTCAACTTGCCTTTGTAACTCCTTCGTCTCCTCGGGATTACTCCGATAAGCTGGGCGGTTTGGAATCGTCGCACCGGGAACAAAATCAATTTGATGCTCAATTCCCCGAATAGGTGGTAGTCCATGAGGAAGCTCTTCGGGAAATACATCTTTGAATTCCTGTAAGAGAGATGAAATAACACTAGGCAAAGATTCATTAGTGTTAGTATTCAAAAGCGCCTCTTTATATCGAAGTAAAATAATAGGCTATTTAGAAATCAAAGCTCTTCTCACATCACTCTTTTTTGCTAGTATATTTGTATTTTTCTCTCATCTTTCTTTTTCTCTCTTTCTTTTTCTCTCTTTTTTTCTTCTTGATTTTTCTTTTCTTCACTCTCTTTTCTTTGTACATAATCTTTCTGCAAATGAATTTGATCCTCATGTACTTGTTGTGGTGACAAAGGACGCAAAGTAATTTTCTTCTTGTCGTAAACAAAGGAATATACATTGGTAAAGCAATCATGTTGAACCCTCCTATCAAACTGCCATGGTCTACCCAATAACATATGCCCTGCCTGCATAGGCACCACATCACACAATACCTTATCAACAAACCGACCAATAGCAAATGGAACTAACACCTGTTTGGTTACTTTAATGTCTGCATTATCATTGAGACACTGCAAACAATACGGCTGTGGATGTTTGGTAGTAGATAACCCCAATTTCTCCACCATCGTAGTGCTTGCCACATTTGTACAGCTGCCTCCATCTATGACTACACAACAGATTTTCCCATTCACAAGACATCGAGTATGGAATAGATTTTCCCGTTGTTCACTGCTCTCCTCCTTAACCTGTGTACTAAGTGCTCTTCTTGTAACCATAATTTCACCATGTATCGCATCCTCACCTATCTCCTCTAATGGTGGCATAGAATCAGTGTCGCTCTCTTCCCCCTCGGTCTCCACATCTCCATTATCAAGCAACAACATTCTCCTCTAATTTGGACATTGGCTAGAAATATGTCCCCTGCCTTGACACTTAAAGCATATAATATCTCGATTACGCCCAAAAGAAGGTTGTTCATTTTTACCTTGTGTATCTCGGCTAGTCGATCCTTGCTTAGGTTCCACTTTGGTTTGAACGCAGCTATCTTTTCCTCTCGCTTTGCCAAATTAGGTCTCCATGATGAACTAGCATTAGATTGTCCTCGTTGTCCTCCTCGCCTCTTGAGTTGTTTCTCTATCTTAGTAGCCATATGTACCAGTTCTTCTAACTCCAAATAATGTTGTCGTTCAACCAAGTCTGCAATCTCCCAGTTCAATCCTACCGAGAACCTAGCCATCACTATTTCATTATCCTCGATCAGATTAGCTCGATCCTTCAACATTTCCATCTCCCTGTAATATTCATCCACACTTCGACTTCCCTGTTTAAGAGTTTGTAAACTACGAATGATCTCCCGTTGATAGTATGCTGGTACAAACCTCTTTTTATGATAGCTTTCATCTCCACCCAAGTTGTAATTAGTCGCTCTTCACACCTTCTCTGATTAGCTTTCAATTGATCCCACCATATCAATGCATATCCTGAAAACTACATAACGGCTAGTTTGACTTTCTTAAGTTAAAGATTCGCTCCATCTTGGTTACCCAATCTAAATAAGCCTCAGGATCACCCATGCCTTGGAAAGCTGGAATCTTCATTATTATACTATCCAAATTGCCATCAACTGTCCTGACCTCTTCTTTCCCTAGCACCTCCGTGTCTTTGATGTCAAAAATTAGATTCACGATCTTCCGCTGCACTACTGTCCTCACCGTAAAGGTCTTCCCTTCTTGTGTCAGTTTGTTGTGTCCTCGTCTTGTTTTGCATCCCATGAGTGTTTTGGGATAGCTCAGCCATAGACACCCTCATCTCTTCTAACTGTTCTTGCATTTGCTCCATAGTCTTTCTCAATCTTGATCCCATTCTTTATGCATGGCTTCCCATCCGGAATTTCAATTCAAATTTGTTGAGGGTTGCTCCTCATAAGTTCCTTTATCCTTCGAGTTAGACATATTTCCTGTAAAATAAGGGTTAGTAGAAAACAATTTCCTCACCACTCCCTTACGTGTTTCGCTCGACGCAATGGTTCACTCGTGTATACTCTCAATAAATTGGCTTTTACCCTCGATTAATCTCACCACTAAGCCTTTTACCTCAAATTATTCTCTCTAATAGGTTCTTCTTGAATTCCCCTAGCAAAATTCTTAGTTTTAGTAATCAATTCAAAAATTACTTATCACGAAACAAAATTATAGATGTTGTAACTATCAGAATACCACAAAATCACCGATCGATCGCCTTGTACTCCTCTTGTATGCCTCAGATTTGTAAATTGTAGCTCCATTTCAGAATTGATAATGATGGAACGGTATGAACTCTTGGTTGGAATTTGATGATTTAATGGTGTGCTACAAATTTGGTTAGCACAATGGAAATAAAATCAGAATTTTTTCCCCCTTTTTTTTTTTTTTTTTCTTTTTTTTTTTGCTTTTTTTTATTACAATATATATTTTGACAGAAAAATAAAGATAAGTAACTCGCTAGAAAGGCTTAGCTTTGATACCAAATGATAGACTCCACGGCACGCTTGCGTGAGGTGGTCGTCGCCCAGATCGTTTCTAGCTCAGTTGTTGGGTGAATTGCTTGCAACACCTTAACCCCTCGTCTATACTTTAGATGGTAATCTTGGTACAATTTCTCGCATTTGGAATCTGCGTTGAATGGACACCAATGACACCTTGACCCCTCGCTTATATTGAAGCGGTAATCTCGGTACAATCGACGATTGATGCGGTAGAAGACGCCACACACAACTATGAATTGTTGTATGATAAGTCAAATTGAATCTCAAAGAAATAACTAAGAATTACGTATTCTTAGGAATTCTTCAAAGAACCAAAAGTAGAGAATAAACTCACAAATATATTGAATAATAATAATGAATAATGTGTTTGATTACATTAACTTGTAACTCTATTTATATGACTCAAAACAATCCAAATCCTAATAGGAATTTATAAACTATAACCCTAATAGAAGTCAATTTGGAAAAGAATTCTAATTTAAAAAAAAGTCCTAATTACAATAGAATTATAAAAATCTAAAAATCCTTGCTGAATATGTAATTCGTGGGCTTAGTAAGAGCATAATTGGGTTTGTATTTAATTGACCCAAATTTGTGTCTCATCCTTCTCTTTGGGTTTCCTTGTGTTAGCTTCAGCCCAAACATCTTGGATCAATCCATTGAGATCTTGTTTGAACCTTTTATTCTAGCCTTGCTTGATCCCCACGTCCCTTTAGTCTTGGTTGAGTCCATGCATGCCATGTCCTCATCACCATATCTCCTAGGTATCTTCGGTACTATTCCAGATTTACGATTCAGTTGTGGTATAATAGGTCTATCTATAGGTTTCTTTTTTTGACTTATAGTACTTTGTGGTTCTTGATCTCTTCAAGATATATTATCCTCCCACTAGCTAGCCCCTTCAATGATAAACACATTTATCTTGGAAGGCAACATGTTTCGTAACAAACACCTTTTGCTAAGTAGGATTATAGAACATATACCCTAAACTTTCTTTAGGATGTCCCACAAATCTGCACTTGTAAAATTTTGTCCCAAGCTTATCTTTTTGAAACCTTTTTCACATAAGCTGGACAACCCCTTATCTTAATATACTTAAGATTATGAATCCTCTCTGTCCATAACTCTTATGGAGTCTTGGGGCCAGATTTTGAGGTTATCTTTTCGTAGATATGCAGTCATTTCTAGGGCATTACCCCAAGGATTTATCTTATGAAGAAGTTCTTGTTCAAATAGTTGATAGAAAAGAGCAAGTTCTCAGAAACAAACTAATACATTCAGTTAAGGTAATATGGAGGAACCACAACGCTGAATAAGCTACGTGGGAACTCAAAGATAAGATGATAAAAAATTATCATCAGTTATTTACTTAATCTTTGTATAGAGATTCTGGGGACAGAATCTTTTTAAGGAGGGAAGAATATAACAGATGGATTAATTGTGTTGTGATTCTGGGAACAGAAATCTTTCAAGGAGGGAAGGATATAACGATTGTGAATTTTGTAATAGTTTAAAATATTTATCAAATAAAATATATATATTTTTGTTGGTTTATTTGTTAAAATCCTTTTAAGGAGGGAATGATGTAACGATTGTGAATTTTGTAATAGTTTAAAATATTTATCGAATAAAATAAATATTTTAGTTGGTTTATTTATTAAATAAAATAAATAATTGATGAAAATTATTATGGAATAATTTATTTGAGTGTGATAATATTATAATTTAATTAAATAATTAAATTAGAGAATTAATGATTTGTTAAAAAATTATAATTATATTGATAAGGTTTAATTTGATTTATTAATGAATTAAGTTTAAATTAATTAAATTTTAGTGTGACAATTGTGTATCATACTATAAGGAAGATATTAAAATAAATTAAAAAGAGTTTTAGTGTGCTAACCAAACATGGTCCATAACAGCTGAGACCTTCTGCTTTGTAACTGACGGAACGTAAGTCTACGTAAATTGGTTTATTAGTTATTTTCCCCATACGTTTTACTCATTTGCAAAGTCTGAGAAATAATTAATTTTGAGTACTGAGAATATGGTGAATTAACTTCAAAAAAGTAACAATTTATCCTATTTTTGAAACCGAGGGAGTATTTTTATAAGTTATATTTGGAAAGTCAATACTAAGTTTTGGAATTGGAGCAATTCTGTATAGCACTCAATTCCAATTTCAATTAGACATACTTTTGGTGGACAATTTCTTTTATGGAAACGGAGAATTAAATTTATTTTTTCCTTCCAAGATAGTTGTCTACTTCTGTGGGTTTTTTTTCAAAGAAAAAATAGATATTTTGACTCGTTTTTGGTACCAAAACTTTGGTTAATAAAGCAATAACATGGTACTTGTAAATATTTTAAATTTAAACCTTGCTCAAATCAGACCGAACATTAATTACATATATTTAGCTCACCAAACTTTGATGAGAAAATAAGTAAGGAGATAACTAAAGCTAAAGTAAAAAAGAAAAATGCTTTCACTCTAATTCAAGTAAAGCAAGCCTAGCTAGCACATATTTATATGGCCATTATACCTCAACCCTCTTCATCTTATTTGCTGCAAAAATAGTGCATTACATAGAGCGCATAAACTGTATTATTTTCCACTAGATATAACTTATTGGTCACGGCCAATTCCGTAAATAGATAAGGCCTTACTATATTGTTGATATTTGTTGTGAAGAAGAAGAAGAAGAAGTTCAACGATCTATGTCGCCTCTTGGGGTCCGATTGTCTATCCTAGACCGCTATGTACGTAAATGCATAAATTATAACTTTTTTGTACCTTAGTGTTAATTTTATTGTGGCAGCTTTTTTACATTTATTATATGGAAAATTTCTCTGTTCTAACTCCTATGGTTAATAGAAAATGAGCCGACTTCATAGAATTTTACTTGGAAACTTTTTTCTTAACTATGCTTTGTGTTTCACTTTCACACCATGTCATCTTCAGCTTCTCTGATCTTTTATTTATTTTATTTTATATATTATTATTATTATTATTTATTATTATTTTTAACCTTTTCCCGTTTCTTAATTATTGAGTCATATTGGATATAAAACCTTAAGTATCAATACTCACATTACACATCCTATCTCCCCCACTCCCCCATCCCCCTTCCCCCTTCTTTGCTCGTGGTTCATATATCATGGTCTATATTAGGCCTTAGGAAAGCCATAGAAAGTTAATTAAGTGACTAAACGGATTCTGCTCTACTTTATCAACATATTTCACATGAATCTCACATCGGATAAATTCAAAAGTTATGGATTAATAAGTATGGTGGAGCCTTAACCTAATAGGTTAACTTTTTAAATAAGGAGGTTATGAATTGATGTGGGGTTGGTTCATATAATAACACACTCATTATCTTTGCTTTTTAGGTGCTAATTGATAATGGCATACTCCATGTCACACTTTCCAATCCAGATGGCATTGTCGTTGGATTGCGATACAATGGCATTGACAATTTGCTCAAAGTTCTTAACAATGAAAGTAATCGAGGGTAATTAAATTTGTATTAGCTATCTACCGTATAATTTTTTATACGAGTTGAAGTTTGACATAGCTATAAATCCTTAATCTTCAATCTCATAAACATAAAGTAAACAATTGAGAAGTCGAAATCCTCAATATATACAATTACCATTACAACTCATTACCAACAAACTGACTCATGTTTGATTTGTAACGTAATATGTAGGTACTGGGATGTTGTTTGGAATGCACTAGATGGAACAGGAAAGACTGGCGTATTTGAAGTGTATACTCACTCTAAATGACTTTCAGTTTGTAGTATCTAATAAATTCATTTTATAGTAATGGTCCCGCACAGCAATCCTTGACCGTAAAACTGGTCGACAGTTCTTTGTACCTTATACTTTGTGCATACACAATTGTACTGCAGGGGCGGATCTAGCTCATTATCAAATTTGAAAAAAAAATTCTCAATAACAAATAAAAGTATAATATAATAAATCACAAAATTAAATAATGCTCGTATATTATTTACAATAACATTTTTCGAGATTCCATAACTTGAAATTGTTACATGATAGACTCATTTTCAATAGTTACAAAAATATTTTTTTCAATAATATAAGTTACTAAATAATCATTCATCCATTCATCTTTGAATTTTTTTTATGGATCCTCGTTGTTACAAAAATATAATGATATCCTCGTTTTAAACAATTGCAAAAAGGCCGAAAAGGCCGAATGAGACTGCGAATTTACCAAACATCTCATATAAAAATGAACTAAATGAACCCAATTCATGCTTAGAGATTACAAATGAACTAAATTCATAGTATATATATATAGAGAGAGAAATAGATATATATTAAATAATATTATTATATTACCTTCATTTGCCAAGCGAATATATAGTACACTAGCAAGACAGCCATTGACGTAATACCAAGACTAGACATGACAGCCGCGACGAGATAAGTGAACTATTTCGATTTCTTTCTCTCCCTTCTCTCCTCCGCACGAACTCCAATTTGACACCCTCCCCACAAAACAGACTGTCAAACTGGGCTCGTAATCTAAGAATTGTTGAGTTCAATTTGCGAATTGAAGGAGAAAAGCCAAATAGGTGCGACACTGGAGATGGGTTTTGCACCCATAAATGGATTTCGACCCAACACTCAACTGGAGGGAACGATAAATTCGGTCGCCATGGACGGAGGGAGAAGGGAGGACAAATTGACCCCTGAAAATTCAGTGGGGTAATTGCCCCCTCTGCCCCTAAGGTGGATCCGCCCTGTTGTACTTTTTACATTTTGTACAACTTTATATGCATGAAATACAAGACTGTTGCCAATTTTTATCGTCAGATACCGGTGAGATTCCTTTTTTCTCTTATAGTAGTAATATGCTGATATAAACTCTAAAACTGGTCTTTGATTTAGGATTAAAGGAAATATTTTTAAAGTTATAGTGGAAACGGAAGAGCAAGTCGAGGTGTCATTCTCTAGAGCATGGGACCCTTCTCTACAGGGAAAACTTGTTCCCTTAAATATTGACAAAAGGTTCTCCATTATTCATAACATCTATATCAAAAGAAAAAACTATGGTTAACATTAGGAGAATTGATTTGCATAAATAAAATTTGATATTTCACAAGATCTCTCTCCTATGAGTGTGGTCCATTTATTATTCATGTGATTTGTTTTTGGAAATATCAATTCCGTAACATTATTATTAGATTTGGAACTCACGTACATTTTGTTTTTTTAGGTTTATTTTGCTTCGTGGTTGCTCGGGGTTCTATTCCTATGCCATTTATGAACACTTGGGTTCAACAGAATGGCCTGCCTTTAGCCTTGGTGAAACAAGAATCGCATTCAAGCTAAGAAAAGACAAGTAGAGAAATTCTCTTTCATTTCTATAATTGTATTTCATTTAGAGTAATGCTATGTTTGGCAACTCAATATGATTCGGAATTGAAATTGGAAGCACATAGGTATTTCTTGGAGTTAAAGTTTTGTTAAAATGTGGCACTCAACTGCAATTCCATCGAGTTGCCAAACATAGCGAAAGTAGAAAGTTTACGTTTACAGAGGGCAGTTTTAGATCTATCTACCATAAGAATACAACGAGTGGTTTTAAAATTATGCTGCAACCCAAGTAGTTAGCTGTTGTTGCATCAAAAATATAATTCCACATGATTTGTGATGTTCATCATGAGTCTTAACATGTCTCTGAGAAATTGAAAAGAAAAATGATACAAATAATTTATATACATATATAGGGATCCGATCCATACATAATGGTGGCTAAGGGCCTTAACTAACCACTAGTAAAATTTGACGGCTATGATATAAGGAAAAACAGACCTTTTGCAACACAGCATCACGAACAACGTAACTACTGTCTACCGCTACACTATGCTGCGGAGGGTAAGTTGTCTTATAGTTATCTCTTTCTTCCACAACATTGTGTTGCGGTAGTTAAGCTGTTCTGCAACACTAGAAGCCCCGTCTTTTTTTAAATCTTAGCGGTCAAATATTGTAATGAACGGTACAAGATCTAGTGGTCATTAAAGAGTCCATATCCACTATTTACTATGGATCGGTTTCTATATATTATATGTGTGTGTGTGTTTAATATTAGATAAGTATAATTAGCATAAACATCAAGTGGTGCGCATGACAAATGTACATGAAGCCCCTTTTTAATGGTGTGATAACTGGAGGACAGGTTTCACTACATGGCTGTGGCAGACAATAGGCAAAGATACATGCCCCTGCCAGATGACCGGTTACCTGGGAGAGGTCAACCCCTGGCCTACCCGGAAGCAGTCTTAATGGTTAACCCAGTGGAGCCTGAGCTCAAAGGAGAGGTAACAATTTATTATTACTACTCTTTCTACGCTTTTTTATTTTTTAGCAGCAGTCAAGAATTTCAATATAACAAATGTCACTGAAATTATTATTTTGAATGATGTGAGGACGTCTTTTTTATTCTAGTTATGTTCATGAAACTTTAACTTTTTGTATATATAAATGATGGTTGATTCTTGAATAGTTTATGGAGCTCTAAACGAATCGAGTTGAGTCAAGTTTGGTCGAGTTTCGACTTATTGACCTTGAGCTAAACGAACCTGAGATTTAGTGTACAACCTCATCAAGTTTAGTAAACGGGTCAAGCTCGACCAGAGCTTAAGCGAGCCGAACCAAGTCGAGCTTAAGCTAGACTCATTAACTTAAGCATTATAAAATTAAGAATTTTTTTTTTAATTCAATAATAAATGAGCCGGGCTTATTCGAGCCGGACGTAAATGAGTTGGGCTCGAGGGGGACATGTCATTGTTCGAGCATGACTCATTTAAGAAAACAGGCAAAGGAATTTGTTCGAGCTTGGCACGTCATGCTTAGTCGAGTTGAGACGGGTTCGTGGGTAGCCTGGTTTGTTTACGGTCCTAAGTATGCCACAAGAAATTACTTTAATACAACCTCCGTTCCATAAAATGTGTTTCCTTTGCAACATTTTCAAACTTTCTTCCATGTTTACCCCTAAATTTATTGAGTGTTCAGTTCAGTGGTAATAGCATGATAATAAAATTTTGATGAAATAGAACACCTTTTTTGAAAACAAAAAATCAATAAATTTGACTCCTTTGTAGGACATAGGGAGTATATTTTTGGACTGAGCTTCTTACATCATACCTTATATGATACTATCAAATTTATCATTCCTCTGCAATCAAGTAATGAGTTGTAGATTAAGATGTGGAGAACAATGAAACTACAATCTCAGTGCAAAACTATTTAATATCAATCGCAATAAAAACTATATCAATCCCATAGGCCATATCTATATTGTATCTATACATCAAGCTATCGAAGTAGTGACAGTTAAACCAACTATATCTAACTGCTAACTATCCTTAGGATCAAGTGAACAGTCATTCCATTATGTGAGCTACTCCTGATGTGCAGTTTAAGCAATTCCTCAGTTGTGTTCTTATCTCAAATTGCTACCCTGTGTAGCTGTACTGACTGCATTAATCACTGTACTCTGCATTTGTGGCTTTAGTTGAGCTTGAATATGGCTTGGCTGCTATATCTGTAACAGATACACATGGAAGACTGCACAATAGCAATAGTTATAACTTATATATGGATCATGATTCCATTAATCTTGACATTCTTAATGATTATATTTGGAAAAAATGACTGGATTGAAAGTTATTAGGCATGCATGGCCTTGAATAAGAAATAAAGGGTGATCAATTATAATGGTCAAATTTATTTTAGTCCATTGAATGATTAAATTTCCTTTTAAAATAAACATTGGAATTATCAAAAAGATTAATATATATGATCAAAAGTCGAAACAACAAAAACTTTACCAAAACAATCAATATGTTGTTGTTTTTAAGCCAACCATTAGAAGCCATGAAATGGAAATTTTGATCATTTTTTTGATCAATCATGTGTTGTGCAGGTGGATGACAAATACCAGTACTCGTGTGAGAATAAAGATCTCAGAGTCCATGGCTGGATATCTGTGGATCCACCTGTGGGGTTTTGGCAAATTATACCTAGTGATGAGTTCCAAACTGGAGGGCCTGTCAAGCAAAACCTTTCCTCACATGTGGGGCCCACCTCCTTGGCTGTAAGTTACTCTGAAGTTTCCCAACATTTGGTTAAATCTTGGAATGTGATATTAGGCTTGAGAATAAATTATATAAGGATTGTCTATAAAACTATTGTTTTACATCATCCAAATAGTAATATGCTACATTGGTAACTTAGGAGAAAATTAGGAGTTTGAATTGTATTGATCAACTGTGTTATCATCATTTATCATGGTAAAATTGTTTAATTAATCATTACTGGATCAGTTAATACAATCAAATCTTTGATTTTCTCCTAAATTATCTATGTGGCATATTCATATTGAGTCATATAAGTCCATCACATAAAACTATCACATAAAACCGCTCACATGTGTAGATCAAGTCAGGTGGGCCATCAAAATATACATGTGAGTGTATGTGAGCGGTTTTATGTGATAGTAGACTTATTTTTGTACATATTGCTATTGGATGGTGTAAGATAATAGTTTTACGGGCAGTCCGACCATACTTGACATTTTTGCTGATAATGTTGTATTGAATATGGCTTTTCAGATGTTTCTTAGTGCTCACTATGCTGGGGAAGACTTGTGTCCCAAATTTGAACAAGGGGAGCCATGGAAAAAAGTTTTTGGACCGGTTTTCATTTATCTAAATTCTGTGATGGATGGAAATGACCCACTCACACTTTGGGACGATGCCAAAAATCAGGTTTAGTCCCCAGAAAAAGGGAAAAAAAAAGTTGCTACTTAAATTTGCAAGCGCGAGATATATGCATAAAAGTGAAATGAGAATTATTCATGATTTTTGATTTTCATCAGATGTTGGTTGAAGTTCAAAGTTGGCCTTACAACTTTCCAGCATCGGAGGATTTTCCTTCGTCTGATCAACGTGGTAATGTTAGTGGTAGACTGTTAGTTAAGGACAGGTAACAACAACCTATTTCTCTTTCTTTTTCAACTGATTTACAATGAAAATTGTGAACCTAATTGATTAAATTTTCTAAATTCTTGAAATACATTAAAATGACGAAAAACTATGTAATCTTTCAGATATATTGACGGTGATTCTATACCAGCAAATGGTGCTTATGTCGGATTAGCACCACCAGGCGATGTTGGTTCATGGCAAAGAGAATGCAAGGTGATTTTTTAATTATTTTTTTTTGTAATTATTCTGTTTTGGATGTTTTCACATGAAAATTCTTTCTAAATACTTGAATTTAAAATGAGTTGCCAGGGAACTCTTATTATGCTGCCTTTTTCTGCGTATCGGGTACCATCGTTAAATACAAATCGTGATACAAGAAGTAAATGCCTTTTGCATTCTACCATAGATGGTGTTCCTTGTGCCCAATTTTATTCCGCATACCTAGTGATTAACATTCCTAGTAACCACTTAAAACCATGGAGGACCTATTTATTGTATTTTAGTTTCTGCACAATCATATTAAGAGTGTTCTTAACATTTGCTAGAAACTATATAAATATTCCTTTGAAATGTCACTGATGAAATTAAACAACACGGGACTCTTGAAATAAAAGCTTCTTCACAACTGAAAATATATGAATGCTTCTGAAAAAAGAGCATGGAAAATAATATAGAACTCTCATAAATCAAAACTTACCAAAGATGGTTAAATTTTCATGGTTAAAATTTCATTTATATTTTTTTGGAAGATAAAATTATACTAGGGTGAAAGCCTAAAACAAAATGAACAGTTAGAAGGCCATGTCCCAGGGAATCAAGTAGTATAAAACAAATATTTTCTCCGTTCTAAATTAATTATAATATCATTATTTTCTTTTGAAAGTTAATTTGATACATTTTTAAACTCAAAATTGAGATATTCATTAAAGATTATGAAAAAATAAATCTTACAATGAGTAGTAATTCAAAAATTCTATGTGGACATAGAAATTGGACACGAGTGTATTTGAATTTCACTTATTTGTATTTTGACCCCCAATGGTGGGCAAAAATATAAATTGGGGAAATTTAAATACACGCATGTCTAATTTTCATGTTCAATTTCCATATCCACCTAGAAGAGCTCGTAGTAATTTTGAGATAGTTTACAATATTCATCATTGTATTGACTAAAATTAAAAAATTCATGTCAATTTTGAGTTTAAAAATGTCTTTAGTTGACTTTAAAAAATTAATAATTATCTTATATTTTGGAATGGAGGGAGTACTAAACAGACAAGCTGAGCTAACTTTACAAATTACAAAGATCAACAACTCTGGGAAAAGGAGAAAAGGGTACTAGAAAGCTACCAAACATTGCAAAGAATTTCTCAAGCAAAAGCCAAATAGGAGCTAATCAGTCCAAGAAGACAGAAAAGGTTTACACCATTGAAGCAATTATACAGTCTAAAGAAACCATCAGCCAACCAGGCCAAATTCACTTGTAGGCTTAATGATCCTCACTTCTGCACCCTAACAAAGCACAAGGGCGCTCTACTCTACTATCAGCAATATGAGCAAAAAGGCTTAATGGTGTGTTTGTGCATTTATTTTGGGGGCAATGGAAGGGAAGGGAAAGTTGGACGCTTACTTTCCAAATTTAGAAAGAAAGCATCCAACTTTCTCTTTCATTCCATTGTATTCCCTCTGAATGAGTTTTATTTTGGAGAGCAATGGAATGGAATGGAAGGGAAGGGAAGGGAAGGGAAAATCGGACGCTAACCTTCCAATTTTAGAAAGAAAGTACCCAACTTCCTTTTCCCTCCGACTCAGTTTTTTTTTGGGGCAAATGACAAAGGGAATGGAAAGGAAAATTGGATTCTTACTTTTCAATTTCAGAAAGAAAGTGTCCAACTTTTCCTTCCCTCAAAAAATAAAACTTACAAACACACCATAAGGGCCAGCGTTACTGAGAAGGAGATCTCTCGGATCCAGCTAAAGAAAAATTGTGACCTTTGGAATAGAAAGAGAAGCAAAATTGACAACCTAAAAGTCACTCAACATTACAAGAATTTGTCAACGCCAACAAAAACCTAACTCACTATATTTAGCAATAAAAAAAGAATCTAGTCACTAGGAATTGCAAGATTTCTTTATTTAGCAAAAAAAAATTAAAAAAAATTGCAAGAAATAACCTGATAAAGTATCAGACAACAAAAAAACTTACGTCTAGAGAAAGCCTTGGAAACAAGGATTTAAAGGATTTTCCGGCCCATATAGCAGATACTTTCAAGATTAAAGTGTTTCATGGCATAGAAAACCATTGAACACCCAACTTTGATTTAATAAAACTCTAAATCCTGCAGGAGTAAGAATAGTTGAAAAACAAGTGAGAATGATTTATAAGGCAACCTACAAAAAAAAAAACTAACAGTACCTTAAGAAGCAGTAATTTATCTTCAGTGTCCAACTTATTTCTAATGGCTAGCCACAGAATAAAAGCATGCTCAGACACATTTAACTAAACCAAACAATATGAGACCAAGGAACTCTTGCAGATTCGAGTTAGATTATTCTAAATAAAAAAATTCTACATGTTTATTTCATCAGGACTACCAGTTTTGGACAAAAGCAGACGAGAAAGGCTACTTCTCCATTAACAACATACGTACTGGCGACTATAACCTGTATGCTTGGGTCCCCGGATTCATTGGAGATTACAAAAATGATGATTTGGTTATCATAACCTCAGGTCTTACTTTCAGACTTGCTATTACTCCCTTAGTTCCTTTTTAACTGGAGTTTTAAGGTTATGCACATAGATTAAGAGATGTAATTAATGCTTTGTCTGATTGATTAAATTGAAATTTCAATATTAACTTCGAAAGAGGAGGGAGTAACAAATTAGTGTTTACTTATAAGGGATAATATGGAAAACTAAGTAATTAATAATTCTTCCTTGGAATCTACTAACTACAAATAAAAAGGAACAAAAATCTCTCTCTAAAAGATATGTGAAAAGGAACCGGGGGTGTAACTCTTCGTTCATTTGTTGTGTTCAGATGATTTATGGTTGCTTTAGCAGGTTGTCATATTGATATGGAGGATGTTGTATATGTACCTCCAAGAGATGGTCCGACGCTATGGGAAATTGGAATCCCTGATCGGTCAGCTGCAGAATTTTACGTTCGTGATCCTAATCCGAAGTATATTAACAGAGGTTTAGTCAATCCTGCTGACAGGTAAGTTCTCATAAGAGCTTTGAAAGAGAGAAAAAAAAAGAAAAATCCATATCATACGCCTTTATCTCAAAATCAAAGATAAATTTAATTTGTAAAACAACCGCTTTTAATAATTACTTTATTTTTCCAATGTTATCCCCAATATTGGTTGAAATGTAGTATGCATGGTATGATACTACTCAATCAACTATCAACTAAGAATAAAAGTAATTGCAAGTTAAGAACTTCACGTCACTTTATAGTCTAAAATTAAAAATGTTAATGTTAAAACGATTACATATATTTTTTTGTGTAGATGTCTCTAGTTATGGTGCCTATAAGGAATTCAAATATTATGGTTTTATATTTATTGATAGGTTTAGGCAGTATGGATTATGGGAAAAATACTCGGAATTATATCCTAATGAAGAGTTAGTGTACACAATTGGCGAGAGTGACTATCGGAAAGATTGGTTCTTTGCTCAGGTTAACAGGTACCAAACTTATGATATTGCTTCTCTTTTCTTTGAGATGAGATTGTCATTTTTCCTGTAAGAATTGTTTTGGTTGATAGGTTTTTTTTTTAATTCTTTTCAAATTAAAGAAGTAGGATGAGATTGATTACTTAATTTTTGAAGAATGCAGTGAGATTAATTTATCAAAATAGGATAATACAAATGAGTCGTTTGATTAATTCAAGCAACTATAAATTAGTTGTGGCTGTTCTAATGAAAAAAATAAAAGATTAATACACTTTAAACGGCTATGTTTATTTGCAAGGATTACATTTGAAATAAAATTATTAATTTCAAATGTCTTGTTTATTTTTAAATTTGAGTTTAAGATTATTAGTCGTGAGATTATAAAATAGCTTAAGAAGAGAGATTATTTAATATCATGTTCTACTTGGTATTATAATCCCTAGCATTTGGGATTAAAAATTGATAGACAAAATTAACCTCAATTTTTTCTAAAATGACTATCATATCCTGCAATTTCTGTTATTATTATTGACAACTTAAAACTTATTGGAACAAAAACTAAATATTATTGTTTTTTTTGGGGGATGGGGTTGGGGGTGGGGGTGGGAGTGGGAGTGTATACATAATCGAGAAAATATTATATTTTGGGGTCGGGGTGGGGGGTGTATATATAATCAGTAAATATTTTTTTTTATGTATAAATAATTTTAAAATATGTTATTATTGGTAAGGGTATAATAGTCCAAACAATATTTTTTAATCCAATACTTTAATTAATCCTGAAAAAAAAACACATAACATGAGATTATTTTAAGTTATTCCATGAATAATCCCATAAAAAACAAACACGTGACTAGGACTATTTAATCTTAGAATTAATAGTCTTGGGATTATAATCCCATAACGTGAGGGGGGTTGGGGGTGGGCAGAGTGGGGGTGAGGTGTATATATAATTACTGAATATTATTTTTTTTGGAGAGGGTGAGTAAATATTATTTTTTTGAAGGTGGGGTGGGGTGGGGGTGTATACATTATTAGTAAATATTATTTTTTGGGCTTGGGTTTGGGTTTGGGGTGGAGGGGGTGGGGGTGTATACATTATTAATAAATATTATTTTTTGGGTTTGGGTTTGGGTTTGGGTTTGGGTTTGGGTTTGGGGTGGACGGGGTGGGAGTGTATACATAATTAGTAAATATTATTTTTGGGAGGGTGAGGGTGAGGGTGAGGGTGAGGGTGGGGGTGAGGGGTCGATGTCAGTGGGGTGGGAGTGTATACATAATCATAAAATATTATTTTTTGGGGGTCGGGGTCGGGGTTGGAGTGTATATATAATCAGTTAATATTTTTTTTATGTATAAATAATTTTAAAATATGTTATTATTGGTAATTGTATAATAGTCCAAACAATATTTTCTAATCCAATACTTTAATTAATCCTGAAAAAAATAAACATAACATGAGATTATTTTAAGTTATTCCATGAATAATCCCATAAAAAATAAACAAGTGACTAGGACTATTTAATCTTAGGATTAATAGTCTTAGGATTATAATCCCATAACGTGAGAGGGGTTGGGGGTGGGCGGGTGGGGGTGAGGTGTATATATAATTAGTGAATATTATTTTTTTTAGGGAGGGTAGAGGGTGGGGTGGGGTGTATACATAATCACTGAATGTTTTTTTTTGGGAGGGGGTGAAGGGGTGGAGGTGGCGAGTGAAAATGTATACATAATCAGTAAATATTATTTTTTTTGAGGGTAGGGTAGGGTGGGGTGGGGGTGTATACATTGTGACAATCCGGAAAATCTTATTGTCCAGAATTTAAGATTTAAAGAATTAATTATTAATAAAATGAATTTTTATTAATAATATTATGTGTTATGTGTTTATTAAACGTTCTAGAACCTAGGATGATTATAATACGGGAGGATTCTGGCTACGAGCTAGACTGAACGAGTAAGAATTTTTAAGACGAAAATAAAAGTTTCCCAGGAACAAAAATATTTTTGAGGAAAAAGACGAAATATGCACTATTCACCCGACGAAAGCCTAAGGGTTAGGATTTGAATAACCTAAGCCTTTTCGAGAGTTCGGTATGTCGAAATGACATTTCGTCGAAAGATTTGACGATAATAT
This sequence comes from Panax ginseng, assembly GCA_020205605.1. Lineage (NCBI taxonomy): Eukaryota > Viridiplantae > Streptophyta > Magnoliopsida > Apiales > Araliaceae > Panax > Panax ginseng. Next base: position 98,914,682 of record CM035137.1, read on the forward strand.
ATCGTGAAAAGTAAAGTATGCCGATAAAAGTTTTTCTCGAAAAATGTACAGAAATCGGACGAAATAAAATCGACGAAAAGTACTGTTATGTACTTTTCATTCGTTTAACTACGTTAGGGGAAAACGTGAAGGAAAACGCTTAATGTCGAAAAATGTTTTTCAGAGATCCGAAGAATACGTAAAAGTTAATCGGTAAAGAAAAGACGAAATATCCAAAAATATTTGGATTCCGAGAATCGCAGTTTTTAAAATTGTCGGACGAATCCCGAAAGACAGAACCACGAAACTTCCAAGGGAAGCTTCGTGAATAGTAAGGAGGTGGAGTAAGGAGGTGTGAATAGTAATTTAGGGGCGAAGAAATGACTATTTTTCCCCTAGCTTTGAAAATCTATATAAGAGAAGTGTTAGTTGATTTTTTTTGAAAATCAACCAACACTTTGAGAGAGAGAGAGAGCTCTTGAGCTTGGAGAAGAAGAAGAAGAAGGAAGAGAAAGAGCATGGATGCTCGGATTGAAGGTGATCGTGAAATATAAAAGCTAGCAAATCGCCGGCTTTGTCTAGAGGAAGAATAATAAAGAAGAAATGTATTAAAACCTAACTTCTAAGTTATATTTTCTTTAAGTTTTATATGTTTAAAACATAGCTTAATAAGAATAAGAGTAAAAGATGTTATGAATAATTTTCATATGGATGAAATCATGAGAATAGAAGAAATAAGAATTAGAAGTTTATTTTATAAATTTCTTAAGGAAGTATAATATTCGTAATGAATTTGAGCGATCTGAATGAATCATATGAACAATTCGATGAAATAAGTAAGGAATGGTGTTTTATAACATCAAATTCTAAGAAAAAATGAAATCGTAATCAAAATATCGATTAAGAATGAAGAACGAACAAATAACGTTGTTGATGGACAAATTTAAAACCATCGTAGTATAATTGTTGTTGATGGACAAGTTTAAAACCATCGCGTATAAGTTAGTTTCTTATTATTTGGTTAGGAACGGTAGAAACGTTCATGAAGAACGAATTAAAACTTAGCTATAACGAAGTTATGGCGAAAATTTTTTAAAAGACAAACAAGAATTAGAAAGTTAGTAAATAAACCCGAACGTGTAGGGTTTCATAAGAATGTAAGAGAACGTAGAAAACGTGAGTCGTGGACTCAAGAACATGTCAAAGTTAAACACATATGGGATTCCATCCGTCTTTCGACAAAATCTTTATTCGATGAGTTTTATCCCTTGGAACAAGCTTCGTGTCCCTCGGTACTCCTTACTATGGCTAGGCATTCAAAAGAAATTACCCACTAATGATAGGACTATGCCTTTACTACGGGAGAATTTGGGATTGTCCTCTGTGCTCACAACATCCCAAAACCTTTGCTCATCTCTTCTTTGATTGTGTATAGTCCTCCTCAATCATCACATTAGCTCTCACTTTAGGCAATTGGAACAGCGCCCCACACTCCTGGGATGACCTTATGGCATATCTCATTTCCTTCCAAGGTACTTCTCTCTCTCGAAACATTCCGTGCCTCAGTATAGCTGTTTCCTTCTATAAAGTTTGGGAAGCTTGAAAGAAAAAGTTACATGGGAATTCACTCATTCCCCCAGCAAACCTCGCGAAGGATGTCATTCATCTCATCAAATCAAGACTCTCTACTTGCAAATCCTTTATTAAGGCCACAACTTTGTCAATACTATTGTAATTGGCTAATGTAGTCGACTTAGTTTAAATTTCATTCTTTGGTGTATACGGATTTTTCCTCTTTAGTGTTTTCATCTTTGGCGAGTTCTTTGAGTTGGTATAAATTTGCCTAATATATATCATTGGTCGGAGCTTAAATGTCTAGTGAGGCGAGTTTTAGGTAATTTGGTGTATGTCTTCTTTGCTAGTATTCCTAGCGAGTCTTTGGTGTGGGACATGTTTTGGTTAGGTGGTGGGGCGTCTTTGAAATCTTTGGTATGGGCGAGGTGAGGGTTGGTGAGGCGAGGTGGGCGACTCTTGGTGAGGTGGGCGACTCTTGGCGAGGTGGGCAGGTGGTGCGGTCTTGAGCTCGCCTAGTTTTGGTTATGCTCCTTACTGGGGTTTTTGGCCGCTCGGATGGCGACTCTCTTTTGGCCCTTTTAGCCCTCGTTCACGATCATTACGGATGCTCTGTTTCATTTGTTAGGGTTTTAGGCTTCTTTGTTTGCTTCATTTTATATGCATGTTTTATGTTAGGACCTTGTTCTTTCGTTTGGTTTTTGGTCTTTAGTTGATCATATTGGGGGTTGTCCCATGAGATTCTTTCTAAAGCTTCTGGGGTATGCCCCTTTGCGATTGTTTTTTCTCTTTTCTCTTCTATATACAAACAAACTTAGCAAAAAAAAGATAAATAACATATAGTTAATCGAATATAACACTTAAACAAGTGATTTAAACCTTTAGTAAAGGTTGAACGGAAAGATTGAGCGAGATTAAAAGATAATATAAACGCAACGTTGTTGCGATGAACGATCGGTCTTAGCATACAACGAACCATATGGCTTCGACATTAAGAAAGAATAATGAATTATTAAGAAAGCCGTAATGAACGGTAATAAGATTAATGAAAGCCGAATGTGAGTCGGATAAAGAATGAATCCTGAGGTATGGCATTTAGTTGCCAGAAAGCCATAAGGAATAAGAAATTGACTTAACGAACATTATAGTTTAATGGTTTGGATAAGTTAAGCTGAGTTTAGGTTGTGGTACAATCTTAACCTTTGATGGTTGACATATGGGAGCTGGGCTAAACAATTCCTTCAGAGAGTGAAGGTATATACGAAACTGGCAACCGATCTAACTCACTGTGATGACAGTGTAGATGAGACGGGAACTTGTTTGTTGGTTGTTTGTGGGAAACCACTCAGAGTACCATATGGACTACTAGCAGAGACACGATGTGTGCTGAGTCTTAGAAGAGTATAAGAAGAAGATAAGAATGTAAATCATCAAATATGATGAACGTATGAGTAAGACATCTTCGTATGTTATGAAGTCGTAAAGCGGTAAAGGAAGTTGTCCCGTAAACTTAGGTTGAAAGAACGCGAACCCTAAGAAGTAAAGTTAAGTAAACCAATGCGTAAGTCAAGTATATGACTAATTGGTATATGTGTTATTTCCTTATGTGTTTTATAGGGTTTGGAATGAGCAGTTGAGCGTAAGCTGTAGCTGTGCGTAAGGCAAGTTTCCTAACTTCATTCATATTGTAAATGAATGTTAGTTTCTTAAACTTCTCAGATGTTGAACTTGAGAAGTTACATACATATCTTGAATGTGCGATATTTGTGCAAGGTGGTAAAGCGTATGAGGCCTTGTGCCACAATTTTAACACTGCCGGTGTTTTACATGAGATGAACTGATTACGTGATTGAAGCTATTCGATAAGAGAATATTCTGTTTATACATGAACCGTTATTATTAAGTCCGTCTTTATTGATTCTAGCCAAAGCAGAATGTGTATGAAAAAGGTATAAGAATGAAAGTATTTTAAAGTGAATGTGACTAATGTTTTAAAATAATAGGAATCGAGATTATTCTTATTATTCAAGTTGTTTCATAATCTTTGTTAGGTTATCGAAGTTTTAAAGGAATGTTGGAATTCTTAAAGTTGTTTGTTCAATTTGCTATGACTTCTTTGAGCAATTGAATGCTCACACTTGCTTTAAATGAAAAACATTTTTGTTGTCACGATGTTAGAGGAACTTAAGGATCCGTAAAGATCAAGTTGATCGGTATCCGGAAGAAGTGCCATTCATTAGATGAATGAGTGTATAGATCAAGCGAAGACTTGTAATGTAGAATGATAAAATTAAACTATAGACTAGTTTAATGAATTGTTATGTATCCTTGGTGGCGGATGAAAGTCACTCTTGTAAGATGAAAAGAATAATGTAATTATCATTATTTGTAATGAACAAGGTTATAAGGTATTAGAACCTGAGAATTGAGAATGGATGTTATATTTCACTATATAATGATGTATGTTTGGATGAATGATGTACTCGTGACGCACGGAATCCGGGTGTGAAGATAGACCGGATTTCGGGGCGTGACATACATTATTAGTAAATATTATTTTTTGGGTTTGGGTTTGGGTTTGGGTTTGGGGTGGGCGAGGTGGGCCGGGTGGGAGTGTATACATAATCAGTAAATATTATTTTTGGGTTTGGGGGTGGGGGTGGGGGTGGGGGTCGGTGGGGTGGGAGTGTGTGCATAATCAGAAAATATTATTTTTTTGGGTCGGGGTGGGGGGTGTATATATAATCAGTAAATATTTTTTTATGTATAAATAATTTTAAAATATGTTATAATTGGTAATGGTATAATAGTCCAAACAATATTTTTTAATCCAATACTTTAATTAATCCTAAAAAAAATAAACATAACATGAGTTTATTTTAAGTTATTCCATGAATAATCCCAAAAAAAACACGTGACTAGGACTATTTAATCTTAGGATTAATAGTTTTGGGATTATAATCCCATGTATTATAACACCTGGATTATAATTCTTGCAAACAAACATGGCCTAAGTTTACTTAAACCCTATTGTTTCAATTTTAAGACATTGAACTTTAATGTCACTGAATTTCTATAAATAAAACTTTATGGCCACCTAGATTTAGCATTTCTTGTCAAATCAGTTACATAACTTGTAACGCCCCCAAATCTGATCTATCTTCAAACCTGGATTCGGTGCACCACTTATGACGCCCCTAAATTCAGGCACTCATATCTCGAATTTGGTTCATCACGTACTAATTCCAATATCATACTAAAATCATTAACATCGGAAATAATAGAATAATTTATATAAATATAATATAAATATTCGCGTCTCAAGGTACCGTAATCGTTACTACAACAATCTGGTGATTACACTTAACATAATTTAATCATCCTTAATATATTATAATAATAATAATAATAATAATAATAATAATATTTCTACACTTAAAGACTAAGTTATTCTGTAGCCTTGCCCTTTCCTTTGTCCTTTCCTGATGTACCGCCTTGCTCTGCCTTAATCGTAATATTTTTATGGAAGCAAGAATGAGCAACAAGTTTGCCCAGCAAGTAATAAAGTAATAAGAATAAGCAGTAATAACGTTTAAATCTTCAAAGGTATACCAATAATTTATAGTTCATGAACATCAAGAAGTATCAAGAGTTTTCAATAAGTATCGCTATAGACTGAAGGACATCAACAAAATTTCAAAGTTTATTCATTTTGAAGTTCAATAAGAATGAACAACGAAAGATCACTAAGGACTAAGAACTCTTACTAGAATTAACGATATTATCTTGCAATCCAATATAAATGAGTACAAGAGGTGATCAGCCTAAAGTACTCTACGTTATACATAACATTTAAACATCTTTGGTAATATATGCACGCGTCGGTTTCTCGACAATATAAAATTTCCCTTTTAAGAGGGTTGTTCATCTCGATTAGATTTCAAGAGTACGCACCAAGTCGATTGGTTTGGATAGCTTTCTAACACATGTGTTAATAGTCTAGCCAAGAATCAAAGGCTTGAACAACTTTATAATGCATTTAAGAGCGATAAGTCCAATGCTTGTAACAACATCAATGTATACAAATGATTTTCGAATAGTAATAGATATTTGCTCGATATAAATATGGTTGATATGACAACAATTCAGATCATACAAATATATGTAGTGTAAAAATTAAGGAACTTGCGAAATTATAGATTCCTTGCATGAAATAAATGCATAGGTTAGGATACTTTTTACAGTAGCGTTGATTGCCACTTATAGCATAAAATCACCTCGATGAACTATAATTATCCTATTTATGTATGTATAGGTACTCATTAGTCACACACACCTTGATATACATATTCACATACATTCATCACACATATCTAAATTTATGTAGGCTACACACAGTCAAACTCATAGATGTATAACTCACATTGTTCTTACTTTTAAAATCTTTAGGAACATTTTTAAATCTCTTATACTTATCTCATATGTGAAACATTACTTAAGTTACTCATTCTAATTTAAGTTGTTTCACAAATACATGTTAAAGAACCTCTAGGCTAAGTTTGGCCCTTTGTTAAATTTATTCATAAATTTCCATTTTACAAAGTTAAAAGAGCTCATTATATCAACTACTAACCATAGCGTTCATTAAACCACATAACATTGCTAAACAACCTCTTTCTACGCATGCTTGCATGTATTAGATTTGGTTGTATAACTCTCTACTTAGAGCCTCTTTTAGTTCATGCTTGCGTAGTTTATAACACGTTTAACTAGATGTGAGAATATGTTGGTTATCTCTAGAGGCATGAAACATCCTATTATAGTTGTTCAAAAGTTCACAATACAAGTCGTAGAGTTTTCAACTCAATTGGTTTTCAAACATTAAAATTTCATGACAAACAAACTACACATGCAAAGTACGTTGAGTTTACATTTATAAGACTAACTAAGCTATAAACATGTGCTCAAAAGGATAGATTTCAAAAAGGCGTAGGGTTTTATAAACATGGTTTTTGTCTTTTAACTTTTCTTTCAAAAGGTTATAATTCAAACTCCAAACCTACTAAAACATCTTGCGACATGCATTGACACGTGTTTAAGGATTATGTATGCTCTTTAAGTTAGGTTAGATAAGTTTATGCCTTCTTGTATCAAGAAATCAAAACAGTAGTATAAGTCATTGCAGAACCCCCGCCAGGGAGGACATTTATACTACAAGACCCCGTAGGAAATGGGTATAGCTTCTTCTTGAGAACCCCCTCCCCCCTCACGGGGCTTTTTATCTTGCGGGACCCCCAGGAAGTGGGCGTGGCTTCTGTAGTTAGAATAATGGCACTCCCCTGCTACGAGCTAATATGCCAAACTCCCATCCAAACAGCAATGTAATGATACTTAATTGATATAAACTTACTACTAAACATCCCTAGCATGATTCTAACAATTCCAAACATACAAACAATCAAATTGAAGAATTAATTCAAGATTTATGCCATTTTTTAAAGTTTAACACATTTAGTGATTCTCTTCACTACGGATTCGTTACTTGACCAATTTACTCCGTTTAACTTTCGTTGATTTCGTATTTAACTATATTAACAATGTCTAGCATCATTTGATAGATTCTATCATGCTTCAACCATGAACTTTTCAACTCAAAACAAGTATTTTAGTACTTTTCTAAGAACTTTGCAAAACTTGAATTTAAGAACATATAGAGGGATATTACCTTCTGTAAAGTTGAATTGCTACTCTAGCTTCAATTTGCAGATTGTATATGCTCAACCCAACCTCACTCACACACTACTTAAAGTTTAACAGAGAATTTAGTAAAAAGTCTGTGAATGAGAAGGGCTCCATTTATAGGAAAGCTTGTGACTAAATTTGGGCTTTGCTCAATGAATTAAACCATTGGAATGGAGAAAAGCTGATGGGTATGAAGGATTTGGTGGAGGAGTACTATGTAGACCACTCCCCTCCTCATGATTTGCTAGCTCTGAGTTTGGTAATGAGGGACTAGGCTAATGGCCTATTACGTAAAGTAAAAAAGAAAAAGACACTCATTTTGGGATGACCCTCTAATGCTCGACATTTGACAACCACTATTATTAGCATACATGAGTTTATTTGATATTTGTTCCCAAATGTGCATACATATACTTCCACTTATATAATACACATAGAATTATATAATCCATGTATATTTGTTTATTTCAAATAATATTTACATTAGACTAGCATATAATTTAGTTGGGCATCAATATTACCTATAATTCCAATTCTATTAAAATAATAATTTAATATTAATTATTTATTTAGTCAAAGTTATTTTCTCTCATAGGTTTAGAGTACACATTTAATTACTCCCACACATATCATGAGGTCACATAAGACTCTTTCATACCACTTAGTAAATTACTTAAGTCAAGCTTACCTTTACCATATAGTTTTATATAATAATTGTTTACATTCCAATTGTCACACCTCATTTTATATTGAATGAAAAACTTTATTATATATGATTTCTCCTTACATGCTATTGTTCATGAATAATAAAAAGAAATTAGTCAATCACATTATGTAATTATTTATTTATTAATAGTACTAATTAATTTCATCATTAATTAAATTAGTACTTTCTCATTTCACCACCTTACCACACTAGGCATAATTTCACAAGCTTAACTAAGCTTCTCATCACTTCTACTACATTGCTTAATTATCACATCTTATTCAATTAAATTAATTACCACAACTCATTTTAACACTATATATATATATATATATATATATATATATATATATATATATATATATATATATATATATTTATTTATATTCAAATAAATATTCAAACAATCTTTATTATCAATAGTATAATTTATTAAAATTTATGGGTATTACATCACTAGTTCTTCTCATTCCTTACATACATCATTATATCATTAAATATAACAACATATTGCTTCAATTCTCATATTCTATTACCTTAAAATCTTTATACATACAAATAATGGTAATTACATTATTCTTTACTTCTTTACGTGTGACTTTCATCCGTCACTTGAGATACATAATGATTTATTAAACTACTTTACGATTAAATTAACTATTCTACATTACAAGTATTGGCTTGATCTTCACGCTCATTCATATAATGAATGACAGTTCATTAGGATACCAGTCACCTTGATCTTCACAGGATCCTTTAGTTCATTCTATCGTCGTTCGCTGAAAATATTTTTATTTTAAGCAAGTGTGAGCATTCAATTGCTCAGCAAGTTCTAGCAGTTGAATAACAACAACATCAAGAATAAAATATTCTTTACATATAACACTTTGATAACTAAACAATAGTTATGAAGTAGCTTGAATAATAGGAATAAATTTTGATTTCTATCATTTTAAAACATCAATGCATTCGCTTTGACAAAACCTCAATTCTTATACTCTATTCTTTTACATTCTCTCTAGCTAAAATCATTAGCATAGACTTAACATTAACAATTCATGAATAAATAGAACTCTTTTACATTTGAAAGCGATTCTAACACGAGCGAGTTCATCTTAGAAAGCACATAAGTGCATAGAAGAGAAGTACATAGCCTCATACATCATAAACATCTTGTACAAATATAATACCTTTTCACATAGATCAAACTTACTCATTTACAACATCCGAGCAAGCTTAAAGAAACTAGCATTCATTTCAAATATGAATGAAGTTAGTAAACTTACCTTAAGCGCTGTATACAATTACAATTTATGATGTACGGCTCTTTGAAATTCTTATATATCACATAAGGAATAACATATACCAATTAGTCATATACTTGACTTATACATTGGTTTAAACTTAATTTTAATTCTTATAGTTCGCGTTCTATAACATAAGTCCATGAAACCAACTTTCTTGACCATCTTTTGGCATTACGATAAACATAGATGTCTTAATTCTTCCAATTATTCTCTACGATATATTTACATTACCTTTCCTTCTTTGTAGCTAAACTTGTTCAAAGCATTATAACTGTAATGTTCGTTACGTCAATTATCATTTCCTATGACTTTCTGACAAATAAATGTCATACCTCAGGAATATTCTTTATCGTCTAAGTCATACAATCTTTGGTATGCCAAAAGCGATCATTCAATATTAATGTTATGCAGTCATAACTATTAACCATTTTACATTACCCCCAATTCATCTCTTACGATGTCTGATTTATTTAACTCAAAACATTATTCAAGTTATTATCATTAACTCGGCTTAACTACGTTTACCGTCATTCGAGAGCTCTTCATTACTACACGTTCAAACGATCTGACTCCTCCTCTGGGTTCTCCCCCTTGCCGGTCTTTGCGGCGTTAGTTCCCCTTTGTTAAACTGGTGTTGCAGCGCCAGTTAACAGAAGCTGGCTCCCGGGGAGGCACTACAACGCCTCCTTGTTAAGCATATGTGGCACTGCAGTGCTGCTCCTGATCCTTAGAAAATTTTGCAGATTTTCTGCATTTTTCTTCTACGTACGAATCGCCTACTTTGCAATCTCGTAACTTCTTCGTTATAACTCGAAACGAGTTCGTTCCAAAATCATATACTTTAAATGTGGAGGAGAGGGACACATCAGTCCAAACTACACGATGCCATCCAAAGCATGTTACAATTATGAAAGAGAAGGTCACTGGCCCGATTTTTGTGTGCAAGAAGACAAGTCCGGTGGGATGGATGGGCATCAAAGGTAGTCCCGAGACAAAGACAAAATCGGTAGTTCAAGTGAGAGCGTTTGTCGTGACCTCCCAGAAAGCAAGGAACCCGAACGAGGTCATCACGGGTAAGCTTATCATAAACTCTAGTGAAGTATATACCTTATTTGATACCAGTTCTACCCATTCTTTTATTTCTCCTATTTGCACTTAACGTTTAAATTTGACTCCGGAGAAATTGGACTTTGACTTATCTGTTGAAACTCTATTGGGAGAAATCTTCATTACATCCACTGTTTATAAGTCTTGTTTGGTTCAAATCGGTACCCTCACATTACCTGTCGATCTTATTTCATTGAAGATACTTGCATTTGACGTAATTCTAGGGATTGATTGGTTAACTACTCATCATGCAAAAATTGATTGTTTTCGTAAGGTTGTTAGCTTTTATATTCCTAACCAACCTATTATGCGAATTCAAGCAACCAAACCATTAAAATCAATCATTGTCATCTCAAGCCATAAAGCTATTCGTTTATTGAAAAACGGATGTCAAGCTTTCTTAGCTCATGTCACGGATCTAAACAAAAATACGTCAGTTTTGAATGACATCTCTATTGTTAATAAATTTCCTGATGTATTCTGTGACGCCCCCAAAACATAGGTATACATCATCCATTCTGAGTCGCCAAATACATGGTGCAAAATTCAAAAACAAACTTAAAAATACAACTGTCGTGTAAAATACGACAAAACATAAACTGAGAGTTTAAACAAGAATATTGTCTTCTAGACAATATCCACTCTCAATGGAGTCCTCATAGACAGTATACAAACTCAAATTCAGTCCTTATTACATTTATTGTCACACTATTTAACAGAATAGTGAGAACTACTAATGTTATCATACGGACAAATCACTCCGTTCCACAGGCTCGTCCCAGCTATATTCTCATTTCTGAAGAGAACAATGAAGGAAAGGGTGAGCTCAACTAGCCCAGTAAGAAATATTATGACTAAGATAATGCAGAATAAATTATCATTAGTCTTCAACAATGTTAAACTGATAAAATACAATAGACATCAAGTTTAACTGCAGCGGAACAAACAATCCATTAAAAGAGTTAAGTAGAGAATAAAATCTACTATCTTTTATGATTTAAAAAGTTTTTCATCACTTTTATCGTTGAGACTCAGCTTAAGAAATAATCCACATCATCAAATCATCCCTACACTACAGGCCAAGGATATTATTTAGTATCACGACCACGAATTATCCATGCACTACGGGCCAAAGATAATCGTGTTTTTTTCATCAACAGTCCGATCATGCCATAAAACAATTCATCTTTGCTCCCTTGGCGAAGAGAATCCATAGCCATAATCATACCAAAAGCGTCCCGTGATGCACTACGGGCCAATGAGGACTTTTTCACATCATTTGTAACATCACGATCATGATTATCTAGAATAATCCACAGGCATAATCATACCAAGTCCATCTATGCACTACAGGCCACAGATAACTTTTAACAAAATATAAACATGAGGATGATGACAATGATATAAGAATTCAATAAAACAAGTTCAAGAATTAAATTATCCAGGAACTAATAACGTCCAAATTGTCAACATGATACTTCTTTGTAGAGTAAAATTCAAGAATAATATTCATGCACAAAAAAATAATTTGGACAGAAAAGAATCAATTTTTGTCGTGAATAGTACCCCGTGAATAGTATCTTGTGAATAGTACCCCGACATGAAAAGTACTCCAAATATCCGAGTGAATAATATTTGGGTGAATAGTAATTTCGATGAATAGTAACGCATGAATAGTAACTCATGAATAGTATTCCGGCAAGAAAAGTGCCCCGAATACCCGAGTGAATAATATACTAGAGTGAATAGTAACCATGTGAATAGTAACTTCGTAATGAGAAAATACCAAATAAAATGATATTTCATTCAGCGAGTATAGAAGTCAAAACTTTAACCTTGTTGAGTATAATAAAGAATGGAATAACAAAAGAAATCACCAGGCATGAGGTACTTCGCTTGAGCAGGTTATCCCAACGAGAATAATAAATAACGAAACCGGTCGAGCGTAATGTCACGCACCAACAAGATATTCAACGAGAATAATAAAGAATGGAATAACAACGAAATCGCCGTGCATGCACGATTGCTTAGCGTGAGCGAGGTTATTCCAACAGAATAATAAATAACGGAACCGGTAAAGGTCAGTAAAAGCGCATACATCTACAAGATATTCCAACATAATAATAAAGAATGGAATAACAACGAAATCACCATGCATGCGGTGCTTGCGATAGGCAAAGTTATTCAGCGAGAATAATAAAAAGGCGGAACCGGTCCGGCGTAAAAGCGCCTGAATAGGATATTTCAGCGAGAATAATAAAAAGGCGGAACCGGTCGGCGTAAAAGCATACTGAATAGGATATTCCAGCAGAATAATAAAGAATGGAATAACAACGAGAATTTCACCATGTATGCGGTGCTTGGCATAGGCGAGTTATTCAATGAGAATAATAAATAATGGAATAACAGAAGAATTTCACCAAGTATAGGGTAGACCGCGTATACAGGTTATTCCAACAGAATAATAAAGAATGGAATAACAAAAGTTCTCTTCATGAATATGAAAAAAATAATACCCCTTACCTCAAAAGAAGACTGGAGACTGGAATATTGAGGTAGCAGACTTCTCTTCTTCTTTTTCTTTATAGATTTCTCTCTATAATAATGGCTCTAAAGCTTTAGTGAATTGGTGAGAAATGAAGGAAGAATGAGATTCTATTTATAGGAAAACATAGTTTCGATAATTGCACGTTTTGGGGCTCCAAAAATTACAGTACAATACCTCCAACTTTTCTTCATTTTTTAATTTAGTCCTGCAAGTATTATCAAACTTGCACCACCTCCCCTAATAGTAAATCATGTGAATCAATAGTAAAATCATGTGACTCAATAGTAAATCATGTGACTCAATAGTTCTAAACATGTGAAAAATTTAATTACAATATAGTACCTCCATCTATACCTCCATCTTTAACTTACTCATGCAAGTATTATCAATCTTGCACCAACTCCCCTAATAGTAAACGAATGTGACTCAATAGTACACACATGTGAACAAATAGTTATATAAGCATGTGAATAAGTAGCAATTAATTACTTATTTATCCGATAAATTATCCGATTTATCAATATAACCCTTAGACATCAATTATCATCGGAATAGATGTCGATTTCCACTAACACTAATAATTCCAACACAATGGAACTATCAAATTCATCTTTAATCAATACGAACTTATTCATCATTAATATTATAACTCACAATATTTAACAACCAGGTCGTTTCCAGGAAAGAGGGGGCTTTCCAATAAGGATTTTTCCCTATTGGCGCGCAATTAGGTGACCAAACCTCTCCTTGGCAAAACTTCTAGACATTGTAAATATTGTAATTTAATAATATGAATAACTTTGTCGTCTCAATTATTGATTTAGTAATATAACATATTATGCAGATGATATTGTGACTAATCGAATTAATAATATGAAAGATATGATGCAGCAAATACTATAGCAATAATTGAGTATAACTAAGTGACTTCTCACGTAAGCATCAATAATCAATCTGAGTGTCTTTCTTATACAACCACAGCGTATTCTTTGTACTTTTACTCTTAGGGTAGTTCAATAGTTTTAACGGTAAAACTTTCGTAGATTATTTTCAATAAAATACTTTTGTCGTTTTCTCGATCCTCTGATAATTCCGTTGTGGGGTCCACCGATGATTGTCTTGGTAAATCACGGATATTCCCAGACACAAAGAATATTCCCCAACCAATCGAATATAATATAACAACTTGCATACTTTGCAAAATTTATAAATATTACCCACAACTATAACACTATTAAATCCACACCATAATATTCAAAAAAATATATCGAGAAATTTAAATCTTTATTCGTAAAATTTGGGATTTTATATATTCCCTGAAGAACTTCCTGGCCTACCCCTAGAGTGTAAAATTGAATTTTGTATCGACCTTGAACCCAGTACAAAACCTATTTCCAAAGCCCCATATTGAATGGCTCCTATTGAACTTCAGGAGTTAAAGACCCAACTGCGAGGAATTGTTAGACATCGGTTTCATTAAGTCTAGTACATCTCCTTGGGGTGCTCTCATTACTATTCGTGAAAAAAGAAAGATGGGAGTTTGCGACTTTGTATTGATTATCGGGAGTTGAATCATGTCACCATCAAAAATAGGTACCCATTGCCACGTATTGATGACCTGTTTGACTAGTTACAAGGAGCCAAATTCTTTTCAAAGATTGATCTTCGTTCCGGATATTATGAATTCCTAGTCATGTCTTTTGGATTGACTAATGCTCCTACTACTTTCATGGATATGATGAACCGAGTATTCAAGGAATATTTGGATCACTTTATGGTCGTCTTTATTGATGACATCCTTATTTAGTCCAAAAGCCGTGAAGATCATGAGCAATACTTGAGGCTGATACTCCAAAAGCTTCGTGAATATAAGCTTATGCCAAGTTGAAGAAATGCGAGTTCTGGCTTGAGGAAGAAGCATTCCTTGGGCACGTAGTATCAATTCATGGAATATCTGTTGACCCAGTAAAGATTGAAGCTATTTAAAATTTGAGGAGCAACCTAAATCGATGGATAGAAGTCGTAGCTTTCTTGGCTTAGCTGGTTATTATCGAAGATTCGTAGAAGGGTTTTCTCGAATCGCTACTCCATTAACTCTGCTGACTCGGAAAGATACAAAATTCGGTTGGAGCGAGGAATGTGAGAAGAGTTTTCAAGAACTCGAGAGGAGACTCATTTAAGACTGTTACGACCATACCATCATCAGCTCGGAGGATTTGTCATCTCTGGTGATGCTTGGGCAAAAGGGTTAGGATGTGTTCTCATACAACATAGGAAAATCATAGCTATGCCTCTCGATAACTCAAAGAATATGAGAGGAATTATCCTACTTATGATCTAGAGTTATAAATTTGTTGTTTTCGCACTTAAAATTTGGAGGCATTATTTGTATGGGAGAAAGTGGAGATCTTCTACGGATCATAAAAGCCTCAAATATTTCTTTACTCAAAAGGAACTCAACATGCGACAACGACATTGGCTTGAAGCTGTTGAAAGATTATGATCATACCATCAATACCATCCCGAAAAGCGAGCGTGGTAGCGGGGCGTATTGAGTAGAAGATTATATGCGAATGCGAGTGCGATATTGTCGTATGAAGGCCCATTTTGTGTGACTTGCAAAGGATGGAGATAGAGTTAAAGACTCCAGGGACTCATGTGATGATGGCGAATATATGAGTAGAATCGACTTTAATTGATAAAGTTAAAGCTGCTCAAGCTACAGACCTGGAGTTGATGCGTGTGAGGAAGAAAATGCAAGAAGGTGCTATGTCAGAAGCAAGAATTAATGAAGAAGGAATACTTCGAGTCAACTCCAGACTTTGTGTTCCTAACAACCCTGATTTAAAGTATAAATCATGATGGAGGCGCATAACACACCGTTTGTAATCCATCCTAGGAGTACCAAAATGTATCATGATCTTCGTCATACCTTTTGGTGGAGCAATATGAAGAGAGAGATAGCGCTGTTTATCTCAAGGTGTCTAACTTGTCAACGAGTCAAGGCGGAGCATCAAGTACCAAAAGGTCCGTTGCAACCACTTGAAATTCTAGAATGGAAGTGGGAGCACATTACCATGGATTTCGTTACTGGTCTTCCCAAGGTTTCTCAAGGCATTGATGCAACATACACGAGATTGTAAGACTGCATGGTATGCCGGTATCCATAGTTTCTGATCGAGACCCAAGATTCACTTCACGATTTTGGGTTAGTTTGCAAAAAGCTATGGAGCGCAGTTTACGATTTAGTTGACATATCATCCTCAAACGGACGGACAATCGAGAGGACTATTCAAACTCTTGAGGATTTATTAAGATTACGTGTCCTTGACTTCAAGGGAAGTTGGGACAAGTTCTTACCATTGGTGGAGTTTTCTACAACAACAGTTATCAAGCAAGTATTGGCATGGCTCCATTTGAGGCGTTGTATGGAAGAAAAAGTGTCGTTCTCCGGTATGTTGGGATGAGGTGGGTGAAAGCAGCGTTGTTGGGACCGGAGTTGATGCGTATGACTACGGATAAGATTCAAACGATCAAACAATGTATAAAAACCTCACAAGATCGACAAAAGAGTTATCTTGATCTTCATCGAAAGGGCGTGGAATTCGATATAGGAGATCATGTGTTATTACGTGTTGCTCCATGGAAAGGAGTTACAAGATTTGGAAAAGAGGAAAGCTCGATCCTTGATTCATTGGCCCATTTTAATCCTCGATCGAGTAGGAAAGCGTGGCGTATAGACTCGCTTTACCGCCAAGTATGTCTCGTGTTCATAACGTTTTTCATATATCCATATTACGTAAATATGTGAAAGATCCGAACCACATTATTGAGTTGGAACCGGACGAAATAGCGGAAGATTTAACGTATGAAGAGGTTCCTGTTCAAATCTTGGATAAGAAGGAACATATTTTACGCTCCAAGGTTATACCTCAAGTCAAAGTTTTGTGGAGAAACCACGATGTTGAGGAAATGACCTGGGAGTTAGAATCTGAAATGAAATCAAGGTATCCTTACCTCTTTGACATACCAGGTTCGTATCCTAATTTGGCGAAATTTCTTAAGAAGGGAGGTTTGTAAGACCCCAACTTTTTGAATAAAGATGAATTTTCTATTGTTATCATTTTGAATATTATGGAATAATTTGATATAATGTTATAGTTGTGGGTAGTATTTATAAATTTTGCAAAAGTCTGTGAAGTTGTTATATAATATTCGATTGGTGGAGGGAATATTCGTTTTAACGAGGAAATATTAAATGACAGCACAATCATTAGTGGACCCCTGACAATGAAATTATTGTCGTATTGAGAAAATGACAAACATATTTTATTAAAAATAACGGCGGAAGTTTTACCGTTCATACTGTTGAACTACTCGGTAGTAAAAGTACAGTAATACGCGTGGTTGCATAGTAGCACACGGTATTGATTATTAATACTTACGTGAGAAGTCACTTAGTTTTGTTCAATTATTGCTATAGTAATTGTTGCATAGTATCTCACGTTATTTGATTCAATTATTGTCGATATTTTATATATTATTAAATCAATAATTGAAATGACAGTTATTAATATTATAATTTGCAATGTTAACGATGTCTAGAAGTTCTGCCAAGGAGAGGTTTGGTCACCTAATTGTGCGTCAATAGGGAGAAATCCTTATTGGAAAGCCCCCTCTTTCCTGGGAACGACCTGGTCAATTAATGTTGTGAATTGTAATAAAGATGATAAAGGTTGTTAAAATTATTAAGGTGATTTTTATGAAGTCTGCTTATTTTATGGATTCCTATTTTACCCATTTTTTTAAAATAATCGGTAGAAAGTTATTTTATATAATAAAAGGTGGGGGCCACAGTGGGACCCATGTGTTTAACAAAGTCTTGGTTGAAGACATTTTGTCACTGGGGAATTAGGGGGGGGGGGAGAAAAAAAGGGAAAGGAGTATTATTAAAGTTATTATATATATATATATATATATATATATGATTGATAATGATATGGGCGGGACCCACGTGTTGGGAGAATAATTTTGGAGAGTGAAAAGTTTCTTTGGGAAGGAAGGAATCTTGGCCAAATATATATGTATAATATATAATATATATTATATTTTATTTAAAAGATTTTGCTTTAGTTATGGAATAGTCAGATTAAAGTAAATCAATCGGACCGTTCATGACTTAATTCTTATCTGATCCATTTTCTATAAATAGAAGCTCATTCCTTCATTATTTTCTTACGAATTCACTTTGAACTGTAGAGAGATAAAGCTGTAGAGAGAAAGAAGGAAATTATTCTGCTACTTAACTACTCATATATTAGGTTCTTTTTACGATAAGGGATATTATTCTTTTGTATTCAAGAAGAGAACTTTTGTTATTCCATTTTTTATTATTACATTGGAATAACTTTGTATCTGTGAGCTACCTATACTTGGTGATATTCTTCTATTATTAAAAGTCTTTATTATTCCGTTGGAACATCTGTCTTTGCTTTCTGTGGGACTGGTTAAAATCTCTATTATTTTGTCTTTAATATTCCGATTTGGAACATCTCGCTGTGCTGCACGCCTGGGACACAGTTCCGTATTTATTATTACTCTCTTTATTATTACATTTGGAATATCTTATGCGTATGTTTTACAGGACTGGTTAAAATCTTTATTATTACGTATTTATTATTACATTGGAATAACTTTTTTATCATGCAAATACCGTATGCATGGTGATTTCATTGATATTCCATTCTTTATTATTACATTGGAACATCATATCGGTGTGATTTTCACGACACAGTTTTCGTTATTATTATTCTAATGGAATAACTTTGTCTGTCTGCAATCGCATGCATGGTGATTTCTTTTGTTATTCCATTCTTTATTATACTCAGTTGGTTAAAATTTTGAATTCTATACTCCATGAAATTAGTGGAATATCCTTGATATTTGCGCTTCATCCAATATTTTTTTTTCATGAAAATATTCTTCTGAGCATTCTTGAATTAACAAGTGATGTGGTAAAAGTTCTCATTGGCCCGTAGTGCATTAATGGACAGTTGTTGGCATGATCATGACCATTGATGAATACACAAATATCCTTAGCCCGTAGTGCATGGAATTTGTGGTCGTGACCCTAATGAATATCCTTGGCCGTAGTGCAGGGATGATGTGGATTATTTATTAAGCTTAGTCCCAGCGATAAAAGTGATGAAAAACCTTTTAAAACATAAAAGATAGTAGATTTTATTTTCTACTTGACTCTTTTAATGGATTGCTTGTTCCGCTGCAGTTAAACTTAATGTCTATTGTATTTTATCAGTTTAACATTGTTGGAGACTAATGATAATTTATTCCGCATTATCTTAGTCATAATATTTCCTTGCTAGGCTAGTTGAGCTCACCCTTTCTTTCTTTGTTCTCTTGAGGAAATGAGAAGCGTAGTTGGGACGAGTCGGGAATCGGAGTGATGTTACGGATGATAGTGTTAGCTAGTAGTCCTCCACTATTACATTAAATAGTGTGACAATAAATGTATTGAGGACTTATTACGAGAGTGGATATTATGCAGAAGGCAATATTTGTATTAAAACTCACAAACATGTATTTTGTCGTACTTTACACATTGTTGTATAATTAAGTTATATTTGAATTTTGTACCATGTATTGGCGACTCATGATGGGTGATGTATACCTATTTTGGGGGCGTCACAGTTGGCATCAAAGCTTAGGGATATGTATCATGATCTTCGTCATACCTTTTGGTGGAGCAATATGAAGAGAGAGATAGCGCTGTTTATCTCAAGGTGTCTAACTTGTCAACGAGTCAAGGTGGAGCATCAAGTACCAAAAGGTCCGTTGCAACCACTTGAAATTTCATAATGGAAGTGGGAGCATATTACCATGGAATTCGTTACTGGTCTTCCCAAGGTTTCTCAAGGAATAAATGCAATTTGGGTTATTGTTGATAGATTGACCAAGTCTGCTCATTTCTTACCAATACGAAAAACTTATACACTTGAACGTCTTGCTCGTATGTACATAAACGAGATTGTAAGACTGCATGGTATGCCAGTATCCATAGTTTCTAATCGAGACCCAAGATTCACTTCACGATTTTGGGTTAGTTTGCAAAAAGCTATGGGCACGGACTTACGATTTAGTTCGGCTTATCATCCTCAGACGGACGGACAATCAGAGAGGACTATTCAAACTCTTGAGGATTTATTAAGACTATGTGTCCTTGACTTCAAGGGAAGTTGGGACAAGTTCTTACCGTTGGTGGAGTTTTAATACAACAACAGTTATCAAGCAAGTATTGGCATGGCTCCATTCGAAGCATTGTATGGAAGAAAGTGTCATTCTCCAGTATGTTGGGATGAGGTGGGTGAAAGCAGCGTTGTTGGGACGAGTTGAGTACGTATGACTACGGAAAATATTCAAGCGATCCGTGACATATAAAAATCTCACAAGATCGACAAAAGTTATCTTGATCTTCATCGAAAAGGCGTGGAATTCGATATTGGAGATCATGTGTTGTTACGTGTTGCTCCATGGAAAGGAGTTACGAGATTTGGAAAGCGAGGAAAGCTCGATCCTCGATTCATTGGCCCATTTTAATCCTCGATCGAGTAGGAGCGTAGGGCGTATAGACTCGCTTTTTACTGCCAAGTATGTCTCGTGTTCATAATGTTTTTCACATATCCATGTTACGTAAATATGTGGAAGACCCGAACCACATTATTGAGTTAGAATCGAGACGAAATAGGGAAGATTTGGCGTATGAAGAGGTTCTGTTCAAATCTTGGATAAGAAGGAACATATTCTACGCTCCAAGGTTATACCTCAAGTCAAAGTTTTGTGGAGAAACCACGATGTTGAGGAAATGACCTGGGAGTTCGAATCTAAAATGAAATCAAGATATCCTTACCTTTTCGACATACCAGGTACGTACCCTAATTTCGAGGGCGAAATTTCATAAGAAAGGGGAGGTTGTAAGACCCCAACTTTTTAATAAAGATGATTTTTCTATAAATATCATTTTTAAATATTATGGAATAAATTTGATATAATCTTATAGTTGTGGGTAATATTTATAAATTTTGCAAAAGTCACTTGAGTTGTTATATAATATTCGATTGGTGGGGAATATTCGTTTTAACGAGAGAATATTAAATGCGATGGCACAATCATTAGTGGACCCCCACAAGCGAAATTATCATTCGGATTGAGAAAATGACAAATATTTTTATGAAAATAACGGCGGAATTTTTACAGTTAAAACTGTTGAACTACTCGGTAGTAAAAATACAGTAATATGCGTGGTTGCATAGTAGCACACGGTATTGATTATTGATGCTTACGTGAGAAGTCACTCAGTTTTGTTCAATTATTGCTTCAGTAATTGTTGCATAGTATTTCACGTTATTTGATTCAATTATTGTCGATATTTTATATATTATTAAATCAATAATTGAGATGGCAGAGTTATTAATATTATTATTTGCAATATTAACGATGTACAGAAGTTACATCGAGGAGAGGTTTGGTCACCTAATTGCGAGCGATAGGGAGAAATCCTTATTGGAAAGCCCCTCTTTCACGAGAAGCGACACAGTCGATTAATATTGTGAATTATAATAATGATGATAAATGTTAGATATATTGAGGTGTCTTTTTATGAAGTCACGAAAGTTTTATATATATATATATATATATATATATATATATATATATATATATATAAATTTTATTTTATTAGTATTATTAATGTAATAAAAGCGGAAAAGCTTTTTATATAAAGCGAATACATTTATAAAGTTATTTATTTTATTAGACAATAATTAGAATATATTATATTCTATTATGCATAGTGTTTTGTATAGTAAAATCTTTTATATAAAAAGCAGAATACTTTTATAAAGTTATTTGTTTTATTAGACAATAATTAGAATATATTATATTTTATTATGCATAGTGTTTGCATAGTAAATTTTTTTTTTATATAAAAAGCAGAATACTTTTTATAAAGTTTTGTTTTATTTGATTATAAATAGAATATATTATATTTTATTGCATAGTGCGACATATTATCCTTTCTATTTTCCTATAAATAGGATGCTTAGTTAGAATTGAAAATCACACGGAAGTTCGGAGAATTTTCATAATCTTGAGCGTATTTCTTTAGAGTTTTAAGAAGCTTTGAGCGTAGTACAAGTTTTCTTCAAGAATATCCTCGCCCTACCAGTCGGAATACTCTTCTTTTACGGTAAGGGATATTATTTGTTGTACTCGTAAGGGGTATTATTTCTTTCTTTCGTCTTCATGAAGAGAACTTCTATGACGCCCCCAAAATAGGTTCATTCCATCCAACCCATTCTGAGTCGCCACATACATGGTACAGAAACAACTACAACCTCATTATTACAATTGTCGTGCAAAATACGACAACACATACACTGTGAGTTTAAATATAAATATTGTCATCTAGACAATATCAACACTCAAATAAAGTCCTTATTATAATTATTGATACACTATTTTACAGAATAGTGAGGACTACTAAAACAACTATCTTGAACCATCACTCCACACCCCGACTATTTCCCGCTATATTCTCGCCCCCTGAGAAGAAAGATGGAACAAAATGAAAAAGGGTGAGGTCAACTAGCCCAGTAAAGGATATTATGACTAAGATAATGTACAACAAATTATCCTTAGTCTTCAACAGGGAAAAAAAATCTGATAGAATACAATAGACAACAAGTCTTAGATCAACAACTGCAACGGAAACAATAATTCATTAGAAGAGTTAAGTAGAGAAAGAAACCTACTATCATCTATGAATTTAAAAGTCCATCATCGATATTTTATCCCTGTAATATCAATCAATATACAACTTTAATCAAATAGTCATCTTTGCACTACAGGGCAAAGATATTCATCAGTTGGTCATGTTCATCTCAACACCTATTCATCTTTGCACTACGGGCCAAAGAAATTCATCATAAAATCATTAATCTTTGCACTACAGGCCAAAGATATTCAGTAATATCATCATTTAGGACTGAGGATGATGAAAAATATATTTTAAAGAAAATGAATCCAGTGAGACAAAAGGACAAATATTAAGGATTCGTACTTCGGTTTATCCATGTTCAAAAATATTCCATAATAAACTATTGTGGAGAAGAATTCAAAAATGAAGATCAAAACATAGATCCAATCAAAGATAGGAACCATAACAGACAATCTTGGACACAGAAAAGAAAATTTAATTTTTCTGTGAATAGTGTCGTATTTGTGAATAGTATCGTATACGTGAATAGTAACTCCGACATTAAAAGATAGAAATTTCACGAGAAAAATCATCATGCTTCGTGAATAGTACTCGTGAATAGTAACTCGTGAATAGTAACTCATGAATAGTAACCCCGACATAAAAAGATAAGAATTTCACAAGAACAATCTTACCAATATTCCGGTATAATGATATTGAAATAAATAATATCATTTATAAAAAAAATAGCATCCCTTACCTCAAAAGAATAGTACTTCTGGTTGGAATATCAGATATAACGCTGAAGGAAACTTGCACCGTATAGCAACACTCAAGATATCAAAATACTCACAAGAATATGCTCGATAATATAGAAAGAAAAAACTTCAATTTCTGGTGTGATTTTTAATTCTAACCTAAGCACCCTATTTATAGGAAAATGCTTAGAACACCAAAGTAGAAAATTTAATATAATAATATTATTTATAAAAATATTATACGCACCATTTGAAATCTGAATTTTAGCACTCAACACATTTATATCACATGTGGGACACTCACCAAAAACATTTTTCTTAAAAAAATAATTAAAACTTCAAAAATTAATTATTCTGGAACTTCGGAACTTCAATAATTCATAATAAATAGCCCTTTTATCAGAAAAATTTGAACCTCATGTCTTTTTCATAGGAAATTCCATTCTCTACAACTTTGTAAGTTTAAGTTTTTCCAAATTCCAAACAAAAATTGAGTGAAATCCACAAACGGGCGATTTTACAAGCTATAATCAAATTTCAGTCAAGAAATGGGGTCCACAAACATGAAAAACATGTTTTTAATATTTATTGTAAAAAAAATATTCTTCCTCCTCATATACTTATATATCCCACATTCATTGTAAAAATATCACCATTATTATATTAATATAATAATATTTTTAAATGAATTATTTTATCAGAAAAGATAAAATATCAATTTTTCAACAATTGTCACTTTAAAATTTTCTCCATCTATATCCACATAAAATGAATATTTTCCTTATCATATAAATCAATAATTAATTATTCACAAATAATATTACAGAATCACAACAATCGACAACGGTAGTTCGCTCGAGGAAGAGGGGCTTTCAATAAGGATTTCTCTCCTTCATGCTAGCAAGTGATTAGGTGACCAAACCTCTCCTTAGAGCGAACTTTCTAGACATTGCCAATAATGCTTTATCTAATAATATTATTCAAATAATATGAATTATTGATTTGATAATGGAAAATCTTGTGTAGTGACAATTATTGAAACAACAATAATATAAAATATCAACGTAGCAATTATTGAATCAATAAAATAAAATATTGAGCGATAATTCATTGTAACAATTATTGAGTAAGTGCCTTTCACGTAAGAATCGATAATTGGTGCAATACTGGTAATCTTCTTGTATTTTAACCAATAGAGTATTCTAACAAGATTATCAGTAATAACTACGCCGTTATTTATAAACAACTTATACTTATCATTTTCTTCATCCAATCACTTTTCGTTATGGGGCCCACACAAGATTGCGTCGTCGTACGAATATTCCCCGACAGTAAGAATATTCCACGACCAAACGAATATTCTCCGACAACAATGAATATTTTATAACCACTTTCTTATTTAAAATATTTGTGCATTTTACCCATAATTAAACACATTAATCAAATAAACCCTTACTATTTCAAAATAATAAATAAAGGAAATTCAATTTTATTTAAAAAAAATTCGGGGTCTTACAACTTCTGTTATTCCATTCTTTGTTATTATGTTGGAATAACATGTCTATGTGAAGTACCGCATACTTGGTGAAATTCTTCTATGTTCCATTCTTTATTATTATGTTGGAATAACCTATCTATGCGAAGTACCACATACATGGTAAAATTCTTCTGTTATTCCATTCTTTATTATTATGTTGGAACATCTTGTCTGTGCATTATGCATGACCTGGTTCCGTTATTTATTATTCTGTTGGAACATCCTATCTGTGCATTTACGCATGACCGGTTACATTGTTTAATATTACATTTTGGAATATCTTATCTCGTATGCGTTCTGTGATTTTGTTCCATTATTTATTATTACATTGGAATATCTTTGTCTATGCATTTACGCGTGACTGGTTCCATTATTTATTATTCTATTGGAATAACTTTCATGCGTGTGGTTATCGCATGTCCGGTGATTTCTTTTGTTACTCCATTCTTTATTATACTCGGTTGGTTAAAGTTTTGACTTCTATACTCCATGAAATTAGTGGAATATCCTTGATATTTGCGCTTCATCCGATATCTTTCATGGAAATATTCTTCCGAGCATTCTTAAATTTTACTCTACAAAGAAGTATCATGTTGACAATTTGGGACGTTATTAGTTCTAGATAAATTAATTCTTGAACTTGTTTTATTGAATTCTTATATCATTGTCATCATCCTCATATTTATATTTTGTTGAAAGATATCTGTGGCCTGTAGTGCATAGATGGACTTGGTATGATTATGACCAGGGATTATTCGGTATAATCATGACCGTAATGTTACAAATGATGCGGTAAAAGTCCTCATTGGCCCGTAGTGCATTGATGGACAGTTGTTGACATGATCATTATCATTGATGAATACACGAATATCCTTGGTTCGTAATGAATGGATACTTTGTGGTTGTGATACTTATGAATATCCTTAGCCGTAGTGCAGGGATGATGTGGATTATTTATTAAGCTGGGTCTCAGTGATAAAAGTGATGAAAAATTTTTTAAATCATAAAAGATAGTAGATTTTATTCTCTACTTGACTCTTTTAATGGATTGCTTGTTCCTCTGCAGTTAAACTTGATGTCTATTGTATTTTATAAGTTTAACATTGTTGAAGGCTAATGATAATTTATTCTGCATTATCTTAGTCATAATATTTCTTACTGGGCTAGTTAGCTCACCTTTTTACTTTCATTGTTCTCTTTAGGAAATGAGAACGTAGCAGGGACTAGTCGGGGAACGGAGTGATGGTCCAGACGATAGCATTAGTAGTCCTCACTATTCTCTGAAATAGTGTGTTAATAAATGTATTGAGGACTTATTTTGAGTTTTATCTTTATGCTCAGAAGACAATATTTGTATTAAAACTCACAGCTCATGTTGTATATTTAAGATTGTATTTGTATTCTATACCATGTATTTGGCGACTCAGAATAGGTGATGTATACCTATTTTGGGGGCGTCACATTGAAAGTCATCTGTGGCCTGTAGTGCATAGATGGACTTGATATGATTATGATCAGGGATTATTCGGTATAATCATGACCGTAATGTTACAAATGATGTGGTAAAAGTCATCATTGTCCCGTAGTGCATTGATAGACAGTTGTTGGCATGATCATTACCATTGATGAATACATGAATATCCTTGGCCCGTAGTTCATGGATAATTTGTGGTTGTGATACTAATGAATATCCTTGGCTGTAGTGTAGGGATAATGTGGCTTATTTATTAAGCTGAGTTTCAGCAATAAAAGTGATAAAAAAACCTTTTAAATCATAGAAGATAGTAGATTTTTTATTCTCTACTTGACTCTTTTAATGGATTTCTTATTCCGCTGCAGTTAAACTTGATGTTTGTTATATTGTATCAGTTTAACACTGTTGAAGGCTAACGATAATTTATTCTGCATTATCTTAGTCATAATATTTCTTACTGGGCTAGTTGAGCTCACCCTTTTGTTTTCATTGTTCTCTTCAGGAAATGAGAACGTAGCAGGGACTAGTCGGGGAACGGAGTGACGGTCCAGATGATAGCTTTAGTAGTCATCACTATTCTATGAAATAGTGTGTTAATAAATATATTGAGGACTTATTTTGAGTTTGAATACTGTCTAGAAGACAATATTTGTATTAAAACTCACAGCTCATATTATATATTTAGGATTGTATTTATATTTTGTACCATGTATTTGGCGACTCAGAATAGGTGATGTATACCTGTTTTGGGGGCGTCACAACCGACCCTTTAATTCGTCCAGCCTCCTTTTAATTTCGTTTAGCAGGGTTTGGTTAGTGACTTCTACTTGGCCGTTTGATTGAGGGTGAGCGACTGAGGTCTTTCGATGCTGAATTCTCAATTCTTTCAAAAAGCCTTCAAATTTCGACCCTATGAATTGCCTGCCATTGTCCGAGACCACTGCCATCGGGATACCGAATCGATAAACCACACCTTTGATGAATTTTAGACATTCCTATTCGGTGATCTTCTGTAGAGGTTTGGCTTTGACCCACTTGGTCATGTAGTCGATGGCCACGATCACAAAACATACTTGCCCTTTGGCCTTTGGCAGAGGACCCAAAATGTTGATTCCCCATATAACAAATGGAATCGGGGATAACACCGAACATAATTCTTCGGGTGGGTGATGTGGGATGGTGCTGTACAACTGGCATTTGGAGCATTTTTTGACGAAGTCTTTGGCCTCCTGGTAGATGGTCGGCCAATAGTATCCCTGTCTCAAAATCTTGTATGACAGTGACTTGGCTCCCATATGATCTCCATAAATTCCTTCATGCACTTCCCGGAGAGTATAATCTGCTTCTAAGGGTGTCAAGCACTTGAGTAGTGGAGAAATAAAGGTCCTTCGGTATAGATCTCCATCGATAAGAACGAAATTTGAGCTCCTGTGCTTGATCTTCCTTGCTAAGATTCGATTCGAAGGTAGAACCCCATCAGCCAGGTACGAGATATAAGGTGTGAGCCAGCAGTCGAGCCGGTCCAGGGCCAACACATCCGCCTTCGGTACGCTTGGTTGCTCCAACAGCTCTAAGTATACTGACCCGTTGAATGAACTAGCTTCAGTAGTTGTCAGTCTAGCCAGAGCATCTACTACCATATTTTCTGACCGATCGATCCCTTGACAACTATGTGCGCTGAAGTACATGAGTTTATCTTTCACTTCGGCCAGATATTTTGACATCCTTGCCCCCCGAGCCTCATACTCCCCAGATATCTCGCTTTCGACCACCATTTGGGAATCATTTGTAGATGACTAACCGACTTCAAGCTTAGAACCGAAGTCCCGCTAGAATGGCTTCATATTTTGCTTTGTTGTTTGTAGCCTTGAACTGGAACCAGATGGCTTGTTGGACTTTAAACCCTTTGGGACTTGTCAGAATAACTCCTACTCCATTGATGTCCGAAGTCAACAATCCATCTACATACAAAGTCCACGAAGTTGGCCCCTGTTAAGCTTCGGTAATTGTACTCACGTCCGGATCTGTAAAAGAACATTCCACTACAAAGTCTGCCAACGCCTGTCCCTTGATTGATGTTCAGGGATGGTACTCTAACGCAAACTGTGTTAATTTCATTGCCCAAGTAGCCAAACGCCCAGACACTTCTGGTTTGTGCAGTACTTTCTTCAACGGTTGATCCGTATATACCACTATCATCCGACCTTGGAAATAATGTCGCAGCTTCCTACTCACAATTATCAAGGTGTAGGCGAACTTTTCCAGGTTCGGATATCTTGTCTCTGCATCCCAAAAAACGTTGCTGACGTAGTATACTGGGAACTGTCTTCCCCCCTTGTCCCTTACCAATGCAGCCCCCACTGCCATTGAGCTTGCAGCCAAGTATAGATATAGGGGTTCCGAAGGGATCAACTTCATCAATAAGGGTGCCGAAGGCAAATATCTCTTTATCCCTTAGAACGCGTCTTCGCACTCAGAGGTCCACTGGAAACTCTTCTCATTCTTTGGCCCCTTAAGAGTGTCAAATAAGGGTAAACATCTTTCGGTTGGCCTCGACACAAATCTTCGAAGGGCAGCTATCCGGCCCGTCAACCTCTGCACATCTTTGTATGTCTTCGGAGATTTCATGTCTAAGATCGCCTGGATCTTCTCTGGATTCACCTCGATGCCCTTTTTACTGACCAAATATCCCAAAAATTTTCCTGACCCTAATCCGAAAGTGCATTTAATCGGGTTCAACCGCAGTTTATGCCTTCGTACTGTTTCAAAGCAGCTCTCTAGGTCCTCCAGATGATCCCGGACTAACATGTTTTTCAAAATCATGTCGTCCACATATACTTCCATGCTTCAGCTTAGCTACTTTCTAAACACGAAGTTCATCATCCGTTGGTAAGTTGCCCCAGCGTTGAGTAACCCGAAGGTCATCTTCCGATAAGCATATATGGCCTGATGCATGATAAAACTCATCTTCGGGATATCCTCCTTGCTCATCGAAATCTGGTGGTATCCTGAGAAGGCATCCATGAAGCTCAACATGTCGTACCCCAATGTACAAAGGATAGAACTCTTTTGGGCATGCCTTGTTCAGGTCTGTGTAATCGATGCATAACCTCCATTTCCCATTTTGTTTCTAGACCAATACCACATTAGCCAACCACTCGGGGTAGTCAATCTCGAAAATGAATCCTGCCTCCAATAGTTTGGCGATTTCTTCAACTATGATCCTCTGCCTTTTTGGAGCGAAAATCCTTCTTTTCTGTATCACTGGTTTTCTCTTCGGGTCCACATGCAAATTGTGTAAGGCCACCGACTCGCTTACTCCGAGCATGTCATTAGGTTCCCATGCAAAGATGTCGGCATATACCTGAAGGAGATCTACCAACCCTGTCCGGAATGGTTATGTCAGCCTCGACCCGATCTTAATCAACTTCTCTGTATTCCCTGGGACCAATTCCACATCCTCTGTCTCTTCGGCTGGCAGGGCCAGTGGTTCTGTGATGTCCTCAGTGAATGGCTCTATTTCGATGGTCATTGTCTGCTTCTGCTTACTGACTCCAACTCCCGAAGAAATTAATGTGTTCCGATAGCACCTTTGGGCAATATCGAGATCCCCTTTTACCTCCCCTATCCCATTCGGTGTCGGAAACTTGATCTTAAAGTGAGGTATAGATGTAACGGCTTGCGAAGTCTTTGCTAGTGTCGACCTTCCAGGTATAGCGTTGTATCTTAGAATCAACTTTGTACCCACAAAGAATCGACCATTATCTCACTTTCTTTGGGAGGAGCGCGTGCGAACCTAAGCAGGCGATTTAATGGTGCCCGATACATATCTTTGGAACCCCACTGAAATCGTACAACGGGACTTCGCCACCCAACTCCATTTTCTTACCTTCTAGATCCAACCTTTGATAAGCGTGAGTGTACAGTATGTCGACCGAGGACCCGTTGACAATCATCATCATCTTCATGTCTACTGGCCCGACCTGAGCGGTTATTACCAGTGCCCCATCGTGCGACTCTATAAGATCTGTAGGATAGTCTTCGTCTGAGAAAGATATGGATTCCCCCGAGTAGGCTCGATCCTTTCTCGGTGAAGAACTTGCTACTGATAACACAGCTTTGAGGTGTCCACTTCTCTTCTTCCCGGTTACCCGCCCTACCAAACCACCTGAAATCACATCAATTACGCCTCGGGGTGGTGGGTTCGGTTGTGGCTGGGTATCCTGAGTCGACCTTCTATTTTCTTCTCTGGGAGTCTCAGAATTCTCCCGACCAACCACATACTGTACTAACTTCCCATTCTAAACCTTTTTCTCTATCAGGCCCTTCAAATCATTGCACATCTCCGTCGTATGTCCACGACTTTGATGGTATTCACAATATTTATCCCGACCTCTCTTGCCAGGCTTCGGATGCGTCAAACATGGCTCAAAAATGGTTTGTTCTGCATCTCCTCCAATATCTTCGCCCGATCTGTGTTGAGGGCGGTGTAAACTTTGTTGACATTTCTGTTCGGAAAAGGTGGTCGGCCACTTCTTGAACCTCCACCATTATAATTTTTTTTTTCCGAGCTATCCGACCTTCCCTGATTATCCGACCGCTGATAAGTCTATTTGTCCCAATCTTTAGACTTCTCGTAAGATTGGGAGTGCGGTTTGAAGTTTCCCATAGCCTCCTTTATCGCTATGAATCCCTCGGCTCGATGGAAGGCTTCTGTCAAATCTACCGGAGGGTTGATCACCAGATCCTTCATCAATTTCTTTGACTTTTCGATATCCAGTCCAGTTGTGAAAAATCCCAAGGCCTGTGGAGAATTCAACTCTACTACCGAACCCACAGCCTCCCGAAATTTCTTAACGTACTGGCCTAGGCTTTCATCCGACTTCTGTCTAACCTG
Organism: Panax ginseng; assembly: GCA_020205605.1. Taxonomy (NCBI): domain Eukaryota; kingdom Viridiplantae; phylum Streptophyta; class Magnoliopsida; order Apiales; family Araliaceae; genus Panax; species Panax ginseng. Next base: position 98,946,081 of record CM035137.1, read on the forward strand.
CATGAGGGAAGCAGTAATCTTTTCTTGTCTTCTTTTACTCCTGAACCGAGCATGAAACTTCTCCCAAAGGTCGTTCCATGAATTAATCGATCCCGCTGCCAAAGTTCCCATCCATTCTCGGGCTCTCTTCTTCAAAGTTGTCGCGAACATGTGGCACTTAGCCGCGTCCGAATGCCCGTAATATGTCATCAATTTGTCGTACCCATCTGAATGATCGTAGGGATCCCCCAGCCCATCATACATCTCCATCGGGGGCATCTTCTTCTTAGGGTCGGCAGTGAAATGATTTATTTCGGGTGAAAAGGGTGATCCTATGCAAGCCGAAGGTGTCCTCATCGAGCACTTTGCCGCTAGTAATTTCTCCAACTATGCCACCCTTCGAGCAAGGGGATCGGACTCCTCTTTACGAGGGGACGATCTGTGTATGTCCCTCTCGTATTCAGGAGACGCGACCCTCCTCCTCTATCCCGATCTGCCCGGATGTTCCGATTTCTGATCTACTGAACGGATCCTTTTTCGGCTTCTGTCGTCTCGAGAGTGGCTTCTGGGCCTACTCTTTTCTCTTTTCGCCTCTCCCCGTCGAGGTGACCAGGATCGGCTCCGATGCCTATGCCTTTTGGAGGATGCTTCCTGTTCTCCAGCCATCTTCGCCATATGCTCCTCAAGCTCCTCCTGCTGAAGACGCAAGGCCATCATGGCATCTTTGTTTTTGTGAGATGCCGAATTTTATGAAATAAAAGTATTCAATTTTTCTATTTTGGTAAATAGTTAAATTGATAAAAGTTTAAAGTTAAGGGTTATATTTGAAAATTTTGCAAAGTAAGCAAGTTGTCATAAAATACCCGGTGGTAATAGTACAGTAATACGCGTGATTGCATAGTAGCACACTGTATTAATTATTGATGCCTACGTAAGAAGTCACTCAGTTATACTCAATTATTGCTACAGTAATTGATGCATCATATCTCTCATATTATTGATTCAATTATTCTCACAGTATCATCTGTATAATATGTTATATTATTAAATCAATAATTGAGATGACAAAGTTATTCATATTATTATTTGCAATATTGACAATGTCTAGAAGTTCTATCAAGGAGAGGTTAGATAATCTAATTGCGCGCCAATAAGGAGAAATCCTTATTGGAAAACCCCCACTTTCCTGGGAACGACCTGGTTGTTAAATATTATGAATTATACTATTAATAATGAATAAGTTCGTGTTGATTAAAGATGAAATTGATAGTTCCATTGTGTTGGGATTATTAGTGTTAGTGAAAATCGATATTTATTTCGATAATAATTGATGTCTGAAGGTTATATTGACCAATCGGGTAATTAACCGGATAAATGAGCAATTAATGCTATTAATTCACATGCTTATAACTATGTGTTCACATGTGTGTACTGTTGATTCACATGATTTACTATTAGGGGAGTTGGTGCAAGATTGATAATACTTGCATGACTAAATTAGAAATGGAAGTATAGATGAAGGTACTATACTATAATTAATTTTTTTACATGTTTAGAACTATTGAGTCACATGATTTACTATTAATTCACATGATTTACTATTAGGGGAGGTGGTGCAAGTTTGATAATACTTGCAGGACTAAATTAAAAATGAAAGAAAAAAGGAAGGTATTATACTGTAATATTTTGAGCCCCAAAACGTGCAATTATCAAAACTATATTTTCCTATAAATAGAAACTCATTCCTTCATTATTTTTCACCAATTCACTAAAGCTATAGAACAATTATTATATAGAAAAATTATAGAGAGAAAGAAGAAGAGAAGTCTGCTACCTCACTATTCCAGTATCTAGTTTGATTCTAAGGTAAAGGGTATTATTCTTTCGTATTCATGAAGAGAGTTATTTTCTTTAAATACTCATAAGGGTTGTTATTCCATTCTTTATTATTATTTTGGAATAACCTGTCTATGCGAAGTACCACATACATGGTGAAATTCTTCTGTTATTCCATTCTTTATTATTCTGTTGGAATAACTCATGTCATGCTGATCTATCGCGTATGCACGGTGAATTCTATTTTTATTCCATTCTTTATTATTCTGTTGGAATATCTTGTTTGTGCGGATTACGCATGACCTGGTTCCATTCTTTATTATTTTGTTAGAAATAACATGTCTGTGCGGTCTATCGCATGCATGGTGAATTCTTCTGTTATTCCATTCTTTATTATTCTGTTGGAATAACCTGTCTATATGGATTACCGCATGCATGGTGAATGATCCTTTGTATTCATTCTTTATTAAATTGTGAAAATGATCTGTCTACGTGGATTACCGCATGGCGGGTGAAAATCCATTTGCAGTTTCGTATATTCTATTATACTCATCTGGGATATCATTTCTTTTGTACTCGTCATGAAATATCATTTTCTTTATTATTTTTTTGTTACGAGTTACTATTCACCCTGATTCTTATTCACTCTAAAGTATTATTCACTTCGGGTATTCGGGGCACTTTTTGTGCCGGAGTACTATTCATGAGTTACTATTCACCCAATTACTATTCACTCTAGTATCATTCACTCGGGTATTTGGGGTACTTTTCATGTTGGGGTACTATTCACGGGGTACTATTTACCCGAAAAATATATTCTTTTCTGTCCAAATTATTTTTGGTACATGAATATTATTCTTGAATTTTACTCTACAAAACAGTATCATGTTGACAATTTGGATATTTTTTGAACTCGGGATAAATTTAAAGTCTTTAATATTTATCCTTGATTTCGTTTGATTTAATTTCGGTTGATTATTGCTTATATCATTGTCATCATCCTCATGTTAATATTGTGATGAAAGTCATCTTTGGCTTACGTGCATAGATGGACTTGGTATGTTTATGACCAGGGATTATTCGGTATAATCATGACCGTAATGTAATGAATGATGTGCTAAAAGTCCTCATTGGCTTGTAGTTCATTGATGGACAATTGTTGGTATGATTATGACCAGGGATTATTCGGTATAATCATGACCATTGATGATTACATGAATATCCTTGGTCGTGGTGCAGGGATGATTCAATTTTATTTATTAAGCTGAGTCTTAGCGATAAAGTTGATGAAAAACTTTTTAAATCATAGAAGATAGTAGATTTTATGCTCTACTTGACTCTTCTAATGGATTGCTTATTTCCGCTGCAGTTGTTGATCTAAAACTTGTTGTCTATTGTATTCTATCGGTTGTTATCTTGTTGAAGGCTAAGGATAATTTATTACGCATTATCTTAGTCATAATATTTCTTCTTTGGGCTAATTGAGCTCACCCTTTCTTTCATTGTTCTCTTCAGGAAATGAGAATATAGCTGGGACGAGTCGGAGAATGGAGTGATGGTCCAGGATAAATGGCTTTAGTAGTCCTCACTATTCTACGGAATAATTTGATAATAATTGTAATGAGGACACCATTGAGTGTGGATATTGTCTAGATGACAATATTCTTGTTTAAACTCTCAGCTATGTTTTGTCGTATTTTACACAACTGTTGTATAATTAAGTTGTATTTAAATTTATGTACCATGTATCTGGCGACTCAAGATGGGTGATGTATACCTGTTTTGGGGGCGTCACAGTTTTGTTGCATCTTCTTCTTCAGAATAAACTCCCGTTGGTCTCGGCTGCCTTCACCTCGGTCTCTTCCTTGTCCCTCATGTGCTCGAGAGTGATTTTCATCGGCATGACTGACCTGATTGGGCGTGTGTTGGCTGTCATGGAAGAATTTACGCCGGACAGAAGGGGCCGGTTCCTCCTGACCCCCCTGAGTTCTAGAACTCAGTCTATCTTTCACTGACCCCCTCACCTGTGTGGTTGGGTGGGTCTTCGTTTTCTCTTGGGCAGAGGCACTATTTTCCCTGCTCGCCATGGCCTACTACCGGAAAAGTTGGTTGTGATTGTAAAAGCATTTCGCCCTCCTTCTAGCGCTAATTTTAATGCCAAGTTTCGCCGGAGAGTCCAATCACAGAATTCACGTGCTTGAACTCCAGACAATAATGAGATCACACACACGAAGCTTGACTTGGCTTGTGCCATGGGAGGATAACTCGGTGTGAGAATAAATCATGAGCCATTCACAAGGTTTAACAATGGAGGCTTTAGTGTTTAGTGCTCAAAGAAAGTATTACCTGTTAATTGAAACCTAAGCCTTGTATTTATAGTATTCTCACTACCTTCGAATCCTTCTCCGAATCGGATTGGGACTCCTAAATATGGCAGTTACCATTATTTGGGTCCAACACAATCTCCTTAAAAGGTACAAGTAGGATCCAAGTCCAACACTACCTTTGGAGTTACCTTATTTAAATATGATTAGGACTAGTCCTCAACCATTTGAACTTCTTATGGCTCCAGACTCTACACGCAAGACAACCCACTGTACATGCCCAATCCAACCGAACTCATACACCGGTCTGGATTTTGGCCCAAAAGGACTCGAACACCCGACCCTGAACACCACACTACAAATTTGGGCTCGGGCCCAAAGGACTCGGATGCCCAATCCCTACCGCTATAAGCCTGAACAGGACTCCGGCCCAGAGGGCTCGAATGTCCGAACTCCTTCGACGTCCCTGAGGGCTCCAGCCGAATGGGCTTAATATCCCCTCCTAGGATCGAGCCCTCCCCGGACAATGGTAAATTAATATTCAAAAATCAAATTTCATTAGAGGAAATATTTTATGATATAAAATAATAAAAATACTCATCACTTTATATAATCTTGTATGAAAATTATACTTTGTTCATTATTTTAGAAACGGCGACTAATCAGGGGCGAAGCTACTTGTATTGGTATGGGGTCAATTGACTCCTTTGAATATATATATATATATATATATATATATATATATATATATATATATATATGTGATATAAAAGATTTTTTATGGTTGTAATTTAGTAATTTGACCTCACATAAAAAATTTCCCCGACTTTACCCCTGGGGGTAATAATGATATTGTAATTTGGACTAGAAGAAGTAGTACTAATGATCTTGTCCATAAATAGAATTCGGTTAGCATGAAGTTTATTTTTTAGTAAGTTGGTTAATTGACCATTAAAATATTGACACACATTGAGCCTCGCATGCGTGTCAGTACTCTATTGACCAATTTACTCAAAAATAAACTTTATGTTAACCACTTACCCATAAATAATATCAGCAGCCCTAAGATTGTGACTTTAAAATATGTTGTATTAATACATATATAAATACATAAAAGTATTTCAGCAGCCATAACAATTTTTATAATTTTTCTGTATTATAAAAAATAGTATTCTTTGTTAAAATTATAAATTTTAAAATATTTTATATTTATCCTTAAATTTATCAAGGACTTGGTAAAATTTGACCATAAAGTTATAGGTTGGTTCTCATTTTTGTGGGTTTGTATTTCTCGTCCTGAATTTTTTATTTTTTTTTCTCAATACTAATTTATTATTATGTTTGTATTCATAATTATAAAATATAAATTTAATAGACAATGTAATCCAACAATTACTTATGTTGATTACATAGCTTATTTACATTTACATCATTATAACTCTCTAAAATTATGGCTTTCAAAAAATTAAGATAATTAATTTGAGAATATTTGAAATAAAATATAAATAAATAAAAATACTTTTGTAAAACAAGCACGTAAGTCATTTGGAGAAAGAACGATTCTCCAACTAGTAGAGTTCAAATAGATCTTTAATTTTCTGTATTGCTTATTGAATTCTGATTTCTAACTATTACATTTGGTCTTCATAAAAATCGTTAAGTTACTTTAACTTTTAAATAGGTTATACCAAATATTTTTTATATTTTACTTTTTACTAGTTTAAATTTTTTTTTTCTTTACTAAATATTAATTACTCTTTTAAAACTAATTATAGGCCGAAGTAATAATCACAATCACTAATTATATTTCTTAAGCTATATTTTCACAACACTTTTTGATATTTTCACATCAAAAATATCCCTATAGATGTATCCGTCGCTATATGATGTATAGCGACGATTTTATTGTGAAAATATTATTATTTGTTATGAAAATATCAATTTCCTTTCAAATATACTCTTAAGTGTTGTTTGTTTACATCTGATTGCCTCTTAATGGACTGTCTTTTATTCGCTAAGAGACATGATGCTGTCTTTTTTTTGTTACCTCTGAATGTTTCTTAATCGGTAAGACATAAAATAAAATCTTAATAATTAAGAGGTACCTTTTAATGAAATTTTTTTGATAATTTTTTTTTATATAAATATATTCAACAATATTATGCACTCATTTTTATTAAATTGAATATTTAAAATTATTAAATAAAATTTTAGCTTTTAAAATGGTAAAATAGTGTCATTAAGAGACAACTTATTTTTTAGTTATCAAATAATTTTTTAGATTCAGACCTCATAATCATTCAGATGATCTAATTTATTAAGACATCATAATCATTCATATCTTAATTTTCAAATTTATCAAACAGAATTTTACTTGACATCTGATTAAGATAGATAAACTCCACCTCAATGCTGACACTGAATCTTGACTTAATGTATAATTATAAAAAAAATCCATTTTAATGTGTGGATAAAAAAAAAGTAATAATCAAGCATAATTTAAAAAAAAAAAAATCAAAAAAATCTATAGATAACTCCTCAAATAAAAAATATGTTAATTTCAAACTCTTCACTCTTCAGTAGAGATAGAAATCCTTCTAGAATAGAAACTAGACCTTGACTGCGTAAACGACGTTGTCTTTTGTTTTTCGATTACCTTTGACTTGGAGTTGGGAAGGTTTGACTTTCAATATTTATTTATCAAATTTTTTTTCATTAATTTAAAGAATATTCAGATCTCATCATTTGTAGTAAAGATAAAAAGTTATAAACCTTTTACAATATATACTTCTTAAATACACTCTACATCCCATAATATATTATATTTTAGAATTGTTCACAAGAAATAAGAAAATAATTATATAACATTAAATATAATATTAGAAAAATTAATATTTTTACAATATTTTTTAATATTTTTATATGAAAAGTGTCGCTATAGATATATAGCGACGGTGAAAACCGTCACTATAGGATCTATAACAATAATTTTCATATGAAAATATCATTTTATATTGTTAATTTATTTAGGGAAAGAGAATATATGACTTGTCACAATCAAATTTAACTATAAATATATACTCATTCGTTAATAGTATTTTTGTCTTTTAATTATTTTCATTATTACAGATATTAAAGATATTTCACTATTTTATAACAAGAAATTACGTCCACATATTCCATTTCCCTATTTATTTACTATATGAGTAAGTCATTTAAACGTTCTGAAGTAGATTAAAGACATTTTTATGGTCAAAAGACACTTATAATTTTGGAATGAATAAAGAAAAATATTAACAAATTCTAGCTAAATTTTGACCAAGTAAAATACGGTCAGAAGACTTTGTTATGATCGCGTTATTGTCGCCGGACAATCATGTTTGAAAATGCAGTTTTAATTTATTAGCACCCTCAGTCACAAGTCACAGCCAAATTTGAAATAGTTGCATAATAATTTCTTCAAAGTCCAATCCCTTTCATTTAATAAATACTAGTAGTTGCACGCGTTATGTATGTAAATTATATAAGATGAAATTAAAAATTTATAAAATTTGAAAGATTATATAAAAAAATTAAATTAACATAAACAAAATAATAATATATCTATAGTTATAAGGGTAAAAAAAAATATCAAGTGTGACACAAAATCACAAAACACGTCATCGGCTCGGAGCTGCTTTATATATTGAGATAACACCAATGATAAACTCAATGGCGGAACTAAAGGGGTCATATGTCCTTTGTTTTTCTCTTTAATTTTGCTTTATCACAAAATGGAGCAAAAAAAAGCGGTAATAATTTTCTATGTAAACTAATTAAAAATAAAAAGCTAAAGAAATAAAATAATTTTTTTGGATCCCACTATAGTAATCATAAGTGCACCATAGTTCTATCCTATCAAGTTTATTAAGGGGTTGTTTGTTTAGAGCTGAATGGAGCTGAATCTGAATGGTTAAATCGGTCAGTGCATTTGTTTTGTTCTGAATGGTTGAATCGGTAAAATGGACGAGCTGAATGGTTAAGTCTGATTTTTTTAGCTGAATGGCTGAATGAGCAGATGAATGAAGTAAAAAAAATTAAAAAAAAATATTAACTATTATATTAAGTAATATTAAATAAATTTACAACAATTTTAAATCAGAAGGGTAAAATAATAAAGTTTTGTCATTCAGATGTAAGACTCCAACTTTTATGAATAAAGATGAATTTTCTATAATTATCATTTTTAAATATTATGGAATGAATTTGATATAAAGTTATAGTTGTGGGTAATATTTAGAAATTTTGCAAAGTACGCAAGTTGTTTATAATATTCGATTGGTCGAGAAATATTCGTACGACGGCACAATCATTGGTGGACCTCATAACGGAATTATTGTCAGATTGAGAAAACGACAAAAATATTTTTATGAAAATAACGGCGGAAGTTTTACCGTTAACTATTGAAACACCCAGTGTTAAAAGTACAGGAATACGCGTGATTGCATAGTAGCACACTGTATTGATTATTGATGCTTATGTGATAAGTCACTCAGTTTTGTTCAATTATTGCTTCAGTAATTATTGCATAGTATCTCACGTTATTTGATTCAATTATTGTCAATATTTTTTTATTATTAAATCAATAATTGAGATAATGAGTTATTAATATTATTATTTACAATATTAACGATGTCAGAAATTACGCCGAGGAGAGGTTTGGTCACCTAATTACGCTAATGATAGGGAGAAATCTTTATTGGAAAGCCCCATCTTCACAGGAGCGATCCGGTCGATTAATAGTGTGAATAATAATAATGATGATAAAGTTTTGTTTTATTAGTATTATTAATATAATAAAATGAAAAGCTTTTTATATAAAAAAGAATACTTTTATAAAGTTATTCGTTTTATTATTAGGCTAATAGTAAAATCTTTTTATATAAAAATGAATACTTTTATAAAGTTATCTCATTTTATTGTACAATAATTAGAATATATTATATTTTATTATGCATAGTATTTGCATAGAATTACTGCGTAGTGTTTGTATAGTAAAATCTTTTTAAAAGTTATTCGTTTTATTAGATTATAAATAGAATATATATTATATTTTATTGTAAACCAATTTGGACCGTCTCAGTTTAAAGTAAATCGATCCGAGATAGTTCATGGATTGGTTATTATTCATCCATTCTTACATAAATAGAAGCTCCTTCCTTCATTATTTCTTACGAATTCTTTGAAACTACAGAGAGAGAAAGCGTAGAGAATTATTATTCTTCTATCTTGGCGTATTTCTTTAGCGTTTAAGAAAGCTTTGAGCGTAGTGCAAGTTTCTTCAAGTATATCCCCGCCCTAGTCAGTGGTACTCTTCTTTATAAGGTAAGGGTATTTTTTTTTCATATTCATGAAGAGAACTTACATTATTTAGGTCTTTATTATTATGTTGGAATAACTTTGTACGCGAGCTACCTATACTTGGTGAAATTCTTACATTATTCCATTATTTATTATTCTTTGGAATAACACATACATCTAAGTAATCGCATACATGGTGAAATTCTGTTGTTATTCTATTCTTTATTATTACATTTGGAATATCACATGCATGCGCGTTTCTATGGGACTGGTTCCGAATTATTTATTATTCATTGGAATAACATACATCACAATACCGCATGCATGGTGATTTCGTTGTTATTTCATTCTTTATTATTACATTGGAATATCACGCCGATGCGTATTATGCGACCGGTTACATTATTTATTGTTCTATTGGAATAACATGTCTATGCGAAGTACCGCATGCATGGTGATTTCTTTTGTTACTCCATTCTTTATTATACTCAGTTGGTTAAAGTTTTGACTTCTATACTCCATGAAATTAGTGGAATATCCTTGATATTTGCGCTTCATCCAGTATCTTTCATGGAAATATTCTTCTGAGCATTCTTAAATTTTACTCTACAAAGAAGTATCATGTTGACAATTTGGACGTTATTAGTTCCTAGATAAATTAATTCTTGAACTTGTTTTATTGAATTCTTATATCATTGTCATCATCCTCATATTTATATTTTGTTGAAAGATATCGTGGCACATGGTGCATAGATGGACTTGGTATGATTATGACCGGGGATTATTCGGGTGTGTAATCATGGTAGTAATGTTACAAATGATGTGGTAAAAGTCCTCATTGACCGTAGTGCATTAATGGACGGTTGTTGGCATGATCATGACCATTGATGAATACACGAATATCCTTGGCCCGTAGTGCATAGATAATTTATGGTTGTGATACTTATGAATATCATTGGCCGTAGTGCAGGGATGAGGTGAATTATTTATTGTCGAGTCCCGATGATAAAAGTGATGAAAAAACCTTTTAAATCATAAAAGATAGTAGATTTTATTCTCTACTTGACTCTTTTAATGGATTGCATGTGTTCACCGCAGATTAAACTTGATGTCTATTGTATTTTATCAGTTTAACACTGTTGAAGACTAATAATAATTTATTCTGCATTATCTTAGTCATAATATTTCTTACTGGGCTAGTTGAGCTCACCCTTTCTTTCACTGTTCTCTTCAGGAAATGAGAACGTATGTAAGACCCCAACTTTTTGAATGAAGATGAATTTTCTATAATTATCATTTCTGAATATTATGGAATAATTTGATATAATGTTATAGTTGTGGGTGGTATTTATAAATTTTGCAAATTACGCAAGTTGTTATATAATATTCGATTGGTCGGGGAATATTCGTTTTAACAGGAAATATTCGTACGACGGCACAATCATTGGTGGACCTCACAACATAATTATTGTCGGATTGAGAAAACGACAAACATATTTTATTAAAAATAACGGCGAAAGTTTTACCGTTAATACTGTTGAACTACTCGGTAGTAAAAGTACAGTAATACGTGTGGTTGCATAGTAGCACACGGTATTGATTATTAACACTTACGTGAGAAGTCACTTAGTTTTGTTCAATTATTGCTATAGTAATTATTGCATAGTATCTCACGTTATTTGATTCAATTATTGTCGATATTTTATATATTATTAAATCAATAATTGAAATGACAAAGTTATTAATATTATAATTTACAATGTTAACGATGTCAGAAGTTACGCGATGAGAGGTTTGGTCACCTAATTGCGCTGCGCATGATAGGAGAAATCCTTATTGTGAAGCCCCTCTTTCCAGGAATGACACAGTCGATTAATGTTGTGAATTGTAATAAAGATGATAAATGTTGTTAAAATTATTAAGGTGATTTTTATGAAGTCTGCTTATTTTATGGATTCCTATTTTACCCATTTTTCAAAATAATCGGTAGAAAGTTATTTTATATAATAAAAGGTGGGGGCCCACGAGTGGGACCCATGTGTTTGGCAAAGTCTTGGTTGAAGACATTTTATCACGGGAGAATTAGGGGGGGAAAAAAGGTGTGAAAGGAGTATTATTAAAGTTATTATATATATATATATATATATATATATATATATATGATTGATAATGATATGGGCAGGACCCACATGTTGGGAGAATAATTTTGGGGAGTGAAAGTTTGCTGGGAAGGAATACTGACCGTTTATATATGTATAATATATAATATATATTATATTTTATTTAAAAGATTTGTTTTAGTTATGGACCGTCAGGTTAAAGTAAATCAATCTGGACCGTTCATGACTTAGTTACTATGCAGTCCATTTTCCTATAAATAGAAGCTCATTCCTTCATTATTTTCTTTTAATTCTTTGAACTCTCAGAGAGATAAAGCGTAGAGAGAAAGAAGGAAATTATTACGCTACTTAACTACTCATATATTCAGTTCTTTTACGGTAAGGATATTATTCTTTTGTATTCAAGAAGAGAACTTCTGTTATTCCATTTCTTTATTATTCTATTGGAATAACCTGTATACGTGGGCTACCCTATACTTGGTGATATTCTTCTATTATTCTGTCTTTATTATTCCGTTGGAACATCCTCGCTCGCGGCTTTACATAGGACTTGGTTAAAATCTCTATTATTCTCATCTTTAATATTACATTGGAACATCTGCATGTGCTTTTACGCAGGACTGGTTAAAATCTTTATTATTCTGTCTTTATTATTTTGTTGGAATATCCATGCGTGTGTTTTACACCGGACTGGTTAAAATCTTTATTATTCTGTTGGAATAACTTTTGCTATCTGCAATACCGCATGCATGGTGATTTGTTGTTATTTCATTCTTTATTATTACTGTTGGAACATCTGCCGCTTGTGATTTTCACGACTTGGTTCCGTTATTATTATTACGATGGAATAACCACATACATCTAAGTACCGCATGCATGGTGATTTCTTTTGTTATTCCATTCTTTATTATACTCAGTTGGTTAAAATTTTGAATTCTATACTCCATGAAATTAGTGGAATATCCTTGATATTTGCGCTTCATCCAGTATTTTTTTTCCATGGAAATATTCTTCTGAGCATTCTTGAATTTTACTTTACAAAGAAGTATCATGTTGACAATTTGGACGTTATTAGTTCCTGAATAACTTAATTCTTGAACTTGTTTTATTGAATTGTTATATCATTGTCATCATCCTCATGTTTATATTTTTTTTAAAGTCATCTATAGCTTGTTGAGCATGGATGGACTTGGTATGATTATGACCAGGGATTATTCGGTGTAATCAAGACCGTAATGTAACAAGTGATATGGTAAAAGTCCTCATTGGCCCGTAGTGCATTGATGGACAGTTGTTGTCATGATCATGACCATTGATGAATACACAAATATCCTTAGCCCGTAGTGCATGGAATTTGTGGTCGTGACCCTAATGAATATCCTTGGCCGTAGTGCAGGGTTGATGTGAATTATTTATTAAGCTGAGTCCCAGCGATAAAAGTGATGAAAAACCTTTTAAAACATAAATGATAGTAGATTTTATTTTCTACTTGACTCTTTTAATGGATTGCTTGTTCCGCTGCAGTTAAACTTAATGTCTATTGTATTTTATCAGTTTAACATTGTTGGAGACTAATGATAATTTATTTTGCATTATCTTAGTCATAATATTTCTTCTTTGGGCTAGTTGAGCTCACTTTTTCTTTCACTTTTTCTCTCGTGAAATGAGAAGCGTAAATGGAGATTTGAGTCGGGAATCGGAGTGATGTTTTGGATGATAGTGTTAGCTAGTAGTCCTCATTATTCTGTTAAATAGTGTGACAATAAATGTATTGAGGACTTATTCTGAGAGTGGATATTGTCTAGAAGGAAATATTTGTATTAAAACTCACAGCATGTATTTTGTCGTACTTTACACGACTGTTGTATAATTAAGTTATATTTGAATTTTGTACCATATATTGGCGACTCATGATGGGTGATGTATACCTATTTTGGGGGCGTCACAGTTGGTATCAAAGCTTAGGTGTATGATCCCTGGCTAAGATGTGAGACAAGAACTAGGAGGGGAGAGACGAAGAATTCTTTCGCTAGTATGACCTAACTAATTTTATTTGGTATTTAATTGGTCAGTCAAAGTATAAGGATAATATGTGTTATGTTTTAACTCTTGTTTTGTGGCAGTATTTGAAAATGGCATCCGAGAATGTTGAGAACATCAATGGAGCATGTGAGACCTATTGAGTCTCCACAGATCAATAGTCAGGATAATGTGCATCAGGAAGGCGACAATCCTCAGGCAAACAACAACACTAACCAAATGATGAACGATAGAATGTTTTGAGGCTTCATGCAATTCATGCAACATCAGGTGAGAGCGGCTCCTGTCCAAAATGTAGGTGGAAACACTAGCAACTCTCGGATGGTCACCGCCAAGCAGTTTAAGAAACTGGGACCACCGGAGTTCTTTAGAGAGCCAAAACCACTTAAGGCGGAAACGTGGATTAAACAGATCAACAAGATATTTGATGTCTTGGGATGCTCAGAGGAGCAAAAGTTCCCTTGCCACCTTCATGTTCATGCAGAGGCGATTCTTGGTGGGAATCTATAAAGCGTACTCAACTCCGCCTTTGAAGATGTCTTGGGAGAAGTTCCGGGGAACTATTCAACGACAAGTACTTTCCCGAAAGTATTCGACACATGAAAGAGGTAGAGTTCATCAAGCTGGAGCAAAATAACATGACTGTGTCGCAGTACGAAGCCAAGTTTGTCGAGTTCTCCCGATTTGTGTCCCATTTGGTTGATAATGAAGAGAGAATAACACGAATGCTTTTAAGAGGTTTGAAACCTGAGATACGACAATATCTTATATCTCATAAACTATGTTTGTATTCAGATGTTGTTAATAGGACTCGATTATTGGGCGTGATAATGAGTCAACCCAACCAAAAGAGAAGCAAACCAAAAAATGATAGTACCGGTGAGAATACCATTGAGTGGTGACAACAAGCGTGGAGGAATCAACAGGCGAAATGGTAACCACGCCGGTGGTAATCAAGGCCAAAACAAAGAAGAATGGACATTTCAAGAAGAGGAGATTCAATAATGATGGAAAGACGCAAAGACCAAAGACCGTTGTGAAGGAAGGAGAAGCGACCACCTATTATATGCTTCAAATGTGAGAGGAGGGACACATCGGTCAAAATTGTGCCGTCAGTCAAAGCATGTTATAATTGTGGGAGAGAAGGTCACCTAACTTTGATTTTTGTCGTTCACCAAAGACAAGTTCACTAGGGTGGAGGCACCAAAGGTCGTCTCGAGAAAAGTCAGCGGTGGTGTGAGGAGAGCGTTTGTTGTGACTCTCTCGAAAGCAAGGAAACCGAACGAGGTCATCACGGGTAAGCTAATCATAAACTCTAGCGAAGTTTATACTTTATTTGATACTAGTTCTACCCACTCTTTCATTTCTCCTACTTGCGCTCAACGTTTAAATTTGACTCCGGAGAGATTGGACTTTGATTTATCTGTTGAAACTCCGTTGGGAGAAACCTTCATTACATCCACAGTTTATAAGTCTTGTTTAGTTCAAATCGGCACCCGCACATTACCTGTCGATCTTATTTCTTTGAAAATACTTGCATTTGATGTGATTCTAGGGATTGATTGGTTAACTAGTCATCATGCAAAAATTGATTGTTTTCGTAAGGTTGTTAGTTTTCATATTCCTAATCAACCTATTATACTTATTCAAGCAACTAAACCATTAAAATCAATCACTGTCATCTCAAGCCATAAAGCTATTCGTTTATTGAAAAACGGATGTCAAGCTTTCTTAGCTCATGTCACGGATCTAAACAAAAATACGTCAGTTTTGAATGATATTTCTATTGTTAATGAATTTTCTGACGTATTCCCTGAAGAACTTCCTGGCCTACCCCCAGAGTGTGAAATCGAATTTTGTATCGACCTTGAACTCGGTATAAAACCCATTTCCAAAGCCTCATATCGAATGGATCCTATTGAACTTCAGGAGTTAAAGACCCAACTGCAGGAATTGTTAGACATTGGCTTTATTCGTCCTAGTACTTCTCCTTGGGGTGCTCTTGTTCTATTCGTAAAGAAGAAAGATGGGAGTATGCGACTTTGTATTGATTATCTGGAGTTGAATCATGTCACCATCAAAAATAGGTACCCATTGCCACGTATTGATGACCTGTTTGACCAGTTGCAAGGCGCCAAATTCTTTTCAAAGATTGATATTCGTTCAGGATATCACCAATTGAAGATTAGAACCAATGACATTCCAAAGGCGGCTTTCAAAACTCGATGACGGGCATTATGAATTCCTAGTCATGTCCTTTGGATTGACTAATGCTCCTCTTTGCCCCATGGACATGATGAACCAAAGTATTCAAGGAATATTTGGATCACTTTGTGGTCGTCTTTATTGATGACATCCTTATTTATTCCAAAAGCCGTGAAGATCATGAGCAACACTTGAGGTCGATACTCCAAAAGCTTCGTGAATATAAGCTTTATGCCAAGTTGAAGAAATGCGAGTTCGGCGAGGAAGTAGCATTCATTGGGCACGTGATATCAAGTCATGGAATATCCATTGACCCAAAGAAAGATTGAAGCTATTCAAAGTGGGAGCAACCTAAATCGGTGATCGGAAATACGTAGCTTTCTCGGTTTAATTTGGTTATTATCGGAGATTCGTGGAAGGATTTTCTCGAATCGCTACTCCACTAACTCGGTGACTCGGAAAGATACAAAGTTCGGATTGGAGGCGAGGAATGTGAGAAGAGTTTTCAAGAACTCAAGAGGAGACTCATTTCAAAGACTCTGCTCGACAATACCATCCGGCTGGGGAGGATTTGTCATCTACTGATGATGCTTGAAGCAAAGGGTTAGGATGTGTTCTCATGCAACATGGGAAAGTCATAGCCTATGCCTCACGACAATTCAAAGAATATGAGAGGAATTATCCTACTCATGATCTAGAGTTGGCAGCTGTTGTTTTCGCACTAAAGATTTGGAGGCATTACTTGTATGGGGAGAAAGTAGAGATCTTTACGGATCATAAAAGCCTCAAATATTTCTTTACTCAAAAGGAACTCAATATGCGACAGCGACGTTGGCTTGAACTGTTGAAAGATTATGATCATACAATCCAATACTAATCGGGAAAAGCGAACGTGGTAGCTGACGCATTGAGTAGAAGATCATATGTGGGTACAAGTGCGATATTGTCAACGCAAAGGCCCATTTTGTATAACTTGCAAAGGATGGAGATAGAGATAAAGACTCCAGGGACCCACGTGATGATGGCAAATATACGAGTAGAACCGACTTTAATTGATAAAGTTAAAGTTGTTCAAACTCTGAGACTGGAGGCGATGCGTATGAGAAAGAAAGTGCAAGAAGGTGCTATCTTAGGAAGCAAGAATCGATGAAGAAGGAATACTTCGAGTCAAATCCAGACTTTGTGTTCCTAACGACCCTGATTTAAAGTATAAAATTATGATGGAGGCGCATAACACACCGTTTGCAATCCATCCTGGGAGTACCAAAATGTATCATGATCTTCGTCATACCTTTTGGTGGAGCAATATAAAGAGAGAGATAGCGTTGTTTATCTCAAGGTGTCTAACTTGTCAACGAGTCAAGGCGGAGAATCAAGTACCAAAAGGTCCGTTGCAACCACTTGAAATTCCAGAATGGAAGTGGAAGCACATTATCATGGATTTCGTTACTGGTCTTCCCAAGGTTTCTCAAGGCATTGATGCAATTTGGGTCATTGTTGATAGATTGACCAAGTCTGCTCACTTCTTACCAATACAAGAAACTTATACACTTGAACGTCTTGCTCGTATGTACATAAACGAGATTGTAAGACTGCATGGTATTCCAGTATCCATAGTTTCTGATCGAGACCCAAGATTCACTTCACGATTTTGGGTTAGTTTGCAAAAAGCTATGGGCATGGATTTACGATTTAGTTCAGCATATCATCCTCAAACGGACGGAGAATCAGAGAGGACTATTCGAACTCTTGAGGATTTATTAAGACTCTGTGTCCTTGACTTCAAGGGAAGTTGGGACAAGTTCTTACCATTGGTGGAGTTTTCCTACAACAACAGTTATCAAGCAAGTATTGGCATGGCTCCATTTGAGGCGTTGTATGGAAGAAAGTGTCGTTCTCCAGTATGCTGGGATGAGGTGGGTGAAGCAACGTTGTTGGGACCGGAGTTGGTACGTATGACTACAGATAAGATTCAAACGATCCGACAACGTATAAAAAGCTCACAAGATCGACAAAAGAGTTATGCTTATCTTCATCGAAAGGATATGGAATTCGATATAGGAGATCATGTGTTGTTACGTGTTGCTCCATGGAAAGGAGTTACAAGATTTGGAAAGAGAGGAAAGTTAAATCCTCGATTCATTGGCCCATTTTTAATCCTCGATCGAGTAGGAACTGTGGCCTATAGACTCACTTTACCGCCAAGTATGTCTCGTGTTCATAACGTTTTTCACATATCCATGTTACATAAATATGTGAAAGATCCGAACCACATTATTGAGTTGGAACCGGACGAAATAGCGGAAGATTTAACGTATGAAGAGGTTCTTGTTCAAATCTTGGATAAGAAGGAACACATTTTACGCTCCAAGGTTATACCTCAAGTCAAAGTTTTGTGGAAAAACCACGATGTTGAGGAAATAACCTGGGAGTTAGAATCTGAAATGAAGTCAAGGTATCCTTACCTCTCTGACATACCAGGTACGTATCCTAATTTCGAGGGCAAAATTTCTTAAGAAAAGGAGGTTGTAAGACCCCAACTTTTTGAATAAAGATGAATTTTCTATAATTATCATTTTTGAATATTATGGAATAATTTGATATAATGTTATAGTTGTGGGTAGTATTTATAAATTTTGCAAAGTACGCAAGTTGTTATATAATATTCAATTGGTCGGGGAATATTCGTTTTAACAGGAAATATTCGCAGACGACTCAAGCACAATCATTAGTGGACCCCATAATGTAATTATTATTGGATCGAGAAAACGACAAACATATTTTATTAAAAATAACGGCGGAAGTTTTACCGTTTATCTTGTTGAACTACTTGGTAGTAAAAAGTACGATGAATACGCGTGGTTGTATAGTAGTAATACGGTATTGATTATTAATACTTACGTGAGAAGTCACTTAGTTTTGTTCAATTATTGCTATAGTAATTGTTGCATAAGTATCTCACGTTATTTGATTCAATTATTGTCGATATTTTATATATTATTAAATCAATAATTGAAATGATGAGTTATTAATATTATAATTTACAATGTTAACGATGTCTAGAAGTTACGCGAGGAGAGGTTTGGTCACCTAATTGTGCTTGATAGGGAGAAATCCTTATTGGAAAGCCCCCTCTTTCCTGGGAACGACCTGGTCGATTAATGTTGTGAATTGTAATAAAGATGATAAATGTTGTTAAAATTATTAATGTGATTTTTATGAAGTCTCGCTTATTTTATGGATTCTATTTTACCCATTTTCAAAATAATCGGTGAAAGTTATTTTATATAATAAAGGTGGGGGCCCACGAGTGGGACCCATGTGTTTGGCAAAGTCTTGGTTGAAGACATTTTGTCACGGGAGAAGTAGGGGGGGGGGAGAAAAAAAGGGTCAGGAAAGGAGTATTATTAAAGTTATTATATATATATATATATATGATTGATAATGATATGGGCGGGACCCACATGTTGGGAGATAAACTGTAGAGAGAAAGAAGAAAATTATTCTACTACTTAACTACTCATATATTCAGTTCTTTTACGGTAAGGGATATTATTCTTTTGTATTCAAGAAGAGAACTTCTATTATTCTATTTCTTTATTATTCTATTGGAATAACCTGTACAGCTACCCTATACTTGGTGATATTCTTCTATTATTCTGTCTTTATTATTCCGTTGGAACATCCGCATCTTTGCTTTACGTAGGACTGGTTTATTTATATTATTCATCTTTAATATTAGATTTGGAACATCATATATACGTGCTTTCTTGGGACTGATTCGATCTTTATTGTTACGTCTTTATTATTTCGATTTGGAATATCATGTACGTGTGTTTTACACCGGATCATTTCGTCTTTATTATTATTATTCTATTATTATTCTCGTTGGAATAACACCTTTATGCAAAAGTACCGTATGCATGGTGATTTCTGTTGTTATTCCATTCTTTATTATTCTGTTGGAACATCCTGTCGGTGTGATTTTCACCTGACCTGGTTCCGTTATTATTATTCTGATGGAATAACCTGTCTATGCGAAGTACCGCATGCATGGTGATTTCTTTTGTTATTCCATTCGTTATTATACTCAGTTGGTTAAAATTTTGAATTCTATACTCCATGAAATTAGTGGAATATCATTGATATTTGCGCTTCATCAAGTATTTTTTTTCCATGGAAATATTCTTCTGAGCATTCTTGAATTTTACTTTACAAAGAAGTATCATGTTGACAATTTGGACGTTATTAGTTCCTGAATAACTTAATTCTTGAACTTGTTTTATTGAATTATTATATCATTGTCATCATCCTAATGTTTATATTTTTTTTAAAGTCATCTATAGCTTGTAGAGCATGGATGGACTTGGTATGATTATGACCAGGGATTATTCGGTGTAATCATGACCGTAATGTAACAAGTGATGTGGTAAAAGTCCTAATTGGCCAGTAGTACATTGATGGACAGTTGTTGGCATGATCATGACCATTGATGGATACATAAATATCCTTAGCCCGTAGTGCATGGAATTTGTGGTCGTGACCCTAATGAATATCCTTGGCCGTAGTGCAGGGATGATGTGGATTATTTATTAAGCTGAGTCCCAGCGATAAAAGTGATGAAAAACCTTTTAAAACATTAAAGATAGTAGATTTTATTTTCTACTTGACTCTTTTAATGGATTACTTGTTCCGCTGCAGTTAAACTTAATGTCTATTGTATTTTATCAGTTTAACATTGTTGGAGACTAATTATAATTTATTCGCATTATCTTAGTCATAATATTTCTTCTTTGGGCTAGTTGAGCTCACCTTTTTCTTTCACCGTTCTCTTGAAAAAATGAGAATGTAGTGGGACCAGTCGGAATCGAGTGATGTTCGGATGATAGTGTTAACTAGTAGTACTCACTATTACATTAAATAGTGTGACAATAAATGTATTGAGGACTTATTCTCGAGAGTGGATATTGTCTAGAAGGCAATATTTGTATTAAAACTCACAAAGATGTATTTTGTCGTACTTTACATTGACATCGTTGTATAATTAAGTTATATTTGAAATTTGTACCATGTATTGGCGACTCATGATGGGTGATGTATACCTATTTTGGGGGCGCCACAACGAGCCGGGACTAGTCGGGACGCGAGTGACGGTCAGATGATAGTATTAGTAGTCCTCACTATTACATTAAATAGTGTGACAATAAATGTAATGAGGACTTATTTCGAGAGTGGATATTGTCAGAAGACAATATTTTATTAAAACTCATGACTTTCTTGTTGTATATTAAAGATTGTATTTGTATTATGTACCATGTATTTAGCGACTCGAGAATAGGTGATGTATACCTACCTTTTGGGGGCGCCACATCGAATGTTTCGGACATGTCAATTATCAAACGACTTTTTTTCATTGATTGATTCATTTCATTGATTTAGATTGATTCATTCAATTTTTATCAAATACCCCTAATCTTTCTTTTTTTTTTTTGTTCTTTGGAATTCCTTCTTTCAAGCTAATTAATTTAATGAACCACAATATAATTTTTGAATATATAATATTATAATTTATAATTTATCTATAAAAATAGCTACTCAGTTGACTAAAAACTTTAAAATTTGATTAATTGTCCCAAATCAGGATCCTCTATGAGGATTTCTCTATGAGGATCTTATGAGGGTTTTGTTGTGGGGTTGACAACACATTAAAAAGGAGATCCAATGGCTCACAACGTTTTGATAAGAATTTTTTTTTACAAGTTGACAGAAAATTAGAAGCCACCAAACGCGTTTATTTTTACATATACTTTTTAAAAATTTCTTATCAAAACGTTGTGAGCCGTTAGATCTCCTTTTTAATGTGTTGTCAACCCCACAACAAAACCCTCACAAGATCCTCACAAAGAATTCCTCATAGAGGATCCTGATTCAATTGTCTCATAGTTCGGGAAAATTAATATATATATATATATGGTAAAATACAAAAGTCGACCCTTTGAACTTTAGGGGTTTTTGGGTATTGAGCCCTTTTCTTTTGGTTAACGCAAATTAAGCCCCTTTTTATTAAAAAATTTGGACTTTGAGCCCCAAGCGCCACATGTGCGTTGACCTACCTACGTGGCGCCAACGTGGCAATTTTTGAATTTTTCCCCAAAAACATGTAGCCACACAGATTTGAACTCAAAATCTCAAGTTTGAAAAATTGGCCCAATGACCAACTGAGCTACATGGCCTAATTGTTATGATTTTGCAAGGATTAATAGTAGTAATAGTAATAATAATAATAATAATAATAATAATAATAATAATAATAATAATAATAATAGCACTAATAATAACTACTCATATATTCAGTTCTTTTACGGTAAGGGATATTATTCTTTTGTATTCAAGAAGAGAACTTCTGTTATTCTATTTCTTTATTATTCTATTGGAATAACCTGTACACGCGGGCTACCCTATACTTGGTGATATTCTTCTATTATTCTGTCTTTATTATTCCGTTGGAACATCCTGTCTTTGCTTTACTTTCTACTGGGGTTTGGTTTATATATATTATTACATCTTTAATATTCCGTTGGAACATCATGTACGTGCTTTTACATGGGACTGATTCGATCTTTATTATTCTCGTCTTTATTATTCCGTTGGAATATCATATACGTGTGTTTTTAACCGGATCGATTCCGTCTTTATTATTCTCAGATTTATTATTCGTTGGAATAACTCGCCTATCCAAGTACCGCATACATGGTGATTTCGTTGTTATTCCATTCTTTATTATTCTGTTGGAACATCCCGCTTGGTGTGATTTTCACGACACGTTCTCATTATTATTATTCGATGGAATAACTGCTCATGCAAGATAACCGCATGCGTGGTGATTTCTTTTGTTATTCCATTCGTTATTATACTCGGTTGGTTAAAATTTTGAATTCTATACTCCATGAAATTAGTGGAATATCATTGATATTTTGCGCTTCATCAAGTATTTTTTTCCATGGAAATATTCTTACGAGCATTCTTGAATTTTACTTTACAAAGAAATATCATGTTGACAATTTGGACGTTATTAGTTCCTGAATAACTTAATTCTTGAACTTGTTTTATTGAATTATTATATCATTGTCATCATCCTAATGTTTATATTTTTTTTAAAGTCATCTATAGCTTGTAGAGCATGGATGGACTTGGTATGATTATGACCAGGGATTATTCGGTGTAATCATGACCGTAATGTAACAAGTGATGTGGTAAAAGTCCTAATTGGCCAGTAGTACATTGATGGACAGTTGTTGGCATGATCATGACCATTGATGGATACATAAATATCCTTAGCCCGTAGTGCATGGAATTTGTGGTCGTGGCCCTAATGAATATCCTTGGCCGTAGTGCAGGGATGATGTGGATTATTTATTGTCGAGTCCCAATGATAAAAGTGATGAAAAACCTTTTAAAACATTAAAGATAGTAGATTTTATTTTCTACTTGACTCTTTTAATGGATTGCTTGTTCCGCTGCAGTTAAACTTAATGTCTATTGTATTTTATCAGTTTAACATTGTTGGAGACTAATTATAATTTATTCTGCATTATCTTAGTCATAATATTTCTTCTTTGGGCTAGTTGAGCTCACCCTTTCTTTCACTGTTCTCTTCAGAAAATGAGAATGTAGCTGGGACGAGTCGGGAATCAGAGTGATGTTCTGGATGATAGTGTTAACTAGTAGTACTCACTATTCTGTTAAATAGTGTGACAATAAATGTATTGAGGACTTATTCTGAGAGTGGATATTGTCTAGAAGGCAATATTTGTATTAAAACTCACAGCATGTATTTTGTCGTACTTTACACGACTGTTGTATAATTAAGTTATATTTGAAATTTGTACCATGTATTGGCGACTCATGATGGGTGATGTATACCTATTTTGGGGGCGTCACAACGTAGCCGGGACTAGTCGGGAAAGCGGAGTGATTCGGTCCGGATGATAGTATTAGTAGTCCTCACTATTCATTAAATAGTGTGACAATAAATGTAATGAGGACTTATTCGAGAGTGGATATTGTCTAGAAGACAATATTTTATTAAAACTCTGACTTTCTTGTTGTATATTAAAGATTGTATTTGTATTATGTACCATGTATTTAGCTTAATTTCGAGAATAGGTGATGTATACCTATTTTTGGGGCGCCACATCGATGTTTCGGACATGTCAATTATCAAACACTTTTTTTCATTGATTGATTCAAATTTCATTGATTTAGATTCAGATTCATTCAATTTTTATCAAATACCCCCTAATCTTTCTTCTTTTTTTTTTGTTGCTGGAATTCCTTCTTTCAATCTAATTAATTTAATGAACCACAATATAATTTTTTGAATATATAATATTATAATTTATAATTTATCTATAAAAATAGCTACTCAGTTGACTAAAAACTTTAAAATTTGATTAATTGTCCCAAATCAGGATCCTCTATGAGGATTTCTCTATGAGGATCTTATGAGGGTTTTGTTGTGGGGTTGACAACACATTAAAAAGGAGATCCAATGGCTCACAACGTTTTGATAAGAATTTTTTTTTACAAGTTGACAGAAAATTAGAAGCCACCAAACGCGTTTATTTTTACATATACTTTTTAAAAATTTCTTATCAAAACGTTGTGAGCCGTTAGATCTCCTTTTTAATGTGTTGTCAACCCCACAACAAAACCCTCACAAGATCCTCACAAAGAATTCCTCATAGAGGATCCTGATTCAATTGTCTCATAGTTCGGGAAAATTAATATATATATATATATGGTAAAATACAAAGTCGACCACTGAACTTTAGGGGTTTTTGGGTATTGAGCCCTTTTCTTTTGGTTAACGCAAATTAAGCCCCTTTTATTAAAAATTTGGACTTTGAGCCCCCAAGCGCCACATGTGCGTTGACCTACCTACGCATGGCGCCTAACGTGGCAATTTTTGAATTTTTCCCAAAACATGTAGCCACACTGATTTGAACTCAAAATCTCAAGTTTAAAAATTGGCCCAATGACCAACTGAGCTACATGGCCTAATTGTTATGATTTTGCAAGGATTAATAGTAGTAATAGTAATAATAATAATAATAATAATAATAATAATAATAATAATAATAATAATAATAATAATAATAATAATAATAATAATAATAGCACTAATAATAACTACTCATATATTCAGTTCTTTTACGGTAAGGGATATTATTCTTTTGTATTCAAGAAGAGAACTTCTGTTATTCTATTTCTTTATTATTCTATTGGAATAACCTGTACACGCGGGCTACCCTATACTTGGTGATATTCTTCTATTATTCTGTCTTTATTATTCCGTTGGAACATCCTGTCTTTGCTTTACGCCGGACCTGGTTTCGTCTATATTATTCTGTCTTTAATATTCCGTTGGAACATCATGTCTGTGCTTTACGCCGGACCTGATTCAGTCTTTATTATTCTGTCTTTATTATTCCGTTGGAATATCATGTCTGTGTGTTTTACACCGGATCTGATTCCGTCTTTATTATTCTGTATTTATTATTCTGTTGGAATAACCTGCCTATGCGAAGTACCGCATACATGGTGATTTCTGTTGTTATTCCATTCTTTATTATTCTGTTGGAACATCCTGCCGATTGTGATTTTCACCGACTGGTTCCGTTATTATTATTCGATGGAATAACTTTTGTCATGCTGATACCGCATGCATGGTGATTTCTTTTGTTATTCCATTCGTTATTATACTCGGTTGGTTAAAATTTTGAATTCTATACTCCATGAAATTAGTGGAATATCATTGATATTTCAAGGCGCTTCATCAAGTATTTTTTTCCATGGAAATATTCTTTCGAGCATTCTTGAATTTTACTTTACAAAGAAATATCATGTTGACAATTTGGACGTTATTAGTTCTGAATAACTTAATTCTTGAACTTGTTTTATTGAATTATTATATCATTGTCATCATCCTAATGTTTATATTTTTTTAAAGTCATCTATAGCTTGTAGAGCATGGATGGACTTGGTATGATTATGACCGAGGATTATTGATTGTAATCATGAATAGTAATGTAACAAGTGATGTGGTAAAAGTCCTAATTGGCCAGTAGTACATTGATGGACAGTTGTTGGCATGATCATGACCATTGATGGATACATAAATATCCTTAGCCCGTAGTGCATGGAATTTGTGGTCGTGGCCCTAATGAATATCCTTGGCCGTAGTGCAGGGATGATGTGGATTATTTATTAAGCTGAGTCCCAGCGATAAAAGTGATGAAAAACCTTTTAAAACATTAAAGATAGTAGATTTTATTTTCTACTTGACTCTTTTAATGGATTGCTTGTTCATCATGATTAAACTTAATGTCTATTGTATTTTATCGGTTTAACATTGTTGGAGACTAATTATAATTTATTACGCATTATCTTAGTCATAATATTTCTTCTTTGGGCTAGTTGAGCTCACCCTTTCTTTCACCGTTCTCTTGAGAAAATGAGAATGTAAATGGATTTAGCCAGTCGGGAATCGAGTGATGTTCGGATGATAGTGTTAACTAGTAGTACTCACTATTACATTAAATAGTGTGACAATAAATGTATTGAGGACTTATTTCGAGAGTGGATATTGTCTAGAAGGCAATATTTGTATTAAAACTCACAAGATGTATTTTGTCGTACATTTTTTACACATTAATTGTTGTATAATTAAGTTATATTTGAAATTTGTACCATGTATTGGCGACTCATGATGGGTGATGTATACCTATTTTGGGGGGGCGCCACAACGTAAGCGGGACTAGTCTGGGAACGAGTGACGGTCCGGATGATAGTATTAGTAGTCCTCACTATTATTACATTAAATAGTGTGACAATAAATGTAATGAGGACTTATTTCGAGAGTGGATATTGTCTAGAAGACAATATTTTATTAAAACTCTGACTTTCTTGTTGTATGTATATAAAGATTGTATTTGTATTATGTACCATGTATTTAGCGACTCGTAATAGGTGATGTATACCTATTTTGGGGCGCCACATCGATGTTTCGGATATGTCAATTATCAAACGCTTTTTTCATTGATTGATTCAAATTTCATTGATTTAGATTGATTCATTCAATTTTTATCAAATACCCCTAATCTTTTTCTTTTTTTTTTTTGTTGCTGGAATTCCTTCTTTCAATCTAATTAATTTAATGAACCACAATATAATTTTTTGAATATATAATATTATAATTTATAATTTATCTATAAAAATAGCTACTCAGTTGACTAAAAACTTTAAAATTTGATTAATTGTCCCAAATCAGGATCCTCTATGAGGATTTCTCTATGAGGATCTTATGAGGGTTTTGTTGTGGGGTTGACAACACATTAAAAAGGAGATCCAATGGCTCACAACGTTTTGATAAGAATTTTTTTTTACAAGTTGACAGAAAATTAGAAGCCACCAAACGCGTTTATTTTTACATATACTTTTTAAAAATTTCTTATCAAAACGTTGTGAGCCGTTAGATCTCCTTTTTAATGTGTTGTCAACCCCACAACAAAACCCTCACAAGATCCTCACAAAGAATTCCTCATAGAGGATCCTGATTCAATTGTCTCATAGTTCGGGAAAATTAATATATATATATATATATGGTAAAATACAAAGTCGACCACTGAACTTTAGGGGTTTTTGGGTATTGAGCCCTTTTCTTTTGGTTAACGCAAATTAAGCCCCTTTTTATTAAAAAATTTGGACTTTGAGCCCCAAGCGCCACATGTGCGTTGACCTACCTACGTGGCGCCTAACGTGGCAATTTTGAATTTTTCCCCAAAAACATGTAGCCACTGATTTGAACTCAAAATCTCAAGTTTGAAAAAATCGCCCAATGACCAACCGAGCTACATGGCCTAATTGTTATGATTTTGCAAGGATTAATAGTAGTAATAGTAATAATAATAATAATAATAATAATAATAATAATAATAATAATAATAATAATAATAATAATAATAATAATAGCACTAATAATAACTACTCATATATTAGGTTCTTTTTTACGGTAAGGGATATTATTTTTTGTATTCAAGAAGAGAACTTACGTTATTCTATTTCTTTATTATTCTATGGAATAACTCAGATACGCCTGGCTACCCTATACTTGGTGATATTCTTCTATTATTACATCTTTATTATTCCGTTGGAACATCCTCGCTTTGCTTTACGCTTAGGACTGGTTTAAATCTATATTATTCTCATCTTTTAATATTCGTTGGAACATCATGTCTCCGTGCTTTTATGGGACTCGATTCGATCTTTATTATTCATCTTTTTTATTATTCCGTTGGAATATCATGTCTGTGTGTTTTACACCGGATCCGATTAAAATCTTTATTATTCTATTTATTATTTACATTGAATAACTTTTACTTTATCAAATACCGCATACATGGTGATTTCGTTGTTATTCCATTCTTTATTATTACGTTAGAACATCCCGCTTCGGTGTGATTTTCACCGACCAGTTCCGTTATTATTATTCGATGGAATAACTTTTCATGTTAAGTACCGCATGCATGGTGATTTCTTTTGTTATTCCATTCGTTATTATACTCAAATTGGTTAAAATTTTGAATTCTATACTCCATGAAATTAGTGGAATATCATTGATATTTGCGCTTCATCAAGTATTTTTTTTCCATGGAAATATTCTTCTGAGCATTCTTGAATTTTACTTTACAAAGAAATATCATGTTGACAATTTGGACGTTATTAGTTCCTGAATAACTTAATTCTTGAACTTGTTTTATTGAATTATTATATCATTGTCATCATCCTAATGTTTATATTTTTTTTAAAGTCATCTATAGCTTGTAGAGCATGGATGGACTTGGTATGATTATGACCAGGGATTATTCGGTGTAATCATGACCGTAATGTAACAAGTGATGTGGTAAAAGTCCTAATTGGCCGAGAGTACATTGATGGGATGAGTTGTTGGCATGATCATGACCATTGATGGATACATAAATATCCTTAGCCCGTAGTGCATGGAATTTGTGGTCGTGGCCCTAATGAATATCCTTGGCCGTAGTGCAGGGATGATGTGGATTATTTATTAAGCTGAGTCCCAGCGATAAAAGTGATGAAAAACCTTTTAAAACATTAAAGATAGTAGATTTTATTTTCTACTTGACTCTTTTAATGGATTGCTTGTTCCGCTGCAGTTAAACTTAATGTCTATTGTATTTTATCAGTTTAACATTGTTGGAGACTAATTATAATTTATTCTGCATTATCTTAGTCATAATATTTCTTGCTGGGCTAGTTGAGCTCACCCTTTCTTTCACTGTTCTCTTCAGAAAATGAGAATGTAGCTGGGACGAGTCGGGAATCAGAGTGATGTTCTGGATGATAGTGTTAACTAGTAGTACTCACTATTCTGTTAAATAGTGTGACAATAAATGTATTGAGGACTTATTCTGAGAGTGGATATTGTCTAGAAGGCAATATTTGTATTAAAACTCACAGCATGTATTTTGTCGTACTTTACACGACTGTTGTATAATTAAGTTATATTTGAAATTTGTACCATGTATTGGCGACTCATGATGGGTGATGTATACCTATTTTGGGGGCGTCACAACGTAGCCGGGACTAGTCGGGGAACGGAGTGACGGTCCAGATGATAGTATTAGTAGTCCTCACTATTCTGTTAAATAGTGTGACAATAAATGTAATGAGGACTTATTCTGAGAGTGGATATTGTCTAGAAGACAATATTTTATTAAAACTCACAGCTTTCTTGTTGTATATTAAAGATTGTATTTGTATTATGTACCATGTATTTAGCGACTCAGAATAGGTGATGTATACCTATTTTGGGGCGTCACATCGATGTTTCGGATATGTCAATTATCAAATGACTTTTTTCATTGATTTGATTGACTCATTTGATTTAGATTGATTCATTCAATTTTTATCAAATACCCCTAATCTTTCTTCTTTTTTTTTGTTCTTTGGAATTCCTTCTTTCAATCTAATTAATTTAATGAACCACAATATAATTTTTTGAATATATAATATTATAATTTATAATTTATCTATAAAAATAGCTACTCAAATTGACTAAAAACTTTAAAATTTGATTAATTGTCCCAAATCGGGATCCTCTATGAGGATTTTCTATGAGATCTTATGAGGGGTTTTGTTGTGGGGTTGACAACACATTAAAAAGGAGATCGATGGCTCACAACGTTTTGATAAGATTTTTTTTTACAAGTTGATGTAAAATTAGAAGCCACCAAACGCGTTTATTTTTACATATACTTTTAAAAATTTCTTATCAAAGCGTTGTGAGTCGTTAGATCTCCTTTTTAATGTGTTGTCAACCCCACAACAAAACCCTCACAAGATCCTCACAAAGAATTCCTCATAGAGGATCCTGATTCAATTGTCTCATAGTTCGGGAAAATTAATATATATATATATATATGGTAAAATACAAAAAGTCAACCCTTCGAACTTTAGGGGTTTTTGGGTATTGAGCCCTTTTCTTTTGGTTAACGCAAATTAAGCCCCTTTTTATTAAAAAATTTGGACTTTGAGCCCCAAGCGCCACATGTGCGTTGACCTACCTACGTGGCGCCAACGTGGCAATTTTTGAATTTTTCCCCAAAAACATGTAGCCACACAGATTTGAACTCAAAATCTCAAGTTTGAAAAATTGGCCCAATGACCAACTGAGCTACATGGCCTAATTGTTATGATTTTGCAAGGATTAATAGTAGTAATAGTAATAATAATAATAATAATAATAATAATAATAATAATAATAATAATAATAATAATAATAATAATAATAATAGCACTAATAATAACTACTCATATATTCAGTTCTTTTACGGTAAGGGATATTATTCTTTTGTATTCAAGAAGAGAACTTCTGTTATTCTATTTCTTTATTATTCTATTGGAATAACCTGTACACGCGGGCTACCCTATACTTGGTGATATTCTTCTATTATTACTCGTCTTTATTATTCCGTTGGAACATCCTCATCTTTGCTTTCTGTAGGACACTGGTTTAAATTTATATTATTCTCATCTTTAATATTCCGTTGGAACATCATATATCGTGCTTTTTACGGACTCGATTCGATCTTTATTATTACTGTTTTTATTATTAGATTTGGAATATCATGTATATGTGTTTTTAGGATCCGATTCCGTCTTTATTATTCTCGTATTTATTATTCATTGGAATAACTTTTGCCTATCAAGTACCGCATACATGGTGATTTCTGTTGTTATTCCATTCTTTATTATTCTGTTAGAACATCCTGTCGGTGTGATTTTCACCTGACCTGGTTCCGTTATTATTATTCTGATGGAATAACCTGTCTATGCGAAGTACCGCATGCATGGTGATTTCTTTTGTTATTCCATTCGTTATTATACTCAGTTGGTTAAAATTTTGAATTCTATACTCCATGAAATTAGTGGAATATCATTGATATTTGCGCTTCATCAAGTATTTTTTTTCCATGGAAATATTCTTCTGAGCATTCTTGAATTTTACTTTACAAAGAAATATCATGTTGACAATTTGGACGTTATTAGTTCCTGAATAACTTAATTCTTGAACTTGTTTTATTGAATTATTATATCATTGTCATCATCCTAATGTTTATATTTTTTTTAAAGTCATCTATAGCTTGTAGAGCATGGATGGACTTGGTATGATTATGACCTGTGGATTATTCGATTGTAATCATCACGTAGTAATGTAACAAGTGATGTGGTAAAAGTCCTAATTGGCGAAGAGTACATTGATGGGATGCTTGTTGGCATGATCATGACCATTGATGGATACATAAATATCCTTAGCCCGTAGTGCATGGAATTTGTGGTCGTGGCCCTAATGAATATCCTTGGCCGTAGTGCAGGGATGATGTGGATTATTTATTAAAATTTGAGTCCCAAATGATAAAAGTGATGAAAACCTTTTAAAACATTAAAGATAGTAGATTTTATTTTCTACTTGACTCTTTTAATGGATTGCTTGTTCCGCTGCAGTTAAACTTAATGTCTATTGTATTTTATCAGTTTAACATTGTTGGAGACTAATTATAATTTATTCTGCATTATCTTAGTCATAATATTTCTTGCTGGGCTAGTTGAGCTCACCCTTTCTTTCACTGTTCTCTTCAGAAAATGAGAATGTAGCTGGGACGAGTCGGGAATCAGAGTGATGTTCTGGATGATAGTGTTAACTAGTAGTACTCACTATTCTGTTAAATAGTGTGACAATAAATGTATTGAGGACTTATTTCGAGAGTGGATATTGTCTAGAAGGCAATATTTGTATTAAAACTCACAAGCATGTATTTTTGTCGTATACTTTACATTTGTTGTATAATTAAGTTATATTTGAAATTTGTACCATGTATTGGCGACTCATGATGGGTGATGTATACCTATTTTGGGGGCGTCCTGGCGTGGCCGGACTAGTCGAGGAGCGAGAGTGACGGTCCAGATGATAGTATTAGTAGTCCTCACTATTCTGTTAAATAGTGTGACAATAAATGTAATGAGGACTTATTCTGAGAGTGGATATTGTCTAGAAGACAATATTTTATTAAAACTCACAGCTTTCTTGTTGTATATTAAAGATTGTATTTGTATTATGTACCATGTATTTAGCGACTCAGAATAGGTGATGTATACCTATTTTGGGGGCGTCACATCAGATGTTTCAGACATGTCAATTATCAAACAGCTTTTTTCATTCAGATTCAGATTCAGCTCATTCAGATTTAGATTCAGATTCATTCAATTTTTATCAAATACCCCCTAATCTTTCTTCTTTTTTTTTTGTTGCTGGAATTCCTTCTTTCAATCTAATTAATTTAATGAACCACAATATAATTTTTTGAATATATAATATTATAATTTATAATTTATCTATAAAAATAGCTACTCAGTTGACTAAAAACTTTAAAATTTGATTAATTGTCCCAAATCAGGATCCTCTATGAGGATTTCTCTATGAGGATCTTATGAGGGTTTTGTTGTGGGGTTGACAACACATTAAAAGGAGATCGATGGCTCACAACGTTTTGATAAGAATTTTTTTTACAAGTCGATGTAAAATTAGAAGCCACCAAAGCGCGTTTATTTTTACATATACTTTTAAAAATTTCTTATCAAAGCGTTGTCAGTAGTTAGATCTCCTTTTTAATGTGTTGTCAACCCCACAACAAAACCCTCACAAGATCCTCACAAAGAATTCCTCATAGAGGATCCTGATTCAATTGTCTCATAGTTCGGGAAAATTAATATATATATATATATATGGTAAAATACAAAGTCGACCACTGAACTTTAGGGGTTTTTGGGTATTGAGCCCTTTTCTTTTGGTTAACGCAAATTAAGCCCCTTTTTATTAAAAAATTTGGACTTTGAGCCCCAAGCGCCACATGTGCGTTGACCTACCTACGTGGCGCCAACGTGGCAATTTTTGAATTTTTCCCCAAAAACATGTAGCCACACAGATTTGAACTCAAAATCTCAAGTTTGAAAAATTGGCCCAATGACCAACTGAGCTACATGGCCTAATTGTTATGATTTTGCAAGGATTAATAGTAGTAATAGTAGTAGTAGTAGTAATAATAATAATAATAATAATAGCACTAATAATAATAACAATAATAGTATTAGTAGTAGTAGTAGTAGTAGTAGCAGTAGTAGTAGCAGCAGCAGCAGCAGCACTAATAATAGTAGTAGTAGTAGTAGTATTAGTATTATAGTAGTAGTAGTAGTAGTAGTAGTAGTAGTAGTACTAGTAGTAGTAGTAGTAGTAGTAGTAGTAGTAGCAGAACTAATAATAATAGTAATAGTAATAGTAATAGTATTAATACTTTACTCTGCTTCACTGCTCATAATAATAATAATAATATTACTATTAATAATAGTAGTAGTAGATAGTAGTAGTAATAGCGGTAGCTGCTGCTGCTGATAATAATACTACTACTATTAATAATAGTAGTAGTAGTAGTAGTAGTAGTAGACTAATAACAATAATAATAGTAGTAGCAGTAGTAGTAGCTGTTGCTGCTGCTAATAATAATAATAATAATAATAATAATAATAATAATAATAATACTATTACTATTAATAATAGTGGTGGTGGTGGTCTATATATATATATATATATATATATATAAAATAGAATATATATTATATTTTACTGTTTACGTAGTACTGCATAGTGTTGTATAGTACTGCATAGTAAAATCAAAAAAATTTCAGAATTCTGCCCGTAATTTTGTTTGAAATTTTTACTGTGCAGTCCGTGATTTTATTTTCTAAATAATATCCTGCCATTCTCCTATAAATAGGATGCTTAATTTAAAAAACGCCAAAAATAACAGTGAAAATTTTACCGTTAACTGTTGAAATACCCGATGATAAAAGTACAGTAATTCGTAGATGTGATAATAATGAAAGTCCTCAATTGCCTGTAGTGCATTGATGGACAGTTGTTGGTATGATCATGACCATGGGTTCTCTTCGGCCAAGGGTGCAATGATGAATTGTTGTTTGGTATGATCATAACCACTGGTGCTAATAATGAATATCCTTGGCCCGTAGTGTATGGATAATTCGTGGATGTGATAATAATGAATATCATTGGCCCGTAGTGCATGGATAATTCATGGATGTGATAATAACGAATATCCTTGACCCGTAGTGCATGGATAATTCGGTGATGTGGATCTTTTATTTTGCAGACAAATGATGTGGTACAAATCCTCTTTAGCTTACGTGAAAAGATGAATTATTGATTATTGGTTTTATAATTGTATATCTTTGGCTTACGTGCAAAGATGGACTGTTGATTATTAGTTTTATAATTGTATGTCTTTGGCCCGTAATGAAAAGATGGATTGTCTATTTATATGATTATAAATGTGAATTGTGAATTTAACTATAATCTTTGGTGGTTCAGGTGAAGACATGTGATGAAAGTTCTCTTTGTCTTGGGTACAACAAAGAACTATTGATGGGTATTATAGGAATGAAATATTAATGACGGACTTTTAATTTGGAGGAGATAGTAGACATTATGTTCTACTTGACTCTTCTAATGGATTGTTGTTTCCGCTGCAGTTGTTGATATAAAACTTGTTGTCTATTGTATTCTATCAGATTTTTCCCTGTTGAGGACTAAAAATAATTTGTTCTATATTATCTTATCCATAATATTCTTTACTGGGCTATTTGTACTCACCCTTTTGCTTCACAATTCCTTTCAGGTATTAAGATTATAACTGGGTCGAGCAAGGATAACAGGGGAATAGGGTGATGGTCCAAGTCTGTGGAAGTTTCTCAATACATTATAAAACTGCATGACATGCAATATATAATTGTATTGAGGACCTAAGATGGGTGTGTCGTATATTATACGTCACTTAATAATTGATTTTGGGGAACAACAATAGGGTGATGAGAACCCGACTTTGAAAGCGTCAAAAGTGTACCTCATTATAATGAACAGGATTGTAATCTTCTCATTTTTTTTTGGGGGTCTTAAAATATTTGATGCTGTTTTTTATATGACATTGTAATAATTTAAGTTTGGATACTATCTACGAGATAATTTTGTATTAAAACTCTCAGTTTATATGTTCTCGTATTTTGCACGACAGTTCAACAGTTGTATAAATGAAGTTTGTATTTGAATTCTGTACTGTGTATCTGGCGACTTAGAATGGGTTGTGTATACCTATTTTGGGGGCGTTCACTCGCCACTCAAAGGTTAACAAGGGTTTGAATAAGATGTTGTGAAATACTATAATTGGACTAAATGAATTTGAAAAAAGTACTCCAAGTATCAATAAATAATTTTTTTTATTAATATATTTTGACCCCCCCCCCCCCCTCTAAAAATGTTCTGGTTTCGCTACTGAATAAACTAACATTATTTATGACGAATAATAAACTAATATGATGAATTAATAAATATAACACCAATATTTTTATTTTTTTTCCTTTTACATTCTCACATGAATTTTATTTTTTAAAAAAACATTTAATATTTGTCAGATTAAAAATAATATTGTGAAGTTATAAGTATCATTAAGTGTTATGTGTGACTATAACAATTATAAAAATATTGTTTAAAATATTTTTTTTTTGATAGTATCATTTTTACTTTAACAACATTAACTAGGGTTGAGCAAAAAATTGATAAAATTGAATAACCGAATCGAATTGTATTTTTTTTAACTGAATTATTTATGTTATTTGGGTATATTCAGTTATAACAATTTTATAATTTGATATTCGATTTTGGTTTCAAGAATAAAATTAGACTATTCAAGTAACCAATTAATCGAATTAGGAACTTAAAAAAATATTATTTTTAATTAGACTTTGTCCTATGAATTACGTACTTATATATTATTAAACTAGTTTGTGAATTATTATGTTTTTAAATTGTGGTTAAATATTGTTTGAAAACTATAACGTAAAATTTGAAATAAAAATTTTTATTTGGTAAAAATAGGTTCATATTTCGATTATATAACGAATAACCAAATAGTATAATTTTTTGATTCGGGTTTCGAATTTCGGTTATTCGGTTAGTACATATTTCAAATATTTATTTGGATAGTGAAATTGTATTAAATTATGTATTTAGTTCGATTATAACCGAGTATTTACCCCTAATTATCAGCAATCTTAAAAATAGAACAAATAATATCATATTCCATATTTTCCTCTAATTAAAAAAGTTGACTTGGATCCTTGGTATCTATGATTTTAGGTGTGTTATTGTAATTTCTATGTGTTTATAATTTCCCACCATAATGAGTTTAAAAATAGAAAAAGTCTAGGGGGCCGGTTTGGGTGACCGAACTAACGGTCAACCAATTTTTTTTATTATTATTTTTATGACTCCCAAGAAGGAGTGTAAAAAATAATATCTAAGGTGGACCACAGATGATGAACGATGGAATATATGTATCACTTTTGTAGAGCAACTCGATCATATATATATATATATATATATATATATATATATATATATATATACTTCTTTTATTTAAAATTAAAGATATTGTTTAACACTTTAACTTTTTTAAATAAATTTGTGAAATCTTAAAATAAAATTTTAACTAGTTTATTTAATTTTAATATAAAAAAATATAACTATTATAAATTAATTTAAAAGTATAGTTGATTACCGTATTTTTATTTTCAAAACTTAAACAAACACTTATTAATTTTAAATTTTAACATCTAGCAAATTAATTTTGAAAGGTTAAAATGTATATCTAATTTTAGAAAGTATTATCAATTTTGAAGAAACAAAAGTTGAATGAAATTTGATAATCTGATATTCTTTTACCATTCGACGAGTATGAAAAATTTTCATTAAAATTGCAATGATTAAAAGTTTTTATAAAATTTTAATGGTAAAATGTAAGACCCCAATATTTTATGAATAAAGATTTAATTTTCTCTAAATATTATTTTGAATAATAAGGTGTGGATTTGATATAATGTTATAGTTGTTAGTAATATTTATAAATTTTACAAAGTAAGTAAGTTGTCATAAAATATTCGTTTGGTTGGGGAATATTCGATTTATCAGGGAATATCCGTACGACGACACAATCATTGGTGGACCTCACTGTAAGATCCCAACTTTTTATAAATAAAATTGAATTTCCTCTATTCATTATTTTGAAATAGTAAGGGGTGGATTTGATTAATGTGGTTAGTTATAGGTAAAATGTACAAAATTTGCAAAATAAGTAAGTGGTTATAAAATATTAATTGTTGTCGGGGAATATTCGTTTGATCGTGGAATATTCTTGTTGTCGGGAAATATTAAATGCACAAGTATGACCATTTATGGGCCCCATAACTAAAAAAGCAGTCGAGGATGAAGAAAACGACAAGTATGAGTTTTTTTATAAATAACGGCGTAGTTGTTAGATAACATTATTGATAATGTCTAAGAAAGTTTTGTTTAGGAAAGGGGTTTGGTCACCTAATTGCACGCCAGTAAGAAGAAATCTTAATCGAAAAGCCACCTCTTTCTTGGGAACGACCTGGTTGTCATTATTGTGATTCTGTAATATTATTTTTGAATAGTTAATTATTAATTTATATGATAAAAAAATATTTATTTATGTGGATATAAATGAAGAAATTAATGTTGAGGTGTTTTATTAGTATTTCGTCAGAATTGAGGTGTTAAAAATTATCCGTGTGTGGATTTCGATCATTTTCCGTTTGAAATTTAGAAAAACTTTCTTCTAAAAAGTTGTAGAGAATTAAATTTTATATGGAATGGACATAAAATTCGTATTTTTCTGATAAAAAGACTATTTATTATGAATTATTGAAGTTTTGAAAATAAATATTTTAAATTAAAAACATGGGTGGGCCCCACTTTTGTTTTTTGTAAAAAAATGCTGAAAGTTCAAGTATGGTGTGCGTGAATAGCAAAGGGTGGAAGCCACCGGTAGCAGGTTAGTCTGCTTTGGCATTCTGACATTTTCCTATAAATAGGGTACTTAGGTTAGAATTGAAAATCACACCATAATCAGAAGTTTTTTCTCTCTATAATATCGAGCGTATTTTTATGAGTATTTAGATACTTTGAGAGTTGATAAGCAGTGCAAGTTTTCTTCAGCATTATATCTGATATTTCAATCAGAAGTACTATTCTTTTGAGATAAAGGATGTTATTTTCTTCATATATGATGGTATTTCTTTCAATATCATTATACAGAAATATTGGTTTGAATTTTATTATGAAATTTTTATCTTTTCATGTCGAGGTTAATATTCACGTATACAACACTATTCACGTATACGACACTATTCACGAATACGACACTATTTAAAAAAAATTAAATTTTCTTTTCTTGGTTCAAGTTATCTATTATGGTTACTATCTTTGATTGTATCCATGTTTTGATCTTCATTCATGAATTTTGCTCCATAATTGATTATTATGGAGTATTTTTGAACTTGGATAAATCAAAGTACGAATCCCTAATCTTTGTCCTTTTATCTCACTTGAATCATTTTTTTTAAAATATTTTTTATCGTCCTCAGTCCTAAATGATGATATAACTGAATATCTTTGACATGTAGTGCAAAGATGAATGATTACCAGATGAATATCTTTGACCCGTGGTGCAAATATGGACAGCTGTAGAGATGAACATGATCAACTGGTGATACAAATGAATATCTTTGGCCCGTAAAGTAAAGATGAATATTTGGTTCAAGATGTATATTGATTGATGTTACAAGAATAAAATATTGATGATGAACTTTTAAATCATAGAAGATAGAAAATTCATTCTCTACTTAACTCTTCTAATGAATTGTTATTTCCGCTACGAATATTGATCTAAAACTTGTTGTCCATTATATTTTATCCGATTTATTGAAGGCTAATGATAATTTATTCTACATTATCTTAGTCATAATATATTTTACTGGGCTAGTTGAGCTCACCCTTTTTCTTTTTGTTCTATTTTTCTTCTCAAGAGGCGAGAATATAGCAGAAACTAGTCGGGGTGTGGAGTGATGTTTCAAGTCAGTTATTTTAACAATCCTCACTATTTTGTAAAATAGTGTATCAATAATTGTAATGAGGACTTATTTGAGTTTTAATATTGTCTAGAAGACAATATTTGTATTTAAACTCACAGCATATGTGTTGTCGTATTTTGTACGACAATTATAATAATGAAGTTGTAGTTGTTTTCTGTACCATGTATTTGGCGACTCAGAATTGGTTGTGTGGACCTATTTTGGGGGCGTCACACCCACAATGGAATAACTATCAGATTTAAAAACTGACAGAAAATAACTTTTTTATAAAAATAACGGCAAGACTTTTACCGTTAAACTGTTGAAATACCCAGTGATAAAAATACAATAATATGCGTAGCACACGGTATTGCACAATATCTTTAAATTATTGAGGCTTACGTGAGAAGTCACTCAATTTATTCAATTATTACAATAGTAGTTGATGCATAGTATCTCATATTATTGATTCAATTATTGTCACAGTATCATTTGCATAATATTTTATATTATTAAATCAATAATTGAGACAACACAATTATTCATATTATTATTTTTATTATTGACAATGTCTAGAAAATTCTGTCGAGGAAAGGGGTTTGGTCATCTAATTGCGCGCCAATAAGGAGAAGTCCTTATCGGAAAGCTCCCCTTTTCCTAGGAATAATCTGGTTGTTAATATTGCGAGTTATAATATTAATGATGAATAAATGTTATTAAAAATGTGTTTCGAGAAGTCAAGTGATTTGTGATAAATAAAGGGATTTTTTATGAAGTATTTGTTGTAAGTTTGACTTATTACATGGACCCCCACTTACTCATTTTTTAAAAGCATCGGTAGAGAGTTATCTCAGTTTTTGTTTTATAGTAATAAAATAGAAAACTTTTTATATAGCTTACTTTCGACGAAATTCCGTCGGAGATAAATCTGTCGAAGATAAGATAGGTCCGACGAAAATTTGTGACGGATCTTATCTTCGACACGTATATATACGATCGAATTTCCGACTAAATTTTTTGTCAGAAATAACATACTTCCGACTGAATAAGCGTATTTCCGAGGAAAAATTCCGTCGAAAATAAGGCTTTTTCTTGTATTGTGCATAATATTTGCATAGTACTGCATAGTATTTGCATAGTACTGCATAGAATTTGCATTTACTGCATAGTGTTGCATAAGTACTGCATAGTGTTTGCATAGTGCTGCATAGTGCTACATAGTGAAAATTAAAAAATTTTGATTCTGCACCGAATTCGTCCGTGAAAAATTTTCTGTTCACTTGTGATTATTTTCTTAAATAGTATCCTGTCATTCTCCTATAAATAGGATGCTTAGTTTAGAAATGAAAATTACACCAGAATCAGAGAATTCTTCTTCTATAATATTGAGCGTATTTCTTTTGAGTTTAAGGAAACTTTGAGTGTTGCAAATAGTGCAAATTTTCTTCAAGAATATCCCCGCTATACCAGTCAGAAGTACTCTCCTTTTAAGGTAAGGGGTTTTATTTATTTCATATTCGCTTACGATATTATTTTTCGTATTCGTAAGGAATTTTATCTTCGTTCAATATTCGTAAGGAATATTATTTTCGTGCAACAGTTGTAAGGAATATTTTTTTTTTCAATATTCGTAAGAAA
Organism: Panax ginseng; assembly: GCA_020205605.1. Classification (NCBI taxonomy): domain Eukaryota; kingdom Viridiplantae; phylum Streptophyta; class Magnoliopsida; order Apiales; family Araliaceae; genus Panax; species Panax ginseng. The sequence goes on from CM035137.1 coordinate 98,987,203, forward strand.
TAATATTTTCTTCCATACCCTGTAGTATGTAAGTAATATTATTTCGTTTCATATTCCTAATTCTATACTTATTTTGATATCCTTGAAATTTGCTCTTCATCTAGTAGCGTTTCACAGAAATATTTTTTTGAACTTTTTTGTTAAATTTTAATCTTTTCATGCCGAAATACTATTCACATGGTACTATTCACTCAGGTACTATTCGCCCAGGGTACTTTTTATGATAAAAATTGATTTCTTTTATGTCCAAATTATTTTTGATACATGAATATTATTCTTGAATTTTACTCCACAAAGAAGTTATTGTAAGACCCCGAATTTTATGAAATAAAAGTATTCAATTTTTCTTATAATTACAATTCAGTAAATGGTTAAATTGATAAAAGTTAAAGTTAAGGATGATATATGAAAATTTTCAAAATACGCAAGTGGTTATAAAATATTCAATTGTCAGGGAATATTCGTTTGGTCGTGAAATATTCTTTACGTCAGTGAATATTAAATGCGACAGCCATGACCATTTCAGGGGCCCCATAATGTAATAAGCGCGGATGAAGAAAGCGACAAAATTAAGTTTTTATAAATAACGGCGTAATCGTTATAGTTAATAATCGTTGGAATACGGTTGGTAAAATAAAGTAATACGCGTTGTTGCACAGTAGCACACGGTATTACACAGTATTTTTGAATTATTGATTCTTACGTAAGAAGGCACTACTCAATAATTGTTACAGTAATTACTGTTCAATATTTTATTTTATTGATTCAATAATTCTTTGCGTTGATATTATATATTATTATTGTTTCAATAATTGTCACCGCAGATATTTTCTATTATCGGATCAATAATTCAAATTATTTGAATAATATTATCGAGATAACATTATTGGCAATGTCTAAAAAGTTACATCTAAGGAGAGGTTTGGTCACCTAATTGCAAGGCCAAGAAGGAGAAATCCTTATTGGAAGCCCCTCATCACAGGAACTACGGTTGTCGATCTTGTGAGTCTGTAATATTATTGTGAATAATTAATTATTAATTATTATGATAAAAAAATATTTATTGTGGATATAGATGGAGAAAATTTTTAATGTGACAACTATTGAAAATTAATATTTTATTTTTTACGATAAAATAATTCATTTAAATATATTATTTTAATAATATATTAACAGTAATATATTTTTATAATGAATGTGGGATATATGAGTATATGAGGAGGAAGAGTATTTTGTGGCATTAAATATTTAATATATGTTTTGGGTGTCGGTGGACACAATTCTTGATAGAAAATTGATTATGTAATCGTAAAATCGCTTTCGTTTGTTGATTTTGGTCAATTTCATTTGGAATTTGGAAATATTTTCTTACGCAAAGTTGTAGAGAATGGAATTTCCCATGGAAAGTCGTGGGTTTCAATTTTTTACGATAAACGGCTATTTTCTATGGATTATTGAAGTTTGAGAAAATAAAATGATTTTTATTAAATTATATGGTGGGACCCACTTTGGTTGGTGTTAATAACATGTGGGTTGCTATATTTTTTCAGAATTGGCATGCTTGGATGGCTGGTCTTGGATGGTTGGTGTGTAGAAAAGAAAAATAATATTTTATTATTTTAGTCTCCTTTCATGCGTTCTAAAGCATTTTTCTATAAATAGAAGCTTAAGTTAGAATTGAAAATCACACCGAAACTAAAGTTTTCTCTATTTCTCTCTATATTATCAAGTGTATTCTTGTATCTTGAGTGTTGCTATACTACGGTGCAAGTTCGATTCAACATTATTCCGGTCGAAATCTAACCGCTCTTTTTGAGGTAAAGGATTTTAAGGGTTGTGATGTTTTTCATGTTTCAGTAACTTTTCGGACCTTTAAAATTCTGGAAAAATTTGAAATGATAATTTGATGAGTTTTATTGATTGTGTCCAAAATGGCGATTTTTGGATGTATAGATTATGAGTTATGAATTTTATGGGAAAAGACTATTTTAAAAGAAAACCCTTATAACTCCTTGTGGTTAACTCCAAAATTGATGAAATTTGTATTGGGAGTACATCTATATTATATAAGTATACTCTGTAAATTTTGAATTTTTGAATAAAAGTACAATTTATGATAAATGTTTAAATATTAAATTGGTTTTGGCCATGTGAAAAATAGTAATGACTTTTAAAATTTCGAGAAAAATATATGTTCAATATAGGACTATATTCGCTAAATCCAGAAAAAGAAATATTTTTGAACCGATTTGTTATTTTTCATGAAAATGGACTAGTTATGAGTAAATGAATTAAATATGTTATGTGAGGTAAGAAAATAGGATTTTATGGCTTGAGAATCCTACATGAGGTATATGCAGATTTTTTATGAGGATTTTGGTTATTGGTGATGAAATCTTATGAGTTTGGCATTTTAGAATGATTAAATGCATTATTTAGTAAAGTGTAAACAATTAAAATAAATTGTTTATAAGCTTAAAAAAAATATTATTCTTTCAATATCATTATACCGAAATATTGGTATGGATTTTATTGTGGAATTTCTACCTTTTTGAGTCGGGTTTACTATTCATGAGATACTATTCACGAGTTACTATTCATAAGTTACTATTCACGAAGTTACTATTCATGAGTTACTATTCATGACAAAATTGGTTTCTTTTTCTAACCAAATTATAGTTGATTTATGAATATTACTCTGGAGATTAAAACTATATATTGATTATATTGATTTTATTATCATATATAACATTTTTATAACCCTGATATTGAAATTCTCTTTCACTGGAGTGTAAAGATGGATAGATTATTGGTATGATCATGACTAGGGTTCTCTTTGGCCAGTAGTAAAAAGTTGAATTGTGACTGGTATGATCATGACCATTGAATATATAACTGAATATCTTTAGCTTAAGTGCAAAGATGAAATGATCAACATGGTTATAATTATTGTTTATATAAATTCTGAAATGATTATATATTTCTTTGAGATAATAATATATTTGGCCTATAGTGCAAATATGAACTGTTGAGGAATATCTTTGGCCTGTAGTGCAAAGATGAATTATTGATGAATATCTTTGGCCGTAGTGCAAAGATGACATGTTGTTGAATATCTTTGGCCAGTAGTGCAAAGATGAACATGTGTTGAGATGAACATGACCAACTGGTGATACAAATGAATATCTTTGGCCATAGTGCAAAGATGAAATTATTAGTATGATTATGAACAAGAAATGTGATTTGGTGTAACCATGATCTTTGATGTTTTTCGTAAAGATAGGTGATGAAAATTATCTTCATTCCGATTGAGAAGAGGAATTTAGAACAACAATTATGATTATGAGTTATTCATATGATTTCGGACCGTAATTGTTGATTGATGTTACTGAGGATAAAACATTGTTGGTGGATTTTTAACATGGAGAAGATAATAGACTTTATAGTCTATTTGACTCTTCTAATGGATTGCTCATTCACTGCAACTATGGTTGAAATTTTTATCATCTACCATATGTTCTAAATCTACGATTTATTCTTGATGAAGACTATTGATAATTTATTTATCTTTAGTCATAATATTCTTTCTTGAGCTAGTTGTGCTCAACCTTTTGCTTCACAATTCCTTTCGTGTAATAAAAGTGTGTATTTGGGTCGAGTGGGGATAACAGGGGAATAGAAAGCGGTGGTCTATAAATTTGTTGAGGGTGAGGCAAACCCAACGTTGGAAGGGTGTTTTGTCACTATCATACAAGATGTCTAATGACATACAACCTCGTATTATCATAAGACAGGGATGTGCTCATCCACTTGCTGAGTATATATACGAGCACTACCTATATAATCTTGGTGTTTGTTTGAAGTATAATTCTCAATTAGAGATAGTGGAGATAATGATATGTCAAGAGAAGACTTACCATTGGGAAGAATATGATAGTAATCTTCTTGTTTTTCTTTGGGGTCTATTAGGTCAACCAAGGATAATTCTCTGGACATATGATATCTATCATAACCTAGACGCACGGTCTCCTATGTACGAAGGTTTCCTTGAGCATTTCCCAAAGATTTTAGTTTCTAAAACAGTCTTTGACTATACCTTTATGTAAGGTGTCACTGTGAGGTGTTGTCCACGGTTGGGACATGTGTCACATTTGGTATATATTTGTATCCAAACTCACACGATATATGTGTTGTTGTATTTTGCACGACAATTGTTGTAATAAAGTTGTAGTTGTATTCTGTACCATGTATTTGGCGACTCAGAATGGGTTGGATTGAATGGACCTATTTTGGGGTCGTTACAGTTATCATGTTGACAATTTGGACATTCTTGAACTCTGGATAAATTAAATTATAAATCTTTAAAATTTATCCTTGCTCTCACTTAATTGAATTCTTATATCATTGTCATCATCCTCATGCTTATATTGTGATGAAAATTATCTTTGGTCCGTAGTGCATAAATGGACTGTTGATTGGTATGATTATCACCAAGAATTATGTATTGGTATAATCATGACTTGTAATGTTACAAATGATGTGGTAAAAGTCCTCATTGGCCCGTAGTGCATTGATGGACAGTTGTTTGGTATGATCATGACCACTGGTGATAATAACAAATATCCTTGGCCCGTAGTGCATGGATAATTCGTGGATGTGATACTAACGAATATCCTTAGCTCGTAGTGCATGGATAATTCGGTGATGTGGATTATTTATTTTACAGACAAATGATGTGGTAAAAATCCTCTTTGGCTTACGTGCAAAGATGGACTAATGTTACAGACAAATGATGTGGTAAAAATTCTCTTTGGCTTACGTGCAAAGATGGATTATTGATTATTGGTTTTACAGTTGTATATCTTTGGCTTACGTACAAAGATAGATCGTTTATTATTGATTTTACAGTTGTATATCTTTGGTTTACGTGCAAAGATGGATTGTTGATTATTGGTTTTACAGTTGTATGTCTTTGTCTCGTAGTACAAAGATGGACTGTTGATTTACCTGATTATAAATATGAATTATGAATTTAACTATAATCTTTGGTGGTTCAGGTGAAGACATGTGATGAGAGTTCTCTTTGTCTTGGGTACAACAAAGAACTATTGATGAGTATTACAGGAATGAACTATTAACGATGAACTTTTAATTTGGAGGAGATAGTAGACATTATGTTCTACTTGATTCTTCTAATGGATTGTTGATTCCCGTTGCAATTATGGTTGAAAACTTTTATCATCTACCATATGTTCTAAATATCTGATTTATTACTGATGAAGGTTATTGATAAATTAATTATCTTAGTCATAATATTCTTTACTGGGCTATTTGTGCTCACCCTTTTGCTTCACAATTCCTTACAGGTATTAAGAGTGTAGCTGGGTCGAGCAAGGATAACAAGAGAATAGTGTGATGGTTCGAGACTGTGAAAGTTTCTCAATACATTATAAAACTGCATGACATGCAATATATAATTGTATTGAGGACCTAAGATGGGTGTGTCATATATTATATGTCACTTAATAATTAATTTTGGTGAACAACAATAGGGTGATGAGAACCCAACTTTGAAAGCGTCAAAAATGCACCTCATTAGAATAAGGAGGACAGAAATGTACTAAGAGCTTAAAGGGTGTGTTTCCACTATCATACATGATGTCTGACCACGTACAAACTCGTGCTATCATAAGATATGATTGTGCATATCCACTTGTTGACTATATGTATGAGCGTTATTTATATAATATAGGAGTATGGTTGGAATATAATTCTCGGTTTGAGACAATGGAGATAATTATATGGCAAGAAGATAACCACCATTGGAATGAACAAGATAGTAATCTTCTCGTTCTTCTTTGAAGTCTATTTAGTCAACCAAGGGTAATGCTCAAGTCATATGATATCTATTATAACTTAGATGCATGGCCTCCCATGTATGAAGGATTCCTTGAGCATTTTCTAAATATTTTAATTCCTAAAACAGTTATCGACTGTACCTTTATGTAAAGTATTATCGGTTTGAAGTGTGAGTACTGTTATTTCTATTCAAATTCACAATTTATGTGTTGTCGTATTTTGCACGACAGTTCAACAGTTGTATAAATGAAATTTATATTTGAATTCTGTACCGTATATCTGGCGACTCAGAATGGGTTGTGTATACCTATTTTAGGAGCGTCACATAAAATGCTTTTAATAATTCTTACTTTTTGTAGAATTGATTTTGATGTAATGAAATATCTATTAACATATTTGAATTATTATTAATAAAATTATTAAAATAAAACAACTGGTAAATTAGACAAAATTAAAAAGAGGGTGGAATGAAAGGGAGCCAAATTTTCAACAGTAGTATCATTCAGTCATTTACACATTTTGTTTGAGAATTTAATTTTCTTACCAAATACGTCTCGAAATAAATAAATAATTACATCAAAAGTGACATGAATTTTAGTCTAATATTTAATTATATGAAAATTATGGTTTGGATAACCCTGATGTCATATTTATCACTTCACTATATTAATTAAAAAAACATAAATAAAATTTTAAACAATACTTTTTGAGTATTGACCAATTTATATTTCTATCTAATTTGGCAAGTACGCGTCTACGCTTACCCTACCCTTCCCATTTAATTTCTTCTGGCTTAATACATTGTGAACCACTTCAACACCAAAGTCAGACCAATCCATTAGGAAGCTTCCATAAAATTAATTTATTTTCCATTTACCAAAAAAATTATTTATTATGTCAAACTTTACATTTGACTACTCTGCTTTGATCTGGTCTTTTGGACAGAACACACCCTTCATAAATACTGTCCCATATCTTACTTCTCCTCTAGTATTTGTTTATTCATCAAAAAAATTTCTCACCATATCTTATCCCAAAACCAAAGTCCCAATTCATTGATAAAATCATATAAAATCCATATTATATAAACCTTTTTAATTAGAGATGTTCACTCCATTGATTTGTGGCAGTAATTTTCAAGATCAAGAAGATGATGAAGAACTAGAGCTCTTAAAGTTGTGTTCAGAAACCAAGAAATCATCAAGAAAACCAACAAGGAGACATAGTTTTGGCAATAGTAGAACAAGAGATACCGGCAGAAACCCTTATGCAGATCGTGGGCTTGATAAATTTTCTGCTCTTTTAGCTGAACTCGATTCGAAAAGGCAGAAAATTTACACCCAAAAGGGTTCTGAAGATATTTCTCTGCTGGGATTTGTGTACTCAAATTCCTCGGATTATAAGCCCATTGTTATCAGGTTGAGGGATAAAAAGCAGGCCATGGACAGAAGGAAGATGATTAAGACGGAGAATAATAATAATTCACAAGTTTCGGATCATAAAGGAGGTGATGGCGGTAAAAAACTATCGAGAATGGAGTCAAATAGGATCAAGAATGAGAAAGTCGGGTTTTTATGGGGTGATATTTTGAGGTTGGAAAAGTTGAGGAGGCCTTCTTATTATGTTCCGATGATTATGATGTTGATTCTGGTGTTCTTGGCTGTTTTTGGGAGGTCTTTTGCCATTTTGTGTACTTCTCTTGGGTGGTATATTATTCCTACAATAAAAACGAGGAGTTTGAAATTGAAAAAGAATGTGAAAGGTTTGGGTGATAACGATAAGATTATTGCTGCTGCTGCTGCTGATCATGGACTACCATTGTCTCCGACGAGTTTTTTGATCGGAGCCGGAGGGAAATCGCCGCCACGACAAGGCCATGGGAGGAGTTCTTGAGGACAAACCAAGTTTTTTTTTTTTTTTGGGTTGAATTTTTGGTCATATTTACTATGTAGGAATTAGTGTTTTGAGTTGGATTGGAAATTCAATCTTTCTTTGCCATGTTCATTAATGTAAATTATTATTAGGAAGTATTGGTTGCATACTTTAGTCAGAAAGAAGGCCATGTGTTCTTGTTCTTGAATTGAATTGGGAACTGTCATCACCAAGTTAATTTTGGTCAATTAATCAATAAAGTGTCAACACGCAGGTCTCATGAATGTGATATCTCTCTACGTATCAGCATTGTATAGATCAATTGACCAATTTATCATAAAATTAACTTTATGATAATCGAATCCAATTGAATTGTAGCTAGTTAGTTTTGTTAAATATAGTGTTGGTTTCACACAAGAATGAATTTTCTTTTGAGAGCTGATATTTCCGACACAATTTTTATTTTTTTAACAAATACACATACATCATTTTAAATTTTATTTTTATTAATCTCATTTTGGACATTTTTTTTATTTTATTGTCAAAAACTAATTATATCGTTTTCAGTCTGAACTATTGTTAAGATTAGGGTTAGTTATGCCATATACTACCTTTGTAGGATTTCACGTCTTTTTAGAAAGAAAATTTATTTCTTGTTATATATCACTTATAGATTTGAAGAAATAATTAATAATTTAATTTCTCATATTATCCATAAACATTATTATTAAACATTAATTTTTTTCTCTTTTATCTTTTTAATAGATTTTTAAAAGGTTATTAAATAATAATTCAAAATCTTAGCTATAAATCCAATAGCCTGTCCTGATAGTGGTCCTTAATAAACTTTGGTTAGGCCAGTAAATAAACAACTGTTGCTTAGTGTTGCAAGAAGTAGACATGCTACCCTCTGAACGAATCTACAAGATTTCCAGGGATTGAGCATACCATAATCTCATCGTGCCCACAAAATATAAATAAATAAATGCATTGTTAGATAATGAAGTTTTACGAGATTTTCAAGCATGACAATATGACTAATTCTGCGAATTTGTAGACGTTTAGGGAGGATGTAAAATAGTGATTAGTAGGAGTAGTTAGTATGAAGTTAATTTTGGTCAATTGACTTGTTTAAGAGTGTTTTGCCGACCTTCGTGTGGGCCAAAGGCCTGACATAAGAAGGACTTTATTCGTCCACTGGGCCGAAGCCCATGGTGAAGTTAGAGGTGTTCGGGTCGGCGTCCGAGTCCTTTTGAGCCGGAGCCTCACCTTAGGGGATGTCTTTTGGGGTCGGCTTCCGAGTCCTTCGGGCCGGAACTGTGCCCTGTCGTGTGGAGTTCGGGGTCGGGTCTTCGAGTCCTTTGGGCCGAGACCCAGACCTGATGGTGGGATCGTTTGGGCCTGCACAGTGGGCTCATCTGCGTGCGGAGTCCGGGTTCCTAACTATACTTGAATAAGGTAACTCCAAAGGTAGTGATTGAGTTGGATTCTACTTGCACCTTTTAAGGAGATTGTGTTGGACCCAAGTTATGATAACTACCGTAGCTAGGAGTCCTAATCCGACTCGGAGAGGATTCTAGGGTGATGAGTACTATAAATACAAGGCCAAGGTTACAATTAACAGGTAATACATATTTTGAGCACTAAACACTTATCCTCCATTGTTAAACCTTGTGAACGGCCTGTACTCATTCTCACACCGGAGCTATCCTCCGGCGGCACAAGCCGTCAAGCTTCTGTGTGATCTGTTATTGTGCAGGTTCTAGCGCGCGGATTCTGTGATTGGACGCGCCGGCGAAACTTGGCGTTAACATTGGCGCTAGAAGGAGAGGCCTAGTGCTTAATCAATCACAGTCAGACTTTTCCGGTAAGAGGCTATGGCGAGCATGGAGTATGCTGTTTCTGACCACGAAAAGGCCAAAACACACCAGACCACCCAGATGAGAGAGTCGGGAAAAGACAGACTGGGTTCCAGAATCCAGGGAGATCAGGTGGAACCGCCTGCCTCCCCTCGGCGAAGACTCTTCCATGACGGTCAGCGTACCCCTAACCAGGATAGTCGGGCAGACGAGAATCACTCACGGGCACTGGAGGTGCATGGGAAAGGTCGAGGTGAGGGCAGTCGGGATCAGAGAGAGTTTATCCTGCAGAAGAAGATGCAGCAGAACAAAGATGCCATGATGGCCCTGCGTCTTCAGCAAGACGAACTCGACCGGCAGATGGCTAACATGGCTGGAAAACAGGAGGCATCCTCAAAAAGACGTAGGCATCGAAGCCGATCCCGGTCACCCCGACGGGGAGAAGCAGATAAGGAAAGGAGTAGGCATCGAAGCCGCTTGAGGGATGGCCAAAGCCAGAGGAGGAGCCGTTCAGCAGAGCGACGATCAGAACATCCAGGCAGGTCGGGACTGAGGAGGAGGGATGGGACTCCTGAACATGGGCGGGACAGACCCCGATCGTTCCCCCATAAGGAAGAGTCTGACCCCCTCGCTCGAAGGGTGGAAGAATTGGAAAAATTGTTATTGGCAAAGAACTCGATGGCGGTGCCTACGGCTTGCATAGGGTCGCCCTTCTCTCCCGAAATCAACAACGTGACAGCCGATCCCAAAAGGAAAGGTATGATAGGCTGATGACGTACTATGGACACTCGGATGCTGCCAAATGTCACATGTTCGCGACCACCCTAAAAAAGAGCGCCCGAGAATGGATGGGGACCTTTGCGGTGGGGTCAATCAACTCCTGGAGTGACTTTCGAGAAAAGTTTCATGCTCGGTTCGGGAGTAACAAAAGGCGAGGAAAGATCATAGCGTCCCTCATGTAGGTCAGACAGAAATCGGACGAAAGCCTAGGACATTATGTCAAAAGGTTCCGAGAGGCTGTGGGGTTGGTAGCAGAGTTAAACTCCCCGCAAGCCCTGGGATATTTCACTACTGGTCTGAACATCGGGAAGTCGAAGAAGTTGATGAAGGATTTGGTGATCAACCCTCCGGCTGACTCGACAGAAGCTTTCCACCGAGCCGAGGGTCACATGGCAATAGAGGAGGAGATGGGGAACTTCAAACCGCACTCCCAATCTTATGAGAAGTCCAAGGATCGAGATAAGCAGAGTTATCAGAAGTCAGATAATCAGGGGAGGTTGGATAATTACAGTAAGAAAAGCTACAATGGGGTAGGGTCGGGCAGCGGACGGCCACCTTTCCTAAACAAGAATGTCAACAAAGTCTACACTGCCCTCAACACGGACCGGGCTTAAATACTGGAGGAGATGCGGAACAAGCCCTTTTTCGAACCATGCCAAGTGATCCCGAAGCCTGGGAAGAGGTGTTGGGACAAATATTATGCATATCATCAGTGTCGGGGGCATACGACGGAGTAATGCAATAACTTGAAGGATCTAATAGAGAAGAACGCCCGAATGGGCGGTAGTGCGAGATGTGGTGATTCACGAAGGTTGAAGCCCCACAGGAGAGAACAAGGATCGACGAGAAGACAAACAAGAATCGCACCCACAAGCCCGAGGGGTTATTGATATGATATCGGGCGGGTCGGTAGGGCGTGTAACCGGTAGGAAGAGGAGCAGGCATCTCGAGGCCGTGTTTTCGGTAGCTGGTTCATCGCCCAGAAAGGATAGGGCATATTCAGGATTATCCATCTCTTTCTCGGATGAAGACTATCCTACCGACCATATTGAACCACATGATAGGGCGCTGGTAATAACTTCACAGGTCGAGCTAGTAGACATGAAAAGGATGATGATCGATAGCGGGTCCTCGGTCGATATACTCTACGCGCATGCCTATCAGAGGATGAATCTGGAAGGAAAGAAGATGGAATTGGGAGGAGAGGGTCCGTTATACGGTTTCAGTGGTGACCAGGTGCATGTGTCCGGAACAATAGAGTTATCAGTCAGGTTCGCCACAGCCCCTCAATAAGCAGAAATAATGGTGAAATTTTTTGTAGTACAAGTGGATTCGGCCTACAACGCCATCTTGGGGAGGCTGGCATTAGCGACAAAGATTGCAAGCGACGCGTCTATACCTCACTTCAAAATCAAGTTTCCAACACCGAACAGGATCGGGGAGGTAAAAGGTGATCTGGACATTGCCCGAAGGTGTTATCGGAATACTTTGATTTCCTCAGGGGTTGGGATCAGTAAACAGAAATAGATAATGGCCATCGAGATAGAGCCATTCACCGAAGCTAGTACTGAACCCAGGGCACTGTCGGCAGAAGAGATAGAAGATGTGGAGTTGATACCTAGGAATCTGGAAAACTGATCAAGATTGGGGCAGGATTAGCAGAACCACTACGAACAGGTCTGGTGGATTTGCTTCGGGTGTATGCCGATATCTTCGCTTGGGAGCCTAGCGATATGCCAGGGGTAAGAGAATCTAAATTGGCGTTGCATAAGGTTGCATCTGCATCAAGAAGAACCCGGTGATCTGTAAAAGAAGGATCTTTGCCCCTGAAAAATAGAGGATCATAGATGAAGAAATTGGTAAACTGCTGGAGGCGGGATTCATCTTCGAGATCGACTATCCCAAATGGCTGGCGAATGTGGTATTAGTTCAGAAGCAAAATGGGAAGTGGAGGTTGTGCATCGACTACACGGATCTGAATAAGGCATGCCCAAAAGATTCTATCCTCTACCCAACATAGACCAGCTGATTGATGCCACTTCGGGGTATGGAATGTTAAGTTTCATGGACGCTTTCTCGGGATACCACCAAATTTTGATGTGCAAGGATGACATCCTGAAGACAAGCTTCATCACTCATCGGGCTATATATGCGTATCGAAAGATGACATTCGGATTGCTGAATGCAGGGGCAACTTATCAACGGATGATGAACTTTGTATTCAGAAAGCAGCTGGGTCGAAGTATGGAATTGTACGTGGACGACATGATCGTAAAAAGCATGTCAGTCCGAGATCATTTAGATACCTGGAAGACTGCTTCGAAACGGTAAGGAAGCACAAACTGAGACTGAACCTGACCAAATGTAACTTCGGTTTGGGTTCAGAAAAATTTTTGGGATACTTGGTCAGCAAAAGGGGAATCGAAGCCAACCTAGAGAAGATTTCGGTGATCTTAGACATGAAATCTCCAAAGACATTCAAAGATGTACAGAGGTTGACGGGTCGGATAGCTGCCCTTCGGAGATTCGTGTCAAGGTCTGCCGAAAGATGTTTACCCTTTTTTGGACACTCTCAAGGGGCCGAAGAATGAGAAAAGTTTTCAGTGGACGTCGGAATGCGAAGACGCGTTCCAAGGGATCAAAAAATATTTGTCTTTAGCACCATTGCTGATGAAGCCAATCCCTTCGGAACCCTTATATTTATACTTGGCTGCAAACACAATGGCAGTAGGGGCGGCGTTGGTAAGAGACAAAGGAGGAAAAAGTTCCGAGATATTACATCGCCACCCATGTTCTTCGAGATGCAGAAACAAGATACCCGAACCTGGAAAAATTCGCGTATTCTCTAATCATTGCAAGCAGGAAGCTTCGGCATTATTTCCAAGGTCGGGTGGTGGTGGTGTACACGGACCAGCCGTTAAAGAAGATATTGCATAAGCCGGATGTGTCGGATCGGCTAGCGAGATGGGCGATGGAGCTAACACGATTTGCCATAGAATATATCATCCCCGAAGCGGCAATCAAGGTCGAGCTTTGGCAGACTTCATCGTGGAATGCTCTTTTTCAGAAACCGCGGCGTGAATACGGTGGGTAAACTCAACAAGGGTCGACCTCGTGGACGTTGTACGTGGATGGATCATCGACGTCAGATATCAGTGGAGCAGGGGTCATTCTGAGGAGTCCCGAAGAGTTCAAAGTTCAACAAGCAATTCGTTTCCAATTCAAAGCCACCAACAATGAGGCAGAATATGAAGCGATTGTAGCTGGGATACGGTTGGCCCGCAGTTTGGAAGTGCAGAATTTGGTTATCTACAGTGACTCGCAACTGGTGGTCAAGCAATTATCAGGGGAGTATGAGGCTCGGGGGGCAAGAATGACAAAATATTTGGCCGAGGTGAAAGACAAGCTGACGTACTTCACATCACACAGCTGTTAGGGTGTGGACCGGTCAGATAATACAGTAGCAGATGCCCTGGACAGATTGGTAACTACCGAAGAAAGCTCCTTCAACGGGTCAGTATACCTGAAGGTCTTAGAACGACCAAGTGTTCCGAAGATAGAGGTGCTAGCTCTGGACCGACTCGACTGCTGGCTGACGCCTTATATCTCCTACTTAGCAGATGGGACTCTTCCTTCGAACCGAATCCTAGCAAGACAGATCAAACACCGAAGCTCAAACTTCGTCCTCATTGATGGGGATCTATACCGAAGGGCTTTTAGCTCTCCACTGCTCAAATGCTTAACTCCATCAGAGGCAGATTACACTCTTCGGGAGGTACATGAAGGGATCTGTGGGGATCACATGGGAGCAAAGTCACTGGCACATAAGATTTTGAGGCAAGGGTATTACTGGCCGACTATCTACACAGAGGCCAAGAAATTTGTCAAAAGGTGTCCCAAGTGTCAGCTGAACAGCACTATCCCACATCAACCTCCCGAAGAGTTGTATTCGGTCTTATCCTCAATCCCTTTGCTGTATGGGGAATCGACATCTTAGGGCCTCTGCCGAAGGCCAAGGGACAAGTCAGTTTTGTGATTGTGGCCATCGACTATATGACAAAATGGGTCGAAGCCAAACCACTGCAGAAGATCACCGAACAAGAGTGCTTGAAATTTTTCAAGGAAGGAATCGTTTATCGTTTTGGTATTCCGATGGCAGTGGTCTCTGATAATGGCAGACAGTTTGTGGGGTCGAAGTTCGAGGGCTTTCTGAAGGAGTTGGGAATTCAGCATCGCAAGACCTCGGTCGTTCATCCTCAATCGAATGGACAAGTGGAAGTGACCAACCGAACCCTGCTCAATGGGATAAAATGAAGGTTGGATGAATTGAAGGGTTGGTGGCCCGAAGAGCTACTAAGTGTTTTGTGAGCATATCGGACTACTCCGAGGATAACAACCAGGGACTCTCCGTTCAGACTGGCATATGGGACCGATGCACTCATACCAGTTGAGATCGGATCCCCCACTCTTCGGGTCAGTTAGTACAAAGAGCTATACAATGATGACGGTCTGAAAACAAATTTGGATCTGCTGGAAGAGGTTCGGGATTCTTCCATATTGAGATTGGCAGTCTATCAGCAGAGAACAGCCCGACATTACAACCAAAAGGTGAAGCCGAGGAGGTTTGCAGTATGCGATATGGTCCTCCGGGAGTCGGAGGCATCAACCCCCGTAACACTGCAAGTCGATGCCTAACCGGGAGGGACCTTATGAGGTGAGAGGTGTGCAAGCCGTGTACATACCGCCTTCGAGCAATGGATGGTTCAGAAGTAAAGAATACATGGCATGCTGGGAGACTTAGAAAATTTTACCAGTAATAGTTGTGTTATTCTTTTCTTTATCCTTGTAACTGTTTCAACCTTAAATGAAATAAATGAAAGTTTTCTTTGGATATGTTTAACTTCATCTATATTCATATGACTCTTAATACTCGAACGGACAAACTTCGGACACCATCCGATCAGAAGGTTCGGAAAGACACCACTGATCGAGATAAGTCACGAGTATAACTGACCGAGAAAACTGTAAATTTTTTGATTCAGACAAGCTTCGGGCACTACCCGATCAAGAGGTTCGGAAAGATACCACTGATCGAGATAAGTCCCAAGTATAACTGAATACAAAAATTCATGAACAAAAATACTATATTTCATTTATACTTGGAAATTTTTACACAACCCGATCGCTTACGATTCGGGCGAAATACAAACAAAATTTTATAAGACCTAACAATATTTATTCAGGAGGAGGGTCATCCTCGGCTTCAGATTCTTCGTCGAAGGAATCAAGGATGGAGGCATCGAGCCCAGCAGCAGTCAGTTTGGCCTGAGCCTTTTCACGATAAGCCTCATACCCTTAAGAAAATTGGGCCATGACTTTATCATTCAAGACTTCAGACTCTTCATACTCAGCAATCGCCTGCTGTTTGGCCTCGGAGAGCTTCTCTGGAAGGGAGTTGACTTCAGCGGATAAACCAGTGTTCTCCCACATAACTTGTATCATTTTGGCCATCATGTCAAAAAACTTCTCTGAAAGGGCATCGACAGCCTTTTCCCGATCCTTCACCTCCCCGGACAGGTGATCCCTCTCCTCCAGAAGTGATGCGTATTTCTTCTCGAGCTCCTCAGAATGATATTCAACTCGGGTTGCCTTATTACGGGTCTCAGCGTGGAGATCCCGTTCCTTCTTCAAGTCCGCGTTCAGGCTCCGGACCTCCGCTTCAAGCAGCAGCACATCCGTTCCCAGCTGAACCTCCTTTTTAGTGGTTCGAGCAAGAGGAGGGATGACCCGAGCAAGAATGGCGTTGGCCTGCAATAAACACATGTATCAGTTACAGAAATCAAATTATAAGCTTACAAGAGAAGTTACAACTTGGGGTTTACCTGGCACTGAGCTCGGACGTATGCCACCAGATATTCTTCGGAAGTAAGTCCCTTGAACTGTTCGTCGTCGCCCGGAAGCTTGAAATGGTCGAACAGGTTGAATGTAAAAACTTCTGAGGAACTCTTCGGCCAACAAGTGGTCGGCGTCCTGTTAGGTAAAATCTATATACGCACAACACGCAAGTATACGTGGTCAACAAGTAATAAAGTGATAAATAGAGTATCGTTCCACAGAGAATTATTTAATAAAAATCACCAAGTACTAACCCGTAACCAACTCAATCTTATTTAAACGAATGAATTTCAAATTATATAAATTAAACTACTATTAAATTCCACTAGTTAAATTAAGATAACGGAGATTTAAGATCACAACTTCACTTATTGCTTCATTTAAGTTAACACACTTCTCATCAATTATTCTCTATCCTGAATTGTTAATCAAGAACACTAAAGTAGTATTAACCACCTCTCAATGCACTAATACCGTATTAACGTCAATCCACAATTAAGATAGAAATCCGTTAAACACCTTAATCAACTAACCCACTATATCTCTATGTGAATTACAATTGAAAAATGTTGAAGAACAAGTTCTCTATAAGATTACATGCAGTGTCAAGCATATCTCTACCTTAACACTCATCAAGTTTAAGCTACTAACAAAATCCTGAACACATGCTATCATGATAAGATCTAAATAAATACTTCATCTCTCGAGTTCATATAAATTATCACGGTAATTGATGACCAGTCAATTAAACAATTAAGTCCAAATCACAATAGACAATCCTCACAATAGAACATAATAATTGATAGCGAAGCATATTAAAATAAACTACACAATAAGATCTATTATAATCTCAAACAAAGAATTAGTTCATGATTATTAAATTAAAACTAAGAATCCACAATTGAATACACATTAAAAGACAAAGATAGAAGAAGATAAGAAGATAGAATCTATTGTCTATAGATTTGACGCTCCCTCCTTGCTCCTACTTTGAATCTTCAATGGACTCCAAGTTGCTTCAATCTCCAAAACTCATAATAACTAGGGTTTTTCCCAATATACTCTAATCTAATATAATGGAATTCTCCCTCTAATCCTCCTCTAATCCTTGTGATTCACCTCCTTTTATATGTCTCTTTATATGTATTTAAGTCCTCTTGGAAGTCCTTGAATCAAACAACTCGAAACAATCCTTATCGGACTCAAATTCGGACAAAATCTCCTCTTTCCGTGCATAGGCAAGCCCCAGCTTGCCTTTTCCCTTGTAAAAATCCAGCCCCGGCTTGCTAGTGGCCTGCTATTCCGTCCAGACCCCCAGCCCCGGCTGGATCCTAAGGCACAAAAGGTCCAGCCCCGGCTTGGGGGTATTCTGCCAATCACTTTTCCTACTAAAACCTCCTCTGCTAAAACTGCCATAACTTTTAAACCGGAAGGAGTTACGGGGCCCGCGACCTATCAAATCGAAGCTATCGACGAGATCTACAACTTTTATTTTTTGAGGTTTGAGAAATAATGAACGGATGAAGGTCAAAATTGGACTGGAAGTGACTGCTATGCAAATGGCCACCCAAAACAATGAAGTTCAACGACGTCCGTTGGTAGAAATGTCATAACTCTTTCATCCAAACTCCGATTGGAATGATTCAAGATGTTCCAGAAAGCTAAGAAGACACTCAACAATATAGTCTAAGTTCCAAGCCAAGAACATGAAATGAACATGAAAGCACAAACGATATCCGGATTGCTTTTCTTTGCATTTTCCTTGCTTTTCCTTACCAATAGTCGCTCACACCGCTCCCAAACATATAACCTACAAAATAAACACAAAATGCATGAAAAGTAACTAAGAAACACAAGATTAAGCAAATAATTCAAGTAATAGATGCCAGATAAGTAGGTATAAAACCGACTTATCACGTCCCTTGAGAAGAACTCGCCCGGGAAGTGGGAGTGGTGGCAGGCAGGGGGTCGGCCTCCACAATTTGTTGTTCGGGATGTGGTTGTTCGGGGTTGTCGATGAGTCATGGCTTTATGGATTGGGGCTCGAGGCGCTCCTCTTCAGTATCTTCCGAGTCCACGATCACCTCGGCTTGGGTAGGGGGTGGAGGAGGAGTCGGTTTCAGGGGTATTGGGGTAATGGATTTGGCGGGAGCTTTGGCGGAAGGCTTCTTGGTTTTCTTTAATAGTGCTGCCTTCTCCGACCGACTCATCTTCAGAAGATTTTTGGTGGCAGGTTTGGTGGAAGTGGTCGGGGGGCTGGGCCCGAAGTGGAACCGGTTGAAAGTTCCACTATCGGGATGGTTTCCTCCTCAACCCTCTCGTCGGTGACTGGAAGGCGGATCGGTTCGATGGTGATGGGAAGAGGAGTTAAGGATTCAGTGGCCCCTTTAGGCTTGAAAATTGTCACTGAATAAAAGAGAACCGAATACAGACATAAAATATCAAGGGATAAAGAAGGGAAGTCAACAGGGGGAAGGGAGGTACTTACAGCCGTGTTTGTATAACCAGGCTTCATTGGACAAGGCGGTCAGATTCCATTCGGTTTTGCTCCACCTCTTGTAGAAAGATTTGAAGGCATCGGCCCGATCCTTCGGGAACTTGGACACCTTGGCTACGAGATCCTTCGGATGGGCCCATTGAGGGAGCAGACAGAGGTTGGTTCCCCTAGCGAAGAACCACTTGTCGTGCCAACCCTTGTTGCTCGAATGGGTTTTGACAGGAACAGTTCGGGAGGGCCTTTTGTTTAATTGCTTCAAGCCTGGTTCTTTCAACCCGATTACGGTGAAGAGGGCGAAGAAGAAGTCGAGGCCAGGCGTAATCCTGAGTTCCTGGCACAAAGCAATGAAGGCGACCAGGTGGATGTATGAATTCGGCATGAGCTGTGCGAACCCGATTCCCGCGAAAGAAAGGAAGGACGAGATAAATTCGTGAAGTGGGAACCGAACCCCATATTTCAGAAGATATAGGGGGACGGTCACCCATTCACCTTCGGGCCTCCAAAACATTTTCTCATCGGGTTTTGGGGCCCGAAGCTTGTATTCTTGAGGAAAGTTGAAAAGTGTTCGGATGTTGAAAATTTGAGAGGGGGTATTGATATGGGAGAACTCTGTCTCGGAGTGGTAGGCGTTGCGGATTTTGGCCTCGGCACTGATGGGGCTAGGGAGTACCGAGGAAGAAGGGTCATCGGAAGGAGCAACTGGTAATTCAACTGGGATTAGATCGCCGGTGGTGACGGAGGGAGGAACTGGCTCAGTAGCCGGAGGAGTGCTAGAATCAGCCATTTGGCGTTGAAATTAAAAGGAATGAGACACAAATGAGGGGTTTTGGGAAGAAAATGGACAAAAATGAAGTTTAAAAGTGGGCAGAGTAGACAAAATCGGTGAAGTATTGGAGAAGATATGAGCTTGCCGGGAATCGCCTCGCCGGAAAACTTTAGCAGAAATTTTTCAGATTGAGGAGTTTGGAAAAGTGATAGTGATTGATGGACGGGGGTTTTTATAGGTGTTTCCACACGATACCCAAGGGCGGCTATTAAATGCCCAAGGTGGGACCAGGCGTATAAAGGCGTGCAACGTTTCAAGTAACGAGGACAGACCGTTTGGCTTCCCCAGACAGCTCATCATTAGCTGTCGTGACCTTTCGATTACCTGACCTTTCAAGTCTCTAATTATAAATATGTTATAATCAGAGACTGGGAGGCAATGTTCGAGAGCGTTTTTACGACCTTCGTGTGGGCTGAAGGCCTGACATAAGAAGGGCTTTATTCGTTCATTGGGCCGAAGCCCATGGTGAAGTTGGAGGTGTTCGGGTCGGCGTTCGAGTCCTTTTGGGCCGGAGCCTCACCTTAGGGGATGTCTTTGGGGCTCGGCACGAGTCCTTCAGCGAAAGCCTCTCTGTTGTGTGGAGTTTGGGTTCGGGTCTTCGAGTCCTTTGGGCCGAGACTCAAACCTGATGGTGGGATCATTTGGGCCTGCACAGTGGGCTCACCTGCGTGCGGAGTCCGGGTTCCTAACTAAACTTGAATAAGGTAACTCCAAAGGTAGTGATTGGGTTGGATTCTACTTGCACTTTTTAAGGAGATTGTGTTGGACCCAAGTTATGGTAACTACCGTAGCTAGGAGTCCTAATCCGACTCGGAGAGGATTCTAGGGTGATGAGTACTATAAATACAAGGTCAATGTTACAATTAACAGGTAATACCTATTTTGAGCACTAAACACTTATCCTTCATTGTTAAACCTTGTGAACGGCCTGTACTCATTCTCACACCGGAGCTATCCCCGTGGCACAAGCACAAGCCTCAAGCTTCATGTGATCTCGTTATTTGCGTGTTCTAGCGTGGATTCTATGATTCTACGATCGACGCTACGAAACTAAACTTGGCGTTAACATGACCAATACAGTATCGACACTCATAATGAGAGTTAATCTCTCTCTGCGTGTTAACACTGTTCTGGTCAATTGACCAATACAATATCGACACTCATGACGAGAGTTGATTTTTCTCTGTATGTTAGCACTGTTCTGCGTGTTAGCATTGTATTAGTCAATTGACCAACTTACTATGAAGTTAACTTTGGTCAATTGACTAATACAGTATCGATACTCATAACGAGAGTTGAACTCTTTCTGCGTGTTAACACTATTGACCAACTTACCATGAAGTTAACTTTGATCAATTAACCAATACAATATAAATACTCATGTCGAGAGTTGATTTTTCTCTGCATGTTAGTACTTTTCTACGTGTTAGCACTATATTAGTCAATTGACCAATTTACTATGTATGAAGTTAATTTCATGATAACCGGATCCGTGATTAGTGAGCTCAAAAGGCTCCAAATTCATGACCAAAAAAAAAATATGTAAAACACGATGACACTAATGGGCTGAAAAATCAAATGTGGCTGCTTGAAGAGATGAAGATAATTTGAAAAATGAAATGAAAATTCTAATATTAATGATTTGCAAAGGGAGCTAAAATCTTCCATGTCCTAGCAAGCATAGCATGACATTCTAGAAATATATTTCAAGAAGAAGAATAACTCAATAATCCGTCCATTTTAAATAAGAGCTTTTTGAAGTTAACTCGCCACATTTCACATTTAAAATACTCCTTTCGTTTTAAATTATTCGATCGTTGTTAACTTTTAAAAATCAATTTAAATTATTTGTAAATTTAAAATTAAAACGACTCATTAAAAAATATAAAACAATAATATTTATAATGAGTAATATTTTTTAGATAGTTTACTATAAAAAAAATTATGTCAATTTTGAGTTTAAAAATCTCTTAAATTGACTTTAAAAAATAAATGATAATCAAACAATATGAAACAGAGAGCGTAATATGAAAAAAATAATTGTGAATAATGTATTACTAATTACAAATTTTGTTATTTTCATAATTTATCTTTACTTACATTAATATAAATATTTAAGATTTCCTGAAATAAATAAATTCTTAAAAGTCAATAATGGCATAAATAAACATACTTTCAACCTTTTTTTAATTGAAATGCTTGAGCATACCATAATCTCAATGACAAAAGCTGGTTGAGATCCTTCTATCTTAGGTTGCCTTAGACCTGGGGCAAATCCCTAATTAAGTACATCCCTATGAAGACTCCATCAGGCAACAAAACAACTTTTCCAATTAGAAACAACATAAAAGTTTTACAGAAATTGACTTATCTCTGGTTTTCTAGAACTATGCTTTAACCCGAGATGATAAGATCTAATAACATGGACACAATAATGCCAACAAAGAAAGATAACCAACAGAGTTTTAAGTAAATTCTCAATAATGGTTTGGCAAAATTATGGGAAATTCTGGATTTTGCTGCATTAATATGAGCCTATTTTGAGAACATACAACCAAGAAATAGTTCAACTACATAGTACAAACAAAAGCACTTAACCCCTAAAACTGCATCCGAAAATTGGCTTCCTAAGCTCCACAACACAATTACTTGAGATGTCGGTCTTTTTCTTCATTCCTCCTGCAATTTGATGAGATTCTGATAAATCAATTTGCCTGTAGTTGTTCCTTTCACTTGAATTATATTACTAAACTCACCAAATTGAAATGGGGTTAATTTATAATCACATTATCTGCCAAATGAGGTCCTAATGTTCTATATATTGATCCACATAATTTATTACTCCCTTAGTTTAACAAAAAGAGTCCCATTTTCAACATTTACCAACTGTAAGGATATACTTCCGTTCCATGTTTAACCCTAATGACAATTGACATGTGTTTAGTTTAATAGATATGGCATGATAATAAAATTGTGATGATAAAATTGATGGCCGTGTATCATTCTATATAGCATCAAAAGAAATGGGACCCCTTTCTGTTTTGTTGGCAAAATGGGACTCTTCTTTCTTATGGAACAACGGAGTATATTCAAAGCCGGAAGGGCCATAACTGAGAAAGATGGACAAAAAATTGGCAAGAATAAAAGAACCATGCTATTAGCTTGAACCATGCACCTCTCCCGTAAGGGAGAGTATATACAGCTTAAGCTAACACCTGTTGGTGATCATAAAAAACATTAAGGAACTTTGTATTATATCCTACTATTATATTTGGTTTCCAACCTTGAATCTCTTTGAGCGTGCATTTTCAGTGCTTAAATGAGAATTGTATGATTGACGTCTAGGAGCTTCACTTTTATATCTTTCCACTGGTGTCCATCTACCAGATTCTTCTGGTTGGCTTCTAGCATCTCGCAAAAAGCCGTCCTTATCCCAAGTCACCTCATAATCAGCCTTCAAACGCGATCCTTGCTGCAAAATCACATACAAGAGTATTCGGGCAAATAATTTTTTCATGTTTATAAGATATGAATGTTATGATATGCAGTTATACAGCACAGATATAGATGCACAGATAGAGATCAATAACCAAAGTTCATGTAGGTTGTTTATTGCGAGTACTACCTTCTTTAATTGATAAGTTGTAGCAAGTACAAAATTACAAATATGCACGTGGATTAAGAACGTGTTGAAAAACACCACATGCACGGACTTGCACAGTGCACATAAAGATTAACTTGCACAAACTTGCATAATATACTTGTGTAGGCTCAATGCACGTACAGGTTTATCTGTGGCTTGTTGTTTGGTCATGAGAATTGGGTGTTTACAAGGAGAATGATTGGACTTGGAGGAAAAGAAAAAATACTAGGATTTCACAAATTAATTTCCCATTTTTAGTGGAAATCATAGTGAAAGCAACTCACCACGAACTCTTGACAAGTAGTCAAAAAATGTGTTCTTAAGAAACAAGAGGGTTAATGATCATGAAAGCGGTAAGAAAAATCAAATGGAAGGCCATGAAGCTGTGGGCACCTCAAAATGTGGGCTTCTCTTCTCGATTTGGGTACTTGGGTTCAATACTCAGATCACAGAATAATTTGCAGAAGAGAGGGCACCATCTCGCGAACAGGTGTGTGCTGTGCAGTTGCAATTAGATGTTGCAGACCTGGCATAGGGTGACAGTGAGGAAAAATTGGAGAAGGCCGAGACTGGGTGCCTCACAGTATATGGTGGATGATTCGGAAGGAGAACACCCAATACTGTGAAGTACGGTAAGAATTTTGGTTCATATTCGGGTTCTCTAACTGAACCTTCTCTTCTTTTGACTTCAGGAGGTGGCAATGTAACATTGTACATTTTGTGGATTTTTGAGAGCTTGTTTTAGGAACCTAGTGTAGTTATACTGTGGAGGTTCATTGTATAGGGTGGGCCGGTGGGGTATTGATTTGATTGGGGAATAACAGTGCATCTATTTCCATGATGCTTTGTATACTAACTAGCAGTGTACTTTAGTTCACCAATTTTGAAACTTTCTAGTAGATTTTCTTTTCTTTTTTTTTAAATTATTTCTAAACTTAGGCCATAGAAGAGGATGAATACCAGCTCAACTGTAAGAATGAACGGTTTACTAACAGAAAATATAACATTACGAAATACTCCCACCATTCAAATATAAGACTACTATTGACTTTCTGATAGTCAATTTGAAACATTTTCATTTTTCAAACTCAAAATTGATTTAGATTCATTTAATTCTAGTCAATACAATGATAAATATTGTAAACTATCTAAACAATATTACTCATTGTAAGTTAATTGTTTTGTACTTTTAAATGAATCATACCAATTTTGAATGTCAAAATGTCTCAAATTGACTTTCAAAAGTTAATAATTATCTTAGAATTTGGAACGGAGGGGGTTGTATACTAATAGTATACATGTTCACGTTTTGCAATGAAAGAATATTCAATTTATAATAATTCATTGTAAACATATCCACAGTCTACTAAGCACCTGCCAAGGGTTTTCCAATAGAGGTAACCAAAAGGACTACTAGCAAAGTGTTTTAATCTAGTATGATTATTATGAGTGAGCAGGTGTGTATGTGCATGTGTGTGTGTGTGTGTGTGTGTGAGAGAGAGAGAGAGAGAGATGCTAACATTCATATGAAGAAAGCTGCCTACCTTTTTCAAAGAACGGCCACTTAAAACCTTCAAAGCATTACAGAATTCACGGTATTCCTCAAAGCGAACCACAATCTTACACTGTAATCCTGCAACAATGTCCCCAGCATCTTCTTCCTCAAGCTTACCTATATCATCGTCCTCAGCAACATCAAGATTCCTACCGAAGGAGTGGATTGAAGGAGCAGTGGGAAAGATGATGTGCAATCAGGTTTATGTCTTTATGGTATACATTATGAACAAAATGGGAAATAATGTTACATGCGATATTATCTTCAGTATGCAAGTGTATTTTCAATTACCAGAACGTATTAATTACAACTACTGGGATGACAAGGTGAAAGCAAGGAATAAATATAAGCAAAGTGGATACATAAATTTATGCATTATTTTTATTTTCTTGGTAGGAAATATGAGTAGAATGCGGCAAGTTTCCGTGATATATGGGAATTGCATCCACAAACTTTGGAATCTTAAAACTGTAAACTAAATCTTTGATGTTGTAATATGATGGAAAAGTTGTTTGCAAACAGATCTTGGAAGGGCATCAATCAGTAATTCAGTGTATATTATTTGGGAATAATTGAATAAACAAAGAAAACTTTTATATGGTAGATAAATGTACAAATTTGCAGAGAATAATAAGACAGTTTGCCATTTTCCTTACTTACCAAATGAAAAGAAAAAAAAAAGAACAGTCATTTTATCCTGATAGTAGAGCCTCTCATAAGAATAATATGAACAGGTATGCTCCAAGTTAAGATTAAGTAGGATGTCTCCAGTATATTGGGATCTAAAGAGATGGAGTTTATTAGAATCCAGCTGAAAGAACTTCTAGAACGTAACCTAAAAATATCAACAGTCTGATGTTAAATCAATTTCTCAAATCCAAGTATGAATACTGACAATCCGATTGGCATAACAGTAACAACAGGAAGTGTTCTAAAAATCCCCGCCTAGGCGCTAGGCCCCCTTGGCGCCCCGCCTAGGTGCTAGGCCCCCCTAGGCGCCCTAGCGCCTCAGCTAGGCCCAAAGCGGCAAAAAATCCTTCTGAGAAATTAGACGAGGGCCTAGGTGAGGTCTAGGCGAAGAGGTTTTTTTTTATTTTAATAACTACCCAAGCAGATCTTGATATATTTATTTTTCTAATGATTTACCATATTCATAATACATAATTACATATTGTAGTATATCAAATCACAACAAGAAGTGAACAATATCAAGTCAAAATTGATAATTTTATTATAGTTATAATTTTTTGAATTTGTACCAACTTCAAATTATATAAATGATGATACATTTGTAATATTTAGTTTAATTCAATATAATTCTTAAATTAATGTTTAGTTTTTTCAAATAAAACTAATACGTTAAAAATATGTTTGAACTTTGAACAGTTGCATGTTTGTGTTTGAACTTTAACATTACTACATTAGCAATATGAATATGTGTTTGAATTTTAAGCAAAGGCCTTTATTATCTTTATTATACATTGTTTTGTTTTATATTATTATTTTATTTGGATAAATGTAAGATAAAATATTAAAATTGGCTTAAAATAAAAAAATTCCGTCTAGGCCCCCCTCAGCCGCCCGCCGCCCGCCTAGCGCCTTTTAGAACATTGGGTGGATTAAATTAAGAACAGACCCATTAGTTTGTTGTTTATAAATATGAAAGAAAGGTTGTGGGGAATAAAACTTCAGGGCATTTGACCAAAGAATTGGCCAAATTTAATTAAATTGGCCAAGTAATCTAATAATCTCATAATCAAAGACCATCAAGATCTTGCTGCACAGACAAAAAAGTTCTAAGACGATCTAAAAGATTAAGGGAGCACATATATTGGAGAAATAAATAATTTTCAGTGAGTACCAAGAAAGTAGAAATTTAATGTCAAACATTACAGTCAGTCCCTATCCAAGTTTAATAAACAATAATTAAGCATCAGAATTCAGAGGAATGGATGTTACGAAATGTAATGAAACCAAACTACTAAGATGTACCTTATCTTTCCAAATGCAGAAAAAATTGTATGAGTAACCAGCATCGAAGGCTTAGACGAAACTCGAGGCTCAGCAAACCACCGTGATGGAACACCTCTCAACACAATTGTATCAGGTTGTCGTCTCCCAACTCTTGAATACCCTGCATACAGTAACAATATGAGTCTTTGTATGTGTGTGCGCGATTGTGTGTAAGCTTGATATAAGTGATTATCATAAGAAGAGAGTAAATAGACTACCAAAAAGAGAACAATAAGAAGAAAGGTATACAATGAAATATAACATTATTTTATTTTATTTTTAATTTAGATAAATGAATAAAATTTATCGATGAAGTGAGAAGAAATTACAGTGCATACGGAGGACAAGAAGTCCTTCCAGAAACAAGAGAAAGAAAAGAAAGCTAATGGAAACAATAATCCCTATGACACCTGGATTTTCTCCCAATGCATGAGCCAAAAAAGAAGCAAAAAAAGATACTCTGGCGCAAAGTAAATCAATATTCATTACCCAACCACAAAAATCCTAACATTCCTCTCAATCTGAACTCACTATTAATTAGCATAATAACATACCATCTCAGACAATTCAAAACCAAAAGTAGGTTAACAAAGTCACAGTTTTTGTCACATGAAACAAATCATGCTATGATCAGTCACTCTGACGGAATGTGGTTCGACATAAGCAATAACAATGACATCGCTGGTGGTGAACTCTGCTCAATCTCACAATATCCCAATAAACAATTTTGTCATACCTTTGGCTCTACTTCTATACACAAACAAATATATACTAGTTCTCCTAGGATTAGATTGTCCTAGTAAGTAAAATTAGTTGTCTTGAATTCATCAATGCTGCCAAAATACTCATTAATTAACATATTGCCAGCTCTCATTTTAGATACCTAAGTCACTATACATTTTACATAATATACTCTCTTAAATTAGCAGCTTAAATTCATACACACAAACACATACAAATCATAAAAGTTTGAATGCATAACAATGTACAGAATGCCAAACCTCGACCGCCAAAAGCTATAAGTTCTTCCCACTCCTTCTTCATCCCATCAAAATCATCCGAACCCGGAACCTCAACACTCAGTTTAAACTTAACGCCCACAATACTCAACTCAATCCCATCCATCTTATCAACAGCATTTTTCCTCCAATCAGCATACTTCTTCTCCAACACCTTAACTTTATACCCTTCCCCGTCATCAAACTTCGAAATTGACAGAAACCCTAGGTCCCAAATCACGAGAGTTCCGCGAGCAACTGGGTCTTCGCGCTTGCGCTTTTTGAGGTCTTTGAATCGGCGAATCAAGAGGTCCTCCTCGGGAACTGTGACGGAGAATGAGGACTTGCAGAAGTCGATGAGTGAGCGCTTGAGCTGCCAATCGTCAATGGGCTTGACGGAATTATCGGAACGGTGGATTGTTAGGAGGAGTTTGATACGCGGGACGAGCGAAAGGCCGCTGTCGAGTTCTAGGGTTTCTGTAGGGGATAGAGATTCTAGTGATCGATTGCTCATTGCCCTTTCTCTCTCTTCTCTTTCTCTCTCTAATAAACGCAGTGTCGCAGTGTCGATCTTTGGTTTTGGTGGTCTGTGGAGGGTTAACCGCAAAACTGGACATTTATTGGGGGAGAAAAATACAAATATATAAGACTTTGTTAGTTTGGTGGTATCAAAATGGCTCTGCTTTGACTTGGATAACCAAAACAATTAAACAAATAGTAGTTTCGACTTGTTTTAAAATAAAATAATTTGGATTCATTTACAAAACGAAAATGATATATGTTCCGGTTAGGTGTGATCATTCGGTTATAACTGAACCGAATAAGTTATTTGATTATAATCGAAAACCGAATTATTGATAATTTCACTATCCGAAATATTAACCGAAATTTGGAACTAACCGAATTACCGAATACCGAATTACCGAATTGTATATTCGGATATTCGGGTAATAACCAAATTTGAGAGAAGAAACCCACCATCACCAGCCAAATAAAACTCAGCCCACATGAAAGCTCAAATAGCAATAAGCAAATAATTAGCAATAACCAGCCCAAATAATTACAGCAATAGCAAATTAGCACTAAACAGCCCAACAATAGCAACCATCTTTGACCAACTTAATAACAGTAACATCAGTTCAGCACACGACCCCATCCCCATCACCGACAAACAAACATAAAATAAACAGGCAAACGAAAACAAAGCAATCACCATCTCCTAAGAACGAAAAAAAGTGACGAGCAATCACATGGCCGACGAGCTCCAGCGAGACAAGATGATGTGAGGAATCTTCAAATGACCGGACTTGTAGCAGTCAGCGGTGGTCAAAGGAGGAGTTTTGAGTGAGAATAAACGAAGAGGAGGGAGAATGGAGATGGAGATCGAGTCGGTCTAAGAGAAATCGAGATCTGACTTTTGAGTGATGCATCAAAGCAACACATACGATGGATTAAATGCAATATCAGTAAGGATGACATCGGAATATATATCTGCAATTGATCATAAAAACCCAAGCATTTGTTCCTTCAGCATAAGCAGACAGAAGATATATACGACATGGGAGTCTGAGAGAAATCGAGATATGGTCTAAGAGAAATCGAAATCAGATCTGGCCATCTGGGTTGACGAGATCAGATCTGGCCATCTGAGTTGAGAGTCTGAGATAAGAGATAAGACAGAACTCAGTAAGGGCGAATAGTTATAAGGCTTATTGGGTATTCGGGTAGACTGAATAACACAAAAATGAAATCCGAACAAATAATCGTAAACCGAAAAAAAATTCGGATATAACCGAAATATAAAAAATACCCGAATTATTAAAAAATTTCAGTTAAATTATTTCGGTTTGGTTCGGTTATTCAGTTATACCCATTTTTTGCTCAGTCCTAGTTCCGGTTTTATATATTAATTTTATTTATTTTTTATGAATTATATGACTAAATATTAGTGATAAAACTTTTAATTAAATAGGGAAAAATGTATGTACACAGCTGTGTATTACACAGTAGGCTATGACAATGGTTTTTTGGACTATAGCGACGGTTTCACCCATCGTCATAGCTATTTTGGGCTGTAGCGACAGTTTATCGTCGCTATAGCCCAAAAAATCTTTCGCCATAACCTACATATAGCCCAATTAAATATATAGTAATTATAATTTTATTCAATCTTAAGTATTAATTTTTTTTTTAATTAAGTATGTAATATAGTGGACCAACATTATAACGATGTCGTAAGTGTAATTTTATATATAAAAAAAAGCTATAAAATCGTACTTGAAAAAGCTTATACTCCCTCCGTCCCAGGATAAAAGTCATTGTGGACTTTTCACGCATATTAAGAAAAGGAATAAAATAACAAAATTATCCATAATAATATGACATTAATTATTTTCAATGGAGGTGAGAGAGTGACTGTGAGACCCCAAATTTTATGAATAAAGATTTAATTTTCTAGAAATATTTTTTTAATATTATGGTGTGAATTTGATATAATGTTATAATTATGGGTAGTATTTATAAATTTTATAAAGTACGCAAGTTGTTATATAATATTCGATTGGTTGGAGAATATTCGTTTTAACGAGGAATATTAAATAACCAAGACAATCATTGGTGGACCCCACAACGAAATTATTATCTGAACGAGAAAATGACAAAAATATTTTTATAAAAATAACTACGAAAGTTTTACTGATTAAGCTGTTGAAACACGGTATTAAATTAAAAGTACAAGATACGCTGGCGTGGTTGCATAGTAGCACTACGATATTGATTATTGATCGACGTGAGAAGTCACTCAGTTTTGTTCACCTAATTCAGGCGCCAATAGGAGAAATCCTTATTGGAAAGCCCCTCTTTCCAGGAAAAACTCGTCGATTAATAATGTGAATTATAATAAAGGTGATAAGTTTTGTTTTATTATTATTATAAATGTAATAAAACAGAAAACTTTTTATATAAAAATGTAATACTTTTATAAAGTTATTCGTTTTATTAGACTATAAATAGAATATATAATATTCTATTATGCATAGTATTTGCATAGTGCTTGCATAGTATTTGCATAGTAAAGTCTTTTTATATAAATATTTTTATAAAGTTATTCGTTTTATTAGATTATAAATAGAATATATTATATTTTATTTAAAAGATTTTGTTTTATTAGAATATTTTATTAATACTGCATAGTAATTTAATATGGACCGTCCGTTTAAAAATAAATCAATCTGGACCGTTCATGAATTAGTTACTATTCAATCCATTCTCCTACAAATAGAAGCTCATTCCTTCATTATTTCTTACAAATTCACTGAAACTCTAGAGAGAGAAACTATAGAGAGAAAGAAGAAAAGTATTTTGCTACTTCACTACTCCTATATCCAGTTTCTTCTAAGGTAAGGGGTATTATTTCTTTTGTATTCATGAAGAGAACTTCTGTTGTTCCATTCTTATTATTCTGTTGGAATAACCTGTACACGCGGACTACCCTATACTTGGTGAAATTCTTCTGTTATTCCATTCTTTATTATTATGTTGGAATAACTCGCGTATACATCAAGATACCATATACATTGTGAAATTCTTACGTTATTCCATTCTTTATTATTCTGTTGGAACATCTGCCTATGCGTTTTACGCATGACCGGTTCCATTATTTATTATTCATTGGAATATCTTGTCGTGCATTTACGCATTTAATTTGGTTCCATTATTTATTATTACATTGGAATAACTTTTATGCATGCGCTCATCGCATGCCTGGTGATTTCTTTTGTTATCTCATTCTTTATTGTACTCAGTTGGTTAAAGTTTTGGCTTTTATACTCTATGAAATTAGTGGAATATCTTTGATATTTGTGCTTCATTCAGTATCTTTTCATGGAAATATTCTTCTGAGCATTCTTGAATTTTACTCCACAAAGCAGTAATCATGTTGACAATTTGGACGTATTTGGTTCTGGATAAATTAATTCTTGAACTTGTTTTATTGAATTCTTATATCATTGTCATCATTCTCATGTTTATATTATGTTGAAAGTCATATGTGGCCTGTAGTGCATAGATGGACTTGGTATGATTATGATCAGGGATTATTCGGTATAATCATGACCGTAATGTTACAAATGATGTGGTAAAAGTCTTTATTGGCTCGTAGTGCATTGATGGATAGTTGTTGGCATGATCATGACCATTGATGAATACACGAATATCCTTGGCCCGTAGTGCATGGATAATTTATGGTTGTGATACTAATGAATATCCTTGGTCGTAGTGCAGGGATGATGTGGTTTATTTATTAAGATGAGTCTTAGCAATAAAAGTGACGAAAAACCTTTTAAATCATAGAAGATAGTAGATTTTATTCTCTACTTGACTCTTTTAATGGATTGCTTATTCCGCTGCAGTTAAACTTGATGTTTGTTATATTGTATTAGTTTAACACTGTTGAAGGCTAACGATAATTTATTCTGCATTATCTTAGTCATAATATTTCTTACTGGGCTAGTTGAGCTCACCCTTTTACTTTCATTGTTCTCTTCAGGAAATAAGAACGTAGCAGGGACTAGTCGGGGAATGGAGTGATGGTCCAGATGATAGCATTAATAGTCCTCACTATTCTATGAAATAGTGTGATAATAAATATATTGAGGACTTATTTTGAGTTTGAATATTGTCTAGAAGATAATATTTGTATTAAAACTCACAGCTCATGTTATATATTTAAGATTATATTTGTATTCTGTACCATGTATTTGGCGACTCAGAATAGGTGATGTATACCTGTTTTGGGGGCGTCACAGTTGGTATCAAAGCTTAGGGATATGATCCCTGGTTGAGATGTGAGACAAGAACTAGGAGGGGAGAGACGGGGAATTCCTTCGCTAGTATGACCTACCTAAGTTTATTTGGTATTTAATTGGTCGGTCAGAGTATAGAGATAATATGTGATATGTTAATTAACCCTTATTTTGTGACAGTGTTTGAAAATGGCATCTGAAAATATTGAGATTGGCAATGAAGCACATGAGACCGTTGAGTCACCAACGATCAATACCCATGATAATGTGCAACAGGAAGACAATAATCCTTAGGTAAACAATAACACTGATCAGATGATGAACGATGGGATGTTCAGAGGCTTTATGCAATTCATGCAATATCAGGCAAGAGCGACTCCTGTCCAAAATACAGGTGGAAACACTGGCAACTCTCGGATGGTCACCGCTAAGCAGTTCAAGGAGCTGGGACCACTGGAGTTTTTGGAAAAGCCAAAACCACTTAAGGCGGAGACGTGGTTAAAGCAGATCACCAAGATATTTGATGTCTTGGGATGCTCTGAGGAGCAAAAGGTTCCCTTTGCCACCTTTGTGTTGCATGAAGAGGCAGATTACTGGTGCGAATCTATAAAACATACCCAGTCTGACACACTCAAGATGTCTTGGGAGAAGTTTTAAAAATTGTTCAATGACAAGTACTTTCCTAAAAGTATTCGTCACATGAAGGAGGTGGAATTCATCAAACTGGAGAAAAACAACATGACCGTGTCGCAGTACGAGGCTAAGTTTGCGGAGTTATCCCAGTTTGCATCCCATTTGGTAGATAATGAGGAGAGAATGACGCGAATGTTTTTGCGAGGTTTGAAACTCAAAATACGTTAATACCTCATTTCTCACAAACTTTGTTTATATTCAGATGTTGTGAATAGGGCTCAGTTATTGGAGCGTGATAATGAGTTAGCACAACCAAAAGGTAATGACCAGCAACACGATAATAATCGTACCGGTGGCAACGACCATCAGAACAATGATAACCATCGTGGGGGAAATTATCGTGCCGAGAATGGTAACCACTTCGGTGGTAATCATGGCCAAGATAATAGGAGTGGAAATTTCAAGAAGAGAAGGTTCAACAACGATGGAAAGACAACAACAACAACACCCGTTTTCAAGGAAGGAGAACGACCACCAATTGTATGCTTCAAATGCGGAGGGGAGGGACATATCAGTCCAAACTGCGTGATGCAGTCCAAAGCATATTACAATTGTCGAAAAGAAGGTCACCTAGCCCAATTTTGTCGTGCACCAAAGTCAAGTCCAGCTGGGACGGTGGCACCAGAGGCAGATACGGACAAAACAAAGTCGGTGGTTTCAGGAAGAGCGTTTTTCATGACTTCTCAAAAAGCGAGTAACCCGAATGAAGTTAGCACGGGTTAGTTAATTATAAACGCTTACGAAGTCTATACCTTATTAGATACCGATTCTACCCATTCTTTTATCTCTCTTGCTTGCGCTCAATGTTTAAATTTGACCCCAGAGAAGTTAGACTTTGACTTATTGGTTGAAATTTCGTTAGTAGAAACCTTCATTACCTCCACTGTTTATAAATCTTGTTGATTCAAATCGACACTTTCACGTTACCTGTCGATCTTATCTCTTTAAAAATACTTGCCCTTGATGTGATTTTAGGAATCGATTGGTTAACTACTCATTATGCCAAAATTAATTATTTTTCGTAAGGTTGTTAGCTTTCATATTTCTAACCAACCTGTTATGCGAATTCAAGCAACCAAACCACTAAAGTCAATCATTGTCATATCAAGCCATAAGTAAAGAGCCCCAAGCCCTTCGCTGGTGACTTCCAAGTCTTGGAATACACCGAAGCTAGAATATCCGTAGGGGATGTCGTGAATAACGGTGGCAAGTTGATAGATATCAATGTGACGTGTTATCTAAGTCTTGGATGAGGGTCACAGTTTTGAATGATATTTCTATTGTTAATAAATTTCCTGACGTATTCTTGAAGACTTCTTAGCCTACCCCTAGAGCGTGAAATCAAATTTTGTATTGACCCCAGTACAAAACCCATTTCTAAAACCTTTAAATATTTCTTCAACCAAAACGAACGTATAATGTGCCAAAGACGTTGTTCGAGCTGTTGAAGATTACGATTATACCATTCAATAACGTGGTAGCTGACGCGTTGAGTAGAAGATCGTATGCGTTCACGAGTGCGATGTTGTTAACACAAATACCCATTTCGTATAACTTACAAATGATGAAGATAGAGTTAAAGACTCTAGGGACCCACGTGAAGATAACAAATATACAATTAGAACCGACTTTAGTCGATAAAGTTAAAGTCGCTCAAGCTACAGACTTGGAGCTGATGAATGTGAAGAAGAAGGTTCAAGAGGGCGTTATTCTAGAAGTAAGAGTCGATGAATAGAGGAAATCTCAACCCTCGATTTAATTGGCCCATTTGAAATCCTCGATCGAGTAGGAACTGTGGCCTAAGGACTCGCTTTACCGCCAAGTATGTCGCGTGTTCGTAACTTTTTTTACGTATCGATATTATGTAAATATGTGGATGACCCGAACCACGTTATTAAATTAGAACTAGACGAGATAGCAGAAGATTTAACGTATGAGGAGATACGTGTTAAAATCTTGGATAAGAAGGATCGTATTCAACACTCAAAGGTTATACCTCAAGAGTTAGAATCGAAATGCGATCAAGGTATCCTCATCTTTTTAAGATACCAGTACATACGTAAAATTTCGAGGGCAAAATTTCATAAGGAGGGAGATTGTGAGACCCCAAATTTTATGAATAAAGATTTAATTTTCTCAAAATATTTTTTAATATTATGGTGTGGATTTGATATAATGTTATAATTGTGGGTAGTATTTATAAATTTTGCAAAAGCACGCAAGTTGTTATATAATATTCGATTGGTCGGGAATATTCGTTTTAACAGGGAATATTCGCATAACCAGTAATAATCATTGGTGGACCCCACAACGGAATTATTGTCGGAATGAGAAAACGATAAAAATATTTTTATGAAAATAACGGCGGAAGTTTTACCGTTAACTGTTGAAACACCCGGTGTTAAAAGTACAGTAATACGCGTGGTTGCGTAGTAGCACACGGTATTGATTATTGATGCTTACGTGAGAAGTCGCTCAGTTTTATTCAATTATTGTTATAGTAATTGTAAGACCCCGAATTTTATAAAATAAAAGTATTCAATTTTTCTTATAATTATTATTCAGTAAATGGTTAAATTGATAAAAGCTTAAAGTTAAGGGTGATATATGTAAAATTTTCAAAATACGCAAGTGGTTATAAAATACTCATTTTTGTCAGGGAATATTCGTTTGATCGTGGAATATTCTTGTTGTCGGGGAATATTCGTACGATGGCGCAGTCATTTGTAAGCCCCATAACGGAATAACTGTCGGATGAAGAAAACAATAAAGTTTAAGTTTTATAAATAACGGCGTAATTGTTACTGTTAACACTGTTGGAATACCTGGTGGTTAAAATACGATGAATACTGGCGTGGTCGCATAAAGATAGCATTACGGTATTGTATAGTATTATTGAATTATTGATTAAGACGCAAGAAGGAACTACTCAATAATTGTTACGATGAATTCTTATTCAATATTTTATTTTATTGATTCAATAATCTTTGCGTTGATATTTTATATTATTATTGTTTCAATAATTGTCCTTTGCACAAGATTTCCCATTATCATATCAATAATTTATATTATTTGAATAATATTATTAGATAACATTATTGGCAATGTCTAGAAAGTTCTGTCTAAGGAGAGGTTTGGTCACCTAATTGCGTGCTAGTAAGGAGAAATCCTTATTGGAAAGCCCCCTCTTTTCTGGGAACTGCCTGGTTGTCATTATTGTGATTCTGTAATATTATTTGTGAATAATTAATTATTGATAAGAAAATATTTATTTGATGCGGATATAAATGATGGATTTATTTATTTTATGTGGTTATAATTGAAGGAATTAATGTTGAGGTGTTTTATCAGTATTTTTGTCGGAATGGAGGTATTAAAAATCAAATTAGTATTTTTACGATATATTGCATGAGTTATAATTTTTAATCCGACCGTTGGATCGTTGTGATTTTTGAATATGTTATACATATATAAGTTGAGTATATGTCCACAAATTTTGAACCGTTAAAAATGAACGTATGATTTGTTATGAATTTTAAGAGGTGACTGGTTCAGAAATTGTTGAAGTATCCGAATTTATCATTTTGGTGGAAAATTCTAGAATTGGTGGGCCCCACTTTTGGTTGGTGAAGAAATGTGCTGAATTTTATTTCAAATGTGGTGGGTGGCAATAGTAGCAGGTAAAGCCATCAAGTAGCAGGTCAAGTCTGCTTCGACGTGCAAACATTTTCCTATAAATAGAGGGCTAAGTTAGAATTGAAAATCATACGTAAACATAAGCTTTTCTCTTTCTCTCTATATTATCGAGCGTATTTTGTGAGTATTTAGATACTTTGAGAGTTCTTCATTCAAAGACAAGTTTCATTCAAAGATCACTTCCGACCTTTCATTCAAATCTTGTTTCTTTGAGGTAAGGGATGTTATTTTCTTCTTAAATGATATTATTTTCTTTAATATCATTATGCTGAGATATTGTTATGAATTTTATGGCGGAATTTCTACCTTTTTGTGTCGGGGTTACCATTCATGTATACGACACTATTCACGTATACGACACTATTCACAAATACGACACTATTCACCGAAAAATGAAATTTTCTTTTTTTATCCCAGATGTCTTTTATGGTTGCTATCTTTGATTGTATCCATGTTTTGATCTTTATTTTTGAATTCTACTTCACACTTGGTTATTATGGAGTATTATTGAATTTGGATAAACTGAAATACGAATCCCTAATATTTGTCCTTCTGTCTCTCTGGATTCGTTCTCTAAAATATTTTTCATAATCCTCAGTCCTTAATGGTGATACTTGATGAATATCTTTGGCCTGTAGTGCAAAGATGAATGATTACCTGATGAATATCTTTGGCCCGTAGTGCAAAGATGAACATGTGTTGAAATAAATAGGTGTTGAGATGAACATGACCAACTGGTGATACA
Source organism: Panax ginseng (assembly GCA_020205605.1). Lineage (NCBI taxonomy): Eukaryota > Viridiplantae > Streptophyta > Magnoliopsida > Apiales > Araliaceae > Panax > Panax ginseng. The sequence goes on from CM035137.1 coordinate 99,024,936, forward strand.
AATGAATATCTTTGGCCCGTAGTACAAAGATGAATATTTGATGCAAGATGTATATTGATTGATGTTACAGGGATAAAATATTAATGATGGACTTTTAAATTCATAGATGATAGTAGATTTGATTCTATACTTAACTCTTCTAATGAATTATTGTTTCCGCTGCAGTTGTTGATCTAAAACTTGTTGTCTATTGTATTTTATCAGATTTTTCCCTGTTGAGGACTAATGATAATTTGTTGTATATTATCTTAGTCATAATATTCTTTACTGGGCTAGTTGAGCTCACCCTTTTCTTTTTTGTTCCATTTTTCTTCTCAGGAGGTGAGAACATAGTAGGATCTAGTCGGAGTATGGAGTGATGGTTCTAGAAAGATGTTTTAGCAGTCCTCACTATTTCTGTAAAATAGTGTATGAATAATTGTAATGAGGACTTATTTGAGTGTGGATATTGTCTAGAAGACAATATTTGTATTTAGACTCACAGTATGTGTTGTCGTATTTTACACGACATTTGTATTATTGAAGTTGTAGTTTGCTTTCTGTACCATGTATTTGGCGACTCAGAATAGGTTGGGTGGATTAGACCTATTTTGGGGGCGTCACAGTAATTGTTGCATAGTATCTCACGTTATTTGATTTAATTATTGTCGATATTTTATATATTATTAAATCAATAATTGAGATAACAAAGTTATTAATATTATTATTTGTAATATTAACGATGTCTAGAAGTTCTGCCAAGGAGAGGTTTGGTCACCTAATTGCGCGCCAATAGGGAGAAATCCTTATTGGAAAGCCCCCTCTTTCCTAGGAACAACCTGGTCGATTAATATTGTGAATTATAATAAAGGTGATAAGTTTTGTTTTATTATTATTATAAATGTAATAAAACAGAAAACTTTTTGTATAAAACAGAATAATTTTATAAAGTTATTCATTTTATTAGACTAGAAATAGAATATATAATATTCTATTATGCATAGTGTTTGCATAATGCCTGCATAATGTTTGCATAGTAATTTTTTTTTATATAAAACTGAATACTTTTATAAAGTTATTCGTTTTATTAAACTCTAAATAGAATATATAATATTCTATTATGCATAGTGTTTGCATAGTGCCTGCATAGTGTTCGCATAGTAAAATCTTTTTATATAAATACTTTTATAAAGTTATTCGTTTTATTAGATTATAAATAGAATATATTATATTTTATTTAAAAGATTTTGTTTTATTAGAATATTTTATTAATCTTTGCATAGTAATTTAATATGGACCGATGCATTTAAAAGTAAATCAATGGACCGTTCATGAATTAGTTACTATTAGGTCCATTCTCCTATAAATAGAAAGCTCATTCCTTCATTATTTCTTTTAATTCTTTGAAACTCTAGAGAGAGAAACTATAGAGAGAAAGAAAAAAAGTATTCCGCTACTTCACTACTCCTATATCCGGTTTCTTCTAAGGTAAGGGGTATTATTTCTTTTGTATTCATGAAGCGAACTTCGTTGTTCCATTCTTTATTATTCATTGGAATAACTCCGATCACGCTGGACTACCCTATACTTGGTGAAATTCTTACATTATTCCATTATTTATTATTATGTTGGAATAACTTTGTCTATGCAAGTACCGCATACATGGTGAAATTCTACATTATTCCATTCTTTATTATTCATTGGAACATCATGTTCATGCGTTTATGCATGACCTGATTCCATTATTTATTATTCATTGGAATATCACATGCATGCGTTACATGACTTGACCGGTTAAGATTATTTATTATTTTGTTGGTAACCTGTCTGTGCGGTTTATCGCATGCCTGGTGATTTCTTTTGTTATCCCATTCTTTATTGTACTCAGTTGGTTAAAGTTTTGGCTTTTATACTCCATGAAATTAGTGGAATATCTTTGATATTTGCGCTTCATCCAGTATCTTTTCGTGGAAATATTCTTCTGAGCATTCTTGAATTTTACTCTACAAAGCAGTATCATATTGATAATTTGGACGTTATTGGTTCCTGGATAAATTAATTCTTGAACTTATTTTATTGAATTCTTATATCATTGTCATCATTCTCATGTTTATATTATGTTGAAAGTCATATGTGGCCTGTAGTGCATAGATAGACTTGGTATGATTATGACCAGGGAAAATTCGGTATAATTATGACCGTAATGTTACAAATGATGTGGTAAAATTCTTCATTGGCCTGTAGTGCATTGATGGATAGTTGTTGGCATGATCATGACCATTGATGAATACACGAATATCCTTGGCCCGTAGTGCATGGATAATTTATGGTTGTGATACTAATGAATATCCTTGGCCGTAGTGCAGGGATGATGTGGTTTATTTATTGTCGAGTCTCAAACAATAAAAGTGACAAAAAACCTTTTAAATCATAGAAGATAGTAGATTTTATTCTCTACTTGACTCTTTTAATGGATTGCTTATTCCGCTGCAGTTAAACTTGATGTTTGTTATATTGTATCAGTTTAACACTATTGAAGGCTAACGATAATTTATTCTGCATTATCTTAGTCATAATATTTTTTACTGGGCTAGTTGAGCTCACCCTTTTACTTTCATTGTTCTCTTCAAGAAATGAGAACGTAGCAGGGACTAGTCGGGGAACGAAGTGACGGTCCAGATGATAGCATTAGTAGTCCTCATTATTCTATGAAATAGTGTGATAATAAATATATTGAGGACTTATTTTAAGTTTGAATACTGTCTAGAAGACAATATTTGTATTAAAACTCACAGCTCATGTTGTATATTTAAGATTGTATTTGTATTCTGTACCATGTATTTGGCGACTCAGAATATGTGATGTATACCTGTTTTGGGGGTGTCAAAGGTACTTTCTAGCCATTCAATTCAAAATATTCTCTCTCCATACTTTTTAAATATGAAGAGAGAATTAGAATAAGAAAAGTATGAAATATTTAATGCTACAAGTATAAAAGGAAAAAATGTGTAAAAGTTTGGTTATTAAATGAAAGTGGACATTTAACATGAGACTACTCAAAATAGTAATAATAACTTTTATCATGTGACGGAGGGAGTATTAACTAAAACATTACTTGAAAAATATGTTAATTTGTAAGTTAGATATTCATAAAATTAAAACTCATTAATTTTAATTTGAAGCATGAAGACTATATCATATATTTATAGAGAAATGATATTTTTATAAGACTCCCTCATATAAATAATAAATGAGATTCATATTTATATGAGTAAGGCCTTATAAAAATATCAATTCCCCTGGTGTAAATACCAATTCCCTATTTATATTTGTGTGTCTAAATTGCATACTCTTTTCCCAAAAAAGATTTATCAACGGTCAGTCGGTCACTGACTCATTGTACTGTCCGTAGTCAATGTATACATGCTATATTAATAAATAATTTAAATATTTATATATAGTGATAATTAGTTTAATGAATGTGTATAATAGTATTTAAATAATTAATACATATTTATAAATATTTTGAATTTTTATAATTATATATGTTTGATTGGACAGAATCGTTTTTAGTATGAAATGGAATGATGATTGGAATCGTAATAGAATCAAAATCGAACACTAGTGTGTTACTTAAAATTATATCCAAATGGAATGAAATATATGTAATGATAAAAATATCCCTAACTAACTAACTAACTAATTCTCTCTATAAAAATAATAATAATACATATTAATATTATAATACTATATTAATATATAACATAATATATTCATATATAATATTATTATGTTATATATTATAATATAATATATAATATAACATATATTATTCTATTATATATTTTAATATAATATAAATAAAAATATAATAAATACTAATATATATAATGTTATATATTATATTATATAATCTATATATCTATATATATAATTATAATTTAATACAAAATAAATATAGTATATATTAAAAAATATAATATTATATCTCATATTATATTAAATGGGCTATATGTATATACACAATTGTGTAGTACACAGTCGTGCTATAGTGACGATTTTTTTGGGCTATAGCGACAGTTGAACCGTCGCCATAGACCTGAATATCTATGACGACGGTTTAATCATCGCTGTAGCCCAAAAATACAGTCGTCATAGGTAATTGTGTACTATATAGCTGTGTATATACATCTTTTTCATATTAAATATATATTATTATATATTTATAATATATATTAAATATATCTTATAAACATATAATAATACATATTTAATATACAAGATAATATATCATGTGTGTGACGCTCCCAAAACAAGTATACATCACCCATTCTGAGTCGCCAAATACATGGTACAAAATTAAAATACAACTTCATTTATACAATACGATAAAAACGTAGCTGAGAGTTTTAATACGGATATTGTCTTATAGACAATATCCAAACTCAAATAGAGTCCTCATTATAATTATTATCACACTATTTTATAAAATAGTGAGGACTACTATAACCACCATCTCAGACTATCACTCCGTTCCCCGACTAGTCCCAGCTATATTCTCATTTTCTGAAGAAAACAATGAAAGCAAAGGGTGAGCTCAACCAGCCCAGTAAAGAATATTATGATTAAGATAATGCAGAATAAATTATCGTTAGCCTTCAACAGTGTTAAACTGATAGAATACAATAAACAACAATTTTAACTGCAGCGGAACAAACAATCCATTAGAAGAGTCAAGTAGAGCATGATATTTACTATCTTCTATGATTTAAAAGTTTATCATCAATTTTATCGCTGAGACTCAGCTCAATAAATAATCCACATCACTGAATTATCCATGCACTACGGGCCAATGATATTCATTATTATCACATCCACGAATCATCCATGCACTACAGGCCAAATATATTCGTATTATCACCAATGGTCATGATTATACCGATACATATTCATAATCATACCAATTAATAGTCCATCTATGCACTACGTGCCAAAGATGACTTCTATCACAATATAAGTATGAGGATGATGACAATGATATACGAATTTAATTAAATGAGAGCAAAGATAAATTTTAAAGATTTATAATTCAATTTATCCATAATTCAATAATGTTCAAATTGTCAACATGATACTGCTTTGTGGAGTAAAATTCAAGAATAATATGTTAGTTCCCAGTAGGCACACAATAGATCTAGAAGGGGGGGTTGAATAGATCCTTTTTAATTTCAAATACTTTTCCTGTTTATTTTGTATTGTTAATGAATTAGCATATGACAAACATAAGAATCTTTTCAAGCACAACGGAATAAGTAAAATATCCCCTTCATTGATATATTCATATCATACATACATTGTTCTTAGAGTTAGTTAAGTGGTAAGTAGTTAATAGATACATAACAGTTATAGCAGTTAAGTACATAATGTAAATGACATAAAATAAATGACACAAGGGATTTTAAGTGGTTCAGAGACTCAAGCTCCTAATCCACTTTTCTACTTTCAACTAGCAGGATTTCCACTAAGGAAGGGCAACACCCTGAATCACTAAGATTCCTTCAAGGCCAGCAGTCTTGGAACTTTAGTTCACTAAGATCTCTTCAAGCCCAACAGGCTTGGAACTCATCTAGTTCCCTAGGAACTCTTCAAGCCCAGCAGGCTTGAAACTTCATTTAGTCCCTTCGGACAAGGACCCCTCAGGCCCTGACTACTTATTGTAGTTGTTGTTGTTGGTTTTGTTGGTGCTGAGCTGCTAAGATGTCTTTAAGCTTGAACATCTTTTGTACTTAGCAGCTTGGCGTGGTCCTCTTTGCATTCTTCTTCGAGTCTGGACCGCATCTTCTCTGGTGCAACTGATCTTCACTCTTTTCTGCTCATCTTCATCTGATGTCAGCTGTGCACCATCACCATCTAGATTTGCTAAGTCTCTGGGCTTTTGGTAGACTTCGTCTGGCACTTAGCAATCCCTGAACCCTTCTTGAATGCTTTGCAGACATGATTCTACATCTGTTCTTTTTTAGCTTTTGGTTCATGGTGATTTGTAGAGTGGCTCTCTTGATCTTCGTTGTACTCTACCACTTTTTTGAATGCTATCTTCTTGGCCTTCTTGGCTCTCAGCTTAGCTGCCATCTTTAGTGGTGTTCTCATCTTTGTTGAGTGAAGCTTTTAGTCTATTCGATTCCTTCTTCGAAGCTGCTTCACTTCCACCTTTGTAGTCTCACTGTCACTGAGACTTGTTCTGTTTAGCTCTGGTGGAACTCGTAGAGTCAACAATATAGCATTCTAACAACTTAACAATTCTGCAACATCAGCAACTCTTGATCTTTGAAGCTCTGGCTTATATATATATATTTCTTCCCAATCTTCCCGTTGGAATATAACTGTTGAAAGTTATTTGAATTGCTTCGCAGATCTTGAGTTATTTGAGGTAGACTGCAGATGTGACATGACATTCCCTTTATGACTTTCTGACACTGCAGTCTACTGTTTCACCTACCCCATTAGAGATGTCAATTTGATGTCTTGGACATGTAATCGACTTTATTTCCTCTCTCTGATTTCTAGATCAGAGGTTGTCCTTTTGCATCGATGCTCTCAATAAGCTCTGTTCGAATATCAATCTTCAGATTAAACCGTTGTCAATGCTTCAATCTTCAGATGGCCGAACTCCACGATTCTGATGCATATCTTCTTGGACCTGATCGTAGTGTCATGTTGAATGTTGCTCATCGACCGGTTGAGATAACACTACGATCCTGATGAGTGTTCATTGGATCCTCAATGTAGAACACCTATTCCTTCTCTTGTGCAGTGCTTCAACTCTTTTGTTTGCTTTGATTGATCTCAAACACTGATGGCTTGTTCCTTGTTCTGACCTCTTCTGAATAGTAAGACACTTTAGATTTGTGGCATGCCCAGCTCGCTTTCTCCTTGTGATCTCCCGTTCACTTATCATCAATGGACTGACATAGTGCTTAATCACTTTAGCCTTGTTCTTCAAAAGCCGACCAATATCTTCATGTACACTCCATCAGTTCCTTCTTTGTTTGGCAAACACTACGATCCTGGTTACTTCCAAGATCGTTGTCTTCTGTTCACTTGATAGCTACTGCATTTGCTGACTTTACTTGGTCAGTTTCTTTGACTGAAGTCTTCTTCTGATCAACTTGTGGAAGACTTTATCTTGAATGGCTTCACAACTCAATCTGTAAGTTGATTGGGTTGATGCTTAGATCTTCTATTATCGTGCATGCCATTCGTCGAGTGCTCTCTGGTTTCCCTTAGGTGGAATATATCTTTGCAGCTCAGACCAGAGGTTTCATTACTTTGGATATTCTGGGAGTGCTTATTTGTTGAGAATCATGTTTGCTCTACAATTCTGCCTTGGCGTTGTGAGCACATCTGTTGAAGCCTTAGTTCTGCACTCTACGATTCTGCCTTGGGTTGTGCAGACACTACGACTCCTAGATCAGATCTTGACACTCTACGATTTCTGTCTTTATGCTCGTTGTCTTCATTTGATCTTGCTTCGACTACGATCTCTGCCTCTGAATTGATCAGTAGACTCTACGACTCCGAGTGTAGTCTACGATTCTTGACTTGGCTTTGGCAGATGCTCGGTCGGCTCTTAGACTGTCTGTCTTTACGATTCTGAACATGACTTCCTCATCGGACTAGGACTTCGAGGAAGTTCTTCTCGACACACTACGATCCTTCCTCGTCTCTCCTAGCAGTCTACGAACTCCGAGATCTATTATCTTGCAGACTACGATTCTGCCTTGATAGCTCTCGAGTTTTCCTTGACTCTCCTGGCAGACTACGATTTCTGGTGTAGTACTCGACGATCAGACAAGCCTATCTATTACATTATAAGATCAACCTAACAAGCTTGATCTTTCTATATTTATAGTCCTTGTACATCATTTCTTATTAAGAACTTTACAAAGCTGTTTTGCTTATGTAGTATCAACCTAACATATTTTGTGATGCCCCCAAAATAGGTATACATCACCCATCTTGAGTCGCCAAATACATGGTACAAAATTCAAATGCAACTTAATAATACAACTGTCGTGTAACATACGACAAAACATAAACTGAGATTTTTAATATGGATAATGTCTTCTAGACAGTATTCAAACTCAAATGTAGTCCTCAATACATTTATTATCACACTATTTTATAGAATAGTGAGGACTACTAATGCTATCATCTGTACCGTCACTCCGTTCCCCGACTAGTCCCTGCTACGTTCTTATTTCCTTAAGAGAACAATGAAAGCAAAAGGGTGAGCTCAACTAGCCCAATAAGAAATATTATGACTAAGATAATGCAGAATAATTTATTCATAGACTTCAACAGTGTTAAACTGATAAAATATAACAAACATCCAGTTTAACTGCAGCGGAACAAGCAATCCATTAGAAGAGCCAAGTAGAGAATAAAATCTACTATCTTCTATGATTTAAAAGGTTTTTCATCACTTTTATCGTTGAGACTCAGCTTAATAAATAATCCACATCATCCCTGCACTACGACCAAGGATATTCATTAGTATCACGACCACAAATTATACATGCACTACGGGCAAAGGATATTCGTGTTTTCATTAATGGTCATGATCATGCCAACAACTGTCCATCAATGCACTACGGGCCAATGAGGACTCTTACCACATCATTTGTAACATTACGGTCATGATTATATCGAATAATCCCTGGTCATAATCACACCAAGTCCATCTATGCACTACAGGCCACAGATGACTTTCAACATAATATAAACATGAGGATGATGACAATGACATAATAATTCAATAAAACAAGTTCAAGAATAAATTTTAAAGATTTATAAGTTAATTTATCCTGAACTAAATAATGTCCAAATTGTCAACATGATACTGATTTGTGGAGTAAAATTCAAGAATGCTCAGAAGAATATTTCCATTAAAAGATACTGGATGAAGCGCAAATATCCAGGATATTCTACTAATTTCATGGAGTATAGAAGCCAAAACTTTAACCAACTGAGTATAATAGAGTATATGAAACTGCAAATGGATTTTTGCCCGCCATGCGATAATCCACGTAGACAGATTATTTCCACAATTTAATAAGGAATGAATACAAAAGATCATTCACCATGCATGCGGTAATCCACATAGACAGGTTATTCCAACATAATAATAAAGAATGGAACCAGGTTATGCGTGATCCGCATGATGTGATATTCCAATGAATAATAAAGAATGAAACTGTGTCATGCGTAATCCGCGCATGCATGAGGATATTCGAGAATAATAAAGAAAGGAATAACAGAAGAATTTCACCATGTATGCGGTACTTCTCATAGACAGGTTATTCCAACATAATAATAAAGAATGGAAGAACAACTCTTACGAGTATTTGAAAGAAAATAATTCTCTTCATGAATACGGAAGAAATAATACCCTTACCTCAAAAGAAGACTGGATACTGGAATAGTGAGGTAGCAGACTTCTGTTCTTCTTTCTCTTTATAATTTCTCTCTATAATAATTGCTCTATAGCTTTAGTGAATTGGTGAGAAATGAAGGAAAAATGAGCTTCTATTTATAGGAAAATATAGTTTCGATAATTGCATGTTTTGGGGCTCAAAATATTACAGTATAATACCTTCCTCTTTTTCTTCATTTTTAATTTAGTCCTGCAAGTATTATCAAACTTGCACCACCTCCCCTAATAGTAAATAATGTGAATCAATAGTTCTAGACATGTGAAAATACGAATTACAGTATAGTACCTCCATCTATACCTCTATTTTTAACTTAGTCATGCAAGTATTATCAATCTTGAACCACCTCCCCTAATAGTACAAGAATGTGAATCAATAGTACACACATGTGAACAAATAATTATAATCATGTGAATTAATAGCAATTAATTGCTCATTTATCCGGTTAATTACCCAACTGGTCAGTATAACTTCCAGACATCAATTAATATCAAAATAAATGTCGATTTCCACTAACACTAATAATTCTAACACAATGGAACTATCAATTTTATCTTTAATCAATGCGAATTTATTCATCATTAATATTATAATTCACAATATTTAACAACCAGGTTCGCAGGAAAGAGGGGGCTTTCCGATAAGGATTTCTCCTTATTGGCGCGCAATTAGATGACCAAACCTCTCCCTGACAGAACTTCTAGACATTGTAAATATTACAATTTAATAATATGAATAACTTTGCCGTCTTAATTATTTATTTAATAACATATTATACAGATGATACTGTGACAATAATTGAATCAATAATATGAGAGATATGATGCAACAATTACTGTAGCAATAATTGAGTATAACTGAGTGACTTCTCACGTCAGCATCAATAATCAATATTGTGACGGCCCCAAAACAGGTATACATCACCCATCTTGAGTCGCCAAATACATGGTACATAAATCAAGTACAAACTTAATTATACAACTGTCGTGTAAAATACGACAAAACATAATTGAGAGTTTAAACAATAATATTGCCTTCTAGACAATATCCACTCTCAATGGAGTCCTCATTACAATTATTATCACACTATTTTACAGAATAGTGAGGACTACTAAAGCCATTTATCCTGGACCATCACTCCATTCCCCGACTTGTCCCAGCTATATTCTCATTTCTTGAAGAGAACAATGAAAGAAAGGGTGAGCTCAACTAGCCCAGTAAAAAATATTATGACTAAGATAATGCAGAATAAATTAGCCTTAGCCTTCAACAGTATATCAACTGATAGAATACAATAGACAACAAGTTTTAGATCAACAACTGCAGCGGAAATAAGCAATCCATTAGAAGAGTCAAGTAGAGCATAAAATCTACTATCTTCTATGATTTAAAAAGTTTTTCATCAACTTTATCATTTGAGACTCGATTTTAATAAATAAAATTGAATCATCCCTGCACCACGACCAAGAATATTCATGTAATCATCAATGGTCATTATTATACCGAATAATCCCTGGTCATAATCATACCATAACTGTCCATCAATGCACTACGGGCCAATGAGGACTTTTACCACATCATTCGTCACATTACGGTCATGATTATACCGAATAATCCCTGGTCATAATCATACCAAGTGCATCTATGCACATAAGCCAAAGATGACTTTTATCACAATATAAGCATGATGATGATGACAATGACATAATAATTCAATAAAACAAGTTCAATGATAAATTTTAAAGATTTATAATTTAATTTATCCAGAAATCAATAACGTCCAAATTGTCAACATGATACTGCTTTGTAGAGTAAAATTCAAGAATAATATTCATGTACCAAAAATAATTTGGACAGAAAAGAAATATATTTTTTTTGGGTGAATAGTACCCTGTGAATAGTACTTCAGGAATAGTACCCCGTGAATAGTATTCCGACACAAAAAGTGTCCCGAATACCCGAGTGAATGATACTAGAGTAAATAGTAATCGGGTGAATAGTAACCCGTGAATAGTAACTCATGAATAGTACTCCGGCACGAAAAGTACCCCGAATACCCAAGTGAATAATACTAGAGTGAATAGTAATCAGGTGAATAGTAACCCGTAAATAGTAACTCATAAAAAAAATACCATAGAAAATGATATTCCATGACGAGTACAAATGAAATGATATCTCAGACGAGTATAATAGAATATACGAAACTGCAAATGGATTTTCATCCGTCATGCGGTAATCTACGTAGACAGATCATTTCCACAATTTAATAAGGAATGAATACAAAGGATCATTCACCATGCATGTGGTAATCCACATGTACGAAAGTTATTCCAACGAATAATAAAGAATGGAATAACAGAAGAATTCACCATGCATGAGATACACCGCACAGACAGGTTATTCCCAACAGAATAATAAAGAATGGAACCAGGTTATGCGTAATCCGCACAAACATGATATTCCAACAGAATAATAAAGAACGGAATAACAACAGAATTCACTAGGCATGCGATAGACCGCACAGACAGGTTATTCCAACAGAATAATAAAGAATAGAATAACAGAAGAATTTCACCATGTATGCGGTACTTCGCATTGACAGGTTATTCTAATATAATAATAAAGAATGAAATAACAACCCTTACGAGTATTGAAAGAAAATAACTCTCTTCATGAATACGAAAGAATAATACGCTTTACCTCAAAAGAAGACTGGATGCTGGAATAGTGAGGTAGCAGACTTCTCTTCTTCTTTCTCTCTATAATTTCTCTCTATAATAATTGCTCTATAGCTTTAGTGAATTGGTGAGAAATGAAGGAAGAATGAGCTTCTATTTATAGGAAAATATAGTTTCGATAATTGCACATTTTGGGGTTCAAAATATTACAGTATAATACCTTCCTCTTTTTCTTCATTTTTAATTTAGTCCTGCAAGTATTATCAAACTTGCACCCTCCCCTAATAGTAAATCATGTGAATCAATAGTAAATCATGTGAATCAATAGTTCTAGACATGTGAAAATATGAATTATAGTATAGTACCTCCATCTATACTTCCATTTTTAACTTAGTCATGCAAGTATTATCAATCTTGCACCACCTCCCCTAATAGTACAAGAATGTGAATCAATAGTACACACATGTGAACAAATAGTTATAATCATGTGAATTAATATCAATTAATTCCTCATTTATTCGATTAATTACCCGATTGGTCAATATAACCTCTAGACATCAATTATTATCGAAATAAATGTTGATTTGCACTAAGACTAATAATTCTAACACAATAGAACTATCAATTTCATCATTAATCAACACTAAATTATTCATCATTAATATTATAACTCATAATATTTAACAACCAGGTCGTTCCTAGGAAATAGGGGGCTTTCCGATAAGGATTTCTCCTTATTAGTAGCCTTGATTAGGTGACCAAACCTCTCCTTGACAGAACTTCTAGACATTGTCAATATTACAAATAATAATATAAATAACTTTGCCGTCTCAATTATTGATTTAATAATATAACATATTATGCAGATGATACAATGACAATAATTGAATCAATAATATGAGAGAGATATGATGCATCAATTCATCGTAGTAATAATCGAGTATAAGCGGTGACTTCTTACGTAAGCATTAATAATCAATCTGGTATGCTACTATGCAACCACGTGTATTACTGTACTTTTACTACCGGGTAGTTCAACAGTTTTAACGGTAACACTTTCGCCGTTATTTTTATAAAAAGATAATTCTGTCGTTTTCTAACTACGACAATACTTCTGTTGTGGGGTCCACCAATGATTGTGCCGTCGTACGGATATTCCCCAACAAAAAGAATATTCTCCGACCAATCAAATATTATATAACAACTTGCATACTTTGCAAAATTTATAAATATTACCCACAACTATAACATTATATCAAATCCACACCATAATATTCAAAAAAAAATATTTCGAGAAATTTAAATCTTTATTCATAAAATTTGGGGTCTCACAAATACCGTGTGCTACTATGCAACCACGTATATTACTGTAATTTTACTATCGGGTAGTTCAACAGTTTTAACGGTAACACTTTCGCCGTTATTTTTATAAAAAGATAATTCTATCATTTTCTTACTACGACAATACTTCCGTTGTGGGGTCCATCAATGATTGTGCCGTCGTACAAATATTCCATGTTAAAATGAATATTCCTCGACCAATCAAATATTATATAACCACTTGCTTAATTTGCAAAATTTGTAAATATTACCCACAACTATAACATTATATCAAATCCACACCATAATATTCAAAAAAATATTTTGAGAAATTTAAATCTTTATTCATAAAATCTGGGGTCTCACAATCTCCCCTCCTTATGAAATTTTGCCCTCGAAATTTATGTACGTACCTGGTATGCCGAAGAGGTGAGGATACCTTGAATACCTTTATCGTCGAAAACATTACACGTTGCATATGTGCATGCCCGATGTCCTCCGATTGCCTTTGAATGCACATCAGTCCCTAAAATAGCCATTTTAGGCCTTAATACCGACCTTAAATCTCAAAATATAAAGAATGAAAGTTTTAGGTCTACTCGTTATCTTTCTGAATCATCCTGAATCACCTCAATCGGAGTTTGTATGAAAAAGTTATACCCAATTTACTAAAGAACGTCCGGGCAGATTTTGACTTAACACTTGACCAGCGCCTAGGCGCCCAAATTTGGCCTTGGGCAAGCGCCTAGGCACCCAAGAATAGATTCTAAGCGCCGAGCCTAGTGCCTAAGCGCTCGACCTTTGGCACCTAACTCCAATTTTCCAGATTTTGCAATTTTTGACATACATACTTCAAATCTTCATAACTTCTTCATCCGTTATCGGAATTAGTCCATTTTCGAGGCTATGGAAAGCTTGTAACATGCTCTATAAAACCCCCATGATTTCATAATTTTTTAGATTCATTAATTATTCCGAAATTTGGCTCCAAAGTCCCCCAAGACTAAGTTTTTACTAACAACGATACGTGAAAAACGTTATGAGCACGCGACATACTTGGCGGTAAAACGAGTCTATAGGCCACAGTTCCTACTCGATCGAGGATTTTAAATGGGTCAATTAAATCGAGGGTTGAGATAACGCCTTCTTTAACCTTCTTTTTCACATTCATCAGATTCGGGTGTGTAGCTTGAGCGACTTTAACTTTATCGATTAAAGTCGATTCTACTCGTATATTCGTTATCTTCACGTCGGTCCCTAGAGTCTTTAACTCTATCTTCATCATTTGTAAGTTATACGAAATGGGTTTTTGTGTTAACAACATCGCACTCGTAAATGCATATGATCTTCTACTCAACTCGTCAGCTACCACATTCGCTCTTCCACGATGATATTGAATGGTATAGTCTTAATCTTCAACAGCTCGAGCCAACATCTTTGGCGCATAATACGTTCGTTCTAGGTGAAGAAATATTTAAGGGTTTTAGAAATGGGTTTTGTACTGAGGTCAATACAAAATTCGATTTCACGCTCTAGGGGTAGGTTAGGAAGTTCTTCAAGAATACGTCAGGAAATTTATTAACAATAGAAATATCATTCAAAACTGACGTATTTTTATTTAAATCCGTGACATGAGCTAAGAAAAGTTGACATCCGTTTTTCAATAAATGAATAGCTTTATGGCTTGATATGACAGTGATTGATTTTAGTGGTTTGGTTGCTTGAATTCGCATAATAGGTTGGTTAGGAATATGAAAGCTAACAACCTTACGAAAACAATCAATTTTAGCATGATAAGTAGTTAACCAATCCATCCCTAAAATCACATCAAATGCAAGTATTTTCAAAGAAATAAGATCGACAGGTAACGTGCGGTTACCGATTTGAATCAAACAAGATTTATAAATAGTGGAGGTAACGAAGGTTTCTAGTAACGAAGTTTCAACCAATAAGTCAAAGTCTAACTTCTCCGGAGTCAAATTTAAATGTTGAGCGCAAGCAAAAGAGATAAAATAATTGGTAGAACCGGTGCCAACTTCGTTCGGGTCACTCGCTTTTTGAAAAGTCACGAAAAACGCTCTTCCTGAAACCACCAACTTTGTTTTGTCCGTATCCTCCTTTGGTGACACCGTCCCAGCTGGACTTGACTTTGGTGCATGACAAAATCGGGCTAGGTGACCTTCTTTTCCACAATTATAACATATTTTGGACAGAATCACGCAGTTTGGACTGATATGTCCCTTCCCTCCGCATTTGAAGCATACAATTGGTGGTCGTTCTCCTTCCTTGAAAACGAGTGTTGGTGCTGCTGTCTTTCCATCGTTGTTGAACCTTCTCTTCTTAAAATTTCCACTCCTATTATCTTGGCCATGATTACCATTGAAGTGGTTACAATTCTTGGCATGTTGATTCCCTCCACATTTGTTGTCACCGCTTCGATGACTTCTACTACTGGTATTATCGACTTGCCGGCTGCTCTCTCTTGGTTGGGTTGACTCATTATCGCGCTCAAATAACTGAGCCTTATTCACAACATCTGAATACAAACACAGTTTATGAGAGATAAGGTATTGACGTATCTCAGGTTTTAAACCTCTTAGAAACATTCGCGTCATTCTCTCCTCATTATCAACCAAGTGGAACGCAAACCGAGGCAACTCGGCAAACTTAGATTCGTACTGTGCCACGGTCATATTGTTTTGCTCAAGCTTGATGAACTCTACCTCCTTCATGTGACGAATACTTTAAGGAAAGTACTTGTCGTGGAACAGTTCTTGGAACTTCTCCCAAGACATCTTTAGTGCGGCGGGGTTGAGTACGCTTTACAAATTCCCACCAAGAATCGCCGTCGCAGCAACATAAAGGTGGCAAAGGAACTTTTGCTCCTGAGCATCCCAAGACATCAAATATATTGTTGATCCGCTTTATCCACGCCTCTCGCCTTAAGTGGTTTTGGCTCTCCAAAAACTCCGGTGGTCCCAGCTCCTTGAATCGCTTAAGCGGTGGACCGTCTCGAGAGTTGCCAAGTGTTTCCACCGCGCATTTGGATAGATAGCCGCTCTTGCTCGATGTTACATGAATTGCATAAAGCCTCCGAACATTCCATCATTCATCATTTGGTCGGTGTTATTGTTTTCATGAGGATTATGTCTTTCTTGATGCACATTATCACGATTATTGATCCGTGGAGACTCAATGGTCTCCCGTGCTCCATTGCTATTCTCAACATTTCTGGATGTCATTTTCAAATACCGCCACAAAACAAGGGTTAATTAACATATCACATTTTATCCCTATACTACGTGAGACCAATTAAATATCAAATAAACTTAGGTAGGTCATACTAGCGAAGGAATTCCCGTCTCTCCCTCCTAGTTCTTGTCTCACATCTCTCACCAGGATCATATCTCTAAGCTTTGATACCAACTGTGACGCCCCCAAAATAGGTATACATCACCCATCTTGAGTCACCAAATACATGGTACAAAATTCAAATACAACTTAATAATACAACTGTCGTGTAACATATGACAAAACATAAACTGAGTGTTTAATACGAATATTGTCTTGTAGACAGTATTCAAACTCAAATGAAGTCCTCAATACATTTATTATCACACTATTTTATAGAATAGTGAGGAATACTAATGCTATCATCTGGACCGTCTCTCCGTTCCCCGACTAGTCTCTGCTACGTTCTCATTTCCTA